>CM033473.1:39164068-39764893 GCA_019447015.1 Hymenochirus boettgeri
GGGTGCGGGGCGGGGACGCGGGGCACGCTATAGGCCTGGGTGTCTGTAGCCCCGGACAACATAACGGGTTTTATCGGCCTAGTGCGGACCGTGTGAACAGTCCGAGAGATATACACATATTGTATAGTTAGTCGACCGTGTGGAACAGTCCATATAGATCCAAATAGTAAGTTATCGGTCCGTGTGAACAGTCCTATAGAATCCACATATTGTTAGTTATCGGACCGTGTGAACAGTCCTAAAATATCCCCATATTGATAGTTATCGACCGTGTGAACAGTCCTATAGTATCCAAAAAGTGTATAGTTATCGGTCCGTGTGAACAGTCCTATAGATATCCACATATTGTATAGTTATCGTCCGAGTGAACAGTCCTATAGATATCCCCATTTGTATAGTTATCGGTCCTGTTGAACAGTCCTGTAGATATCCCATATTGTATAGTTATCGGACCGGTGAACAGTCCTATAGATATCCAAATGTTTATAGTTTATCGGTCCTGTGACAGTCCTATAGATATCCACATATTGTATAGTTATCTCGGACCGTGTGACCAGTCCTATAGATATATCCACATATTGTATGTTTCGGTCCGTGTGAACAGTCCTATAGATATCCACATATTGTATAGTTTATCGGACCGTGTGAAAAGTCCTATAGATATCCACATATTGTATAGTTATCGGTCCGTGTGAACAGTCCTGATAGATATCCACATATTGTATAGTTTATCATCCGTGAACAGTCCTATAGATATCCACATATTGTATAGTTATCAGTCCACTGACACGTCCTATAGATATCCCCATATTGTATAGTTATCGGACCGTGTGAACAGTCCTATAGATTCCACATATTGTATAGTTTACATCGAGTGAACAGTCCTATGGATATCCCCATATTGTATAGTTTATCGGACCATGTGAACAGTCCTATAGATATCCACATATTGTATAGTTATCGGTCCGAGTGAACAGTCCTATAGATATCCACATATTGTATAGTTATCGGACCGTGTGAACAGTCCTATAGATTCCACATATTGTATAGTTATCGGTCCGAGTGAACAGTCCTATAGATATCCACATATTGTATAGTTATCGGTCCGAGTGAACAGTCCTATAGATATCCACTATGTAATAGTTATCGGACCGTGTGAACAGTCCTATAGATATCCACATATTGTATAGTTTATCGGACCGTGTGACAGTCCTATAGATATCCACATATTTGTATATGTTTATCGGACCGTGTGAACGTCCTATAGTTCCACATTTGTATAGTTATCGGTCCGAGTGAACAGTCCTATAGAATTCCCCATATTGTTAATTATCGGACCGTGTGAACAGTCCTATAGATATCCCAATATTGTATAGTTATCGGACGCGTGTGAACAGTCCTATAGATATCCACATATTGTATAGTTATCGCCGTGTAACAGTCCTATAGATATCCACATATTGTATAGTTATCGGTCCGAGTGAACAGCCATATATATCCACATATTGTATAGTTATCGGTCCGAGTGAACATCCTATAGATATCCACATATTGTATAGTTATCGGACCGTGTGAACAGTCCTATAGATATCCACATATTGTATAGTTAATCGGTCCGAGTGAACGTCCTATAGATATCCACATATTGTATAGTTTCGGTCCGATGTGAACAGTCCTATAGATATCATCCACTATTGTTATAGTTATGGACCGTGTGAACAGTCCTATAGATATCCACATATTGTATAGTTATCGGACCGTGTGAACAGTCCTATAGATATCCACATATTGTTAGTTATCGGACCGTGTGAACAGTCCTATGATTCCACATATTGTATAGTTATCGGTCGGTGAACAGTCCTATAGATATCCCCATATTGATAATTATCGGTCCGTGGAACATCCTATAGATATCCACTATTTTATAGTATCGCCGTGTGAACAGTCCTATAGATATCCACATATTGTAGTAGTTATCGGACCCGTGTGAACAGTCCTAGGTATCCACATATTGTATAGTTATCAGTCCGAGTGAACAGTCCTATAGATATCCCCATATTGTAGATTTTCGGTCGCGAGTGAACAGTCCTATAGATATCCCCATATTGTATAGTTTATCGGACCGTGTGAACAGTCCTATAGATATCCACATATTGTATAGTTATCGGACCGTGTGAACAGTCCTATAGATATCAACATATGTATAGTTATCGGTCCGAGTGACAGTCCTATAATATCGAATATTGTATAGTTATCGGACCGTGTGACAGTCCTATAATATCCCATCATATTGTATAGTTATCGGTCCGTGTGAACAGTCCTATAGATCCACATATTGTATAGTTATCGGACCGTGTGAACATCCTATAAATATCCCCATATTGTAAGTTATCGGACCGTGTGAACAGTCCTATAGATATCCAAATATTGTATAGTTATCTCCGTGTGAACAGTCCTATAGATATCCACATATTGTATAGTTTATCGTCGACGATGTGAACAGTCCTATAGATATCCCCATATTGTTAAGTTATCGGTCCTTGTGAACAGTCCTGTAGAATATCCCCATATTGTATAGTTATTCGGACCTGTGAACAGTCCTATAGATATCCACATATTGTATAGTTATCGGTCCGTGTGAACATTCCTATAGATATCCACATATTGTATAGTTATCGGACCGTGTGAACAGTCCTATAGATATCCACATATTGTATAGTTATCGGTCCGTGTGAACAGTCCTATAGATATCCACATATTGTATAGTTATCGACCGTTGAACATCCATAATATCCACCTATTGTATGTTATCGGTCCGTGTGAACAGTCCTTAGATATCCCATATTGTATGTTATCAGTCCACGTGACAGTCCTATAGATATCCACATATGTATAGTTATCAACCCGTGAACAGTCCTATAGATTATCCCATATTGTATAGTTATCGGACCGTGTGAACAGTCCTATAGATATCCACATATTGTATAGTTATCAGTCCGAGTGAACAGTCCTATAGATATCCCCATATTGTATAGTTATCGGACCATGTGAACAGTCCTATAGATATCCACATATTGTATAGTTATCGGTCCGAGTGAACAGTCCTATAGATTCCACATATTGTATAGTTATCGGACCGGTGAACAGTCCTATAGATATCCACATATTGTATAGTTATCGGTCCGTGTGAACAGTCCTATAGATATCCACATATTGTATAGTTATCGTCCGGTGAACAGTCCATAGATATCCACATATTGTATAGTTATCGACCGTGTGAACAGTCCTATAATATCCCCATATTGTATAGTTATCGGACCGTGTGAACAGTCCTATAGATATCCACATTGTATAGTTATCAGTCCGAGTGAACAGTCCTATAGATATCCACATATTGTATAGTTATCGGTCCGCGTGAACAGTCCCATAGATATCCACATTGTATAGTTATCGGTCCGCGTAACAGTCCTATAGATATCCCATATTGTATAGTTATCGGCCCGCGTGAACAGTCCTATAGATATCCCCATATTGTATAGTTATCGGCCCGCGTGAACATCCCATAGATCCACATATTGTATAGTTATCAGTCCACGTGAACAGTCCTATAGATATCCATATTTGTATAGTTATCATCGCCGCGTGAACAGTCCTATAGATCCACTATATATAGTTATATCGGCTCCGGTAAACAGTCCTATAGATATCCACATATTTGTATAGTTATTGGTCCGGGTGAACAGTCCTATAGATATCCACATATTGTATAGTTATCGGTCCGCGTGAACAGTCCTATAGATATCAACATATTGTATAGTTATCGTTCCGTGTGAACAATCCTTATATATCCATATATTGTTTAGTTATCGGTCTTGTGACAGTCCTGTAGATATCCATATATTGTTAGTTAGTTCGTTCTGTGTGAATAGAGTCCTATAGATATCCACATATTGTATAGTTATCGGTCCGTGTGAACAGTCCTGTAGATATCCACATATTGTTTAGTTATCGGTCGTGTGAACAGGCCTATAGATATCCACATATTGTATCGTTATCGGTCCGTGTGAACAGTCCTATAGATATCCACGTATTGTATCGTTATCGTCCGTGTGAACAGTCCTGTAGATATCCATATATTGTTTAGTTATCGGTCTGTGGGAACAGTCCTATAGATATCCACATATTGTATCGCTATCGGTCAGGTGAACATCCTTTAGAAATCACATATTGTATCGTTATCCCGTGTAACAGTCCTATAGATATCCATATATGTATAGTTATCGGTCTGTGTGACACAGTCCTATAGATATCCAATATTGTAGATCGCTATCGTCTCCATGTGAACAGTCCTATAGATATCCCATATTGTATCGCTATTGTCTGTGTGAACAGTCCTATAGTATCAGTTCAGTCGTGTGAAAGTCATGTGAACAGTCCTTTAGAAATCCACATATTGTTCGTTATCGGTCCGTGTGAACAGTCCTATAGATATCCTATATGTATATAGTTATCGGTCCATGTGAACAGTCCTATAGATATCCACGTATTGTATCGTTATCGGTCTGTGTGAACAGTCCTATAGATATCCACATATTGTATAGTTATCGGCCCGTGTGAACAGTCCTGTAGATATCCATATATTATTTAGTTATCGGTCTAGTGAACAGTCCTATAGATATCCACATATTGTATCGCTATCGGTCCATGTGAACAGTCCTATAGATATCCACATATTGTATCGCTATTGGTCTGTGTGAACAGTCCTATAGTATCAGTCCGTGTGAACAGTCTGTGTGAACAGTCCTATAGATATCCATATATTGTATTGTTATCGGACCGTGTGAACAGTCCTATAGATATCCACATATTGTATCGCTATCGGTCCGTGTGAACAGTCCTATAGATATCCACATATTGTATCGCTATCGGTCCGTGTGAACAGTCCTATAGATATCATATATTGTATAGTTATGCGACCATGTAACAGTCCTATAGATATCCACATATGTATAGTTATCGGCCGTGTGAACAGTCCTATAGATATCACATATTGTATAGTTATCGGTCCGGTGAACATCCTATAGATATCCACATATTGTATAGTTATCGGTCCGTGTGAACAGTCCTATAGATACCACATATATGTTAGTTATCGGACCGTGTGAACAGTCCATAAATATCCCCATATTGTATAGTTATCGGACCGTGTGAACAGTCCTATAAGTATCCACATATTGTAATAGTTATCAGTCGAGTGAACAGTCCTATAGATATCCACATATTGTATAGTTATCGGTCCGCGTGAACAGTCCCTAGATATCCATATATTGTATAGTTATCGGTCCGCGTCAACAGTCCTAGATATATCCACATATTGTTAGTTATCGGCCCGCGTCACAGTCCATAGATATCCCCATATTTTATAGTTATCGGCCGCGTGAACAGTCCCTAGATATCCACATATTGTATAGTTATCAGTCCAGTGAACAGTCCTATAGATATCCACATATTGTATAGTTATCGGCCGCGTTGAACATTCCTATAGATATCCACATATTATATAGTTATCGGCCCCGTGAACAGTCCTATGATATCCCATATTGTATAGTTATTGGTCCGTGTGAACAGTCCATAGATAATCCACATATTGTATATTATCGGTCCGCGTGAACAGTCCTATAGATATCAACATATTGTATATTATCGTTCCGTGTGAACAATCTGTAGATATCCATATATTGTTAGTTATCGGTCTGTGTGAACAGTCCTTAGATATCCACTATATGTTTAGTTATCGTCTGTGTGAATAGTCCTATGATATCCACATATTGTATAGTTATCGGCCGTGTGAACAGTCCTGTAGATATCCACAATTTTTTATGTTATCGGTCCGTGTGAACAGGCCTATAGATATCCACATATTGTATCGTTATCGGTCCGTGAACAGTCCTATAGATATCCACGTATTGTATCGTTATCGGTCCGTGTGAACAGTCCTGTAGTATCCATATATTGTTTAGTTCATCGTCTGTGTGAACAGCCTATAGATATCCACATATTGTATCGCTATCGGTCAGTGTGAACAGTCCTTAGAAATGCACATATTGTATCGTTATCGGTCCGTGTGAACAGTCCTATAGATATCCATATAATGTATAGTTATCGTTCTGTGTGAACAGTCCTATAGATTACTAAAATTGTATCGCTATCGGTCCATGTGAACAGTCTATAGATATCCACATATTGTATCGTATTGGTCTGTGTGCCAGTCCTATAGTATCAGTCCGTGTGACAGCAGTTGAACAGTCCTTTAGAAATCAATATTGTATGTTATCGGTCCGTGTGAACAGTCCTATAGATATCCATATATGTATAGTTATCGGTCCATGTGAACAGTCCTATGAGATCCACTATTGTATCGTATCTTCGTGTGAACAGTCCTATAGATATCCACATATTTATAGTTATCGCCCGTGTACAGTCCTGTAGATATCCATTATTATTTAGTTATCGGTCTATGTGAACGTCCTATAGATATCCACATATTGTATCCTATCGGTCCATGTGAACAGTCCTATAGATATCCACATTTGTATCGCTATTGGTCGTGTGAACAGTCCTATAGTATCAGTCCGTGTTAACGTCTGTGTGAACAGTCCTATAGATAATCCATATATTGTAGACTAGGTGGAAATTAGTCTTAGTAGCCACATAGTCGTGAGTGCAGATCACAGAGCAGTATAGATATCCACATATTGAGATCGTATCGGCCTGTGACAGTCCTATAGATACACATATTGTATCGCTACGTCCGTGTGAACAGTCCTATAGATATCCATATATTGTATAGTTTATCGTACCTGTTGAACAGTCCTATAGATATCTACATATTGTATAGTTATCGGTCCGTGGAACAGTCCTATAGATATCCACATATTGTATTGTTATCGGGGGGAATAGAAAAATACATATTGATAGCTACGATAGAAGCCGTGTGAACATCCTATAGATATCCATATTGTATGTTATCGGTCCGTGTGAACAGTTCCTATGAAGATATCCACATATTGTATAGTTAGCGTCCGTGTGAACAGTCCTATAGATATCCATATTATATAGTTATCGGTCCGTGTGACAGTCCGATAGATATCCACATATTGTATATTTATCGGTCCGTGTGAACAGTCCTATAGATATACATATGTATAATAACGTCCGTGTGAACAGTCCTATAATATCCAATATTGTATAGTTATCGGTCCGTGTGAACAGTCATAGTAGATATCCACATATTGTATCGTTTATCGGCCGTGTGAACAGTCCTATAGATATCCACATATTGTATAGTTACGGACCGTGTGAACAGTCCTATAGATATCCACATATGGTATATTATCGGACCGTGTGACAGTCCTATAGATATCCACTATTGTATAGTTATCGGTCCGAGTGAACTCCTATAGATACCACATATTGTATAGTTACGGACGCGTGTACAGTCCTATAGATATCCACATATTGTATAGTTAGCGGACCGTGTGAACAGTCCTATAGATATCCACATAGTTAGTTATCGGAACCGTGTGGAACAGTCCTATAGATATCCACATATTGTATATTTATCGGCCGTGTGAACATTCCTATAATATCCATATGTATAGTTATCGGTCCGGTGAACAGTCCTATAGATATCCACATATTGTATAGTTTATCGGACCGTGTGAACAAGTCCTATAGATATCCCCATATTGTATAGTTATCGGACCGTGTGAACAGTCCTATAGATATCCACATTTGTATAGTATCGGCCGTGTGAACAGTCTATAGATATCCACATATTGTATAGTTATCGACCGTGTGAACGTCCTATAGATATCCACATATTGTATAGTTTCGGTCCTATGTGACACAGTCCTAGATATCACATATTGTATAGTTATCGCCGCGTGTGAACAGTCCTATAGATATCCACATATGTATAGTTATCGGTCCGTGTGAACAGTCCTTAGATATCCACATATTGTAGTTATCGGTCCGTGTGAACAGCCTATAGATATCCATATTGTATGTTATCGTCCGTGTGAACAGTCCTATAGATATCCACATATTGTTGTTACGGTCCGTGTGAACAGTCCTATAGATATCCACATATTGTTAGTTTATCGGTTGTGTGAACAGTCCTTTAGATCACATATTGTTGATATTTATCGGTCTGTGTAACAGTCCTATAGATATCCACATATTGTTCTAGGTATCGGTCTGTGTGAACAGTCCCTATAGATATCCACATATTGTATCGTCTATCGCATGCCACATATTGTATCGCTATCGGTCAGTGTGAACAGTCCTTTAGAAATCCACATTTTGTATCGTTATCGGTCCGTGTGAACAGTCCTATAGATATCCATATAATGTATAGTTATCGGTCCATGTGAACAGTCCTATAGATATCCACGTATTGTATCGTTATCGGTCTGTGTGAACAGTCCTATAGATATCCACATATTGTATAGTTATCCGCCCGTGTGAACAGTCCTGTAGATATCCATATATTGTTTAGTTATCGGTCTGTGTTAACAGTCCTATAGATATCCACATATTGTATCGCTATCGGTCCATGTGAACAGTCCTATAGATATCCACATATTGTATCGCTATTGGTCCATGTGAACAGTCCTATAGTATCAGTCCGTGTGAACAGTCTGTGTGAACAGTCCTATAGATATCCATATATTGTATTGTTATCGGGCCGTGTGAACAGTCCTATAGATATCCATATATTTTATAGTTATCGGTCCGTGTGAACAGTCCTATAGATATCCATATATTGTATAGTTATCGGTCCGTGTGAACAGTCCTATAGATATCCACATATTGTATAGTTATCGGTCCGTGTGAGCAGTCCCATAGATATCCACATATTGTAGTTATCGGTCCGTGTGAACAGTCCTATAGAAGATATCCACATATTGTATAGTTATCGGACCGTGTGAACAGTCCTATAGATATCCACATATTGTATAGTTATTGGTCCGTGTGAACAGTCCTGTAGATATCCATATATTGTATAGTTATCCGTCCGCGTGAACAGTCCTATAGATATCCACATATTGTATCGTTATCGGTCCGTGTGAACAGTCCTATAGATATCCACATATTGTATAGTTATCGGACCGTGTGAACAGTCCTATAGATATCCATATAATGTATAGTTATCGGTCCGTGTGAACAGTCCTATAGATATCCACATATTGTATCGTTATCGGTCCGTGTGAACAGTCCTATAGATATCCACATATTGTATAGTTATCCACTCTGATCACTCCTTCCCATGCCCGTATATAGGACTTTTCTCGTGCTGCCCCTCTGCTCTGGAACTCCCTTTCTCGCTTTATACGTCACTCGCCATCACTTCATATCTTCAAACGCAACCTCAAAACTCACCTCTTCAGGCAAGGTTATAATCTGGGCCTGGACAGACCGACTAGTTATACTCCACTGACAACTTAGTTACAGCTACTGATCTGCTTCTCCTTATGTCTCATCCCCATCTCCTCTAGACTGTAAGGTTACAATCTGGGCCTGGACACTCCTACCCCTCTTACTGACCCATCGCAGACACGCTAGTTATACTCCACTGACAACTTAGTTTCAGCTACTGATCTGCTTCACCTTATGTCTCATCCCCATCTCCTCTAGACTGTAAGGTTACAATCTGGACCTGGACACTTCTACCCCTCTTACTGACCTATCGCAGAACCGCTAGTTAACTTGACAAATTAGTTCAGCTATGATTGCTTCACCTATGTCTCATTCCCCATCTCCTCTAGACTGTTAAGGTTACAATTGGGACCGGACACTCTCTACCCCTCTACTGACCTATCGCAGACCCGCTAGTTATACTCCACTGACAACTTAGTTACAGCTACTGATCTGTTTCACCTTATGTCTCTATCCCCATCTCTCTAGACTGTAAGGTTACAATCTGGGCCTGGACACTCCTACCCCTCTTACTGACCCATCGCAGAACGCTAGTTATACTCCACTGACAACTGATTCAGCTACTGATCTGCTCTCACCTTATGTTCACCCCATCTCATCTCTAGACTGTAAGGTTACAATCTGGACCTGGACACTTCTACCCTCTTACTGACCCATCACAGACCCGCTAGTTATACTGACAACTTAGTTACAGCTACTGAGTCTGCTTCACCTTATGTCTCATCCCCATCTCCTCTAGACTGTAAGGTTACAATCTGGCCTGGACACTTCTACACCTCTTACTGACCTATCGAGACCCGGCCTAGTTATACTGACAACTTAGTTACAGCTACTGATCTGCTTCACCTTATGTCTCATCCCCATCTCTCAGACTGTAAGGTTACAATATGGACCTGGACACTCTAACCCTCTCTTAACTGGAACCTATCGCAGACCGCTAGTTATACTCCACTGACAACTTAGTTACAGCTACTGATCTGCTTCACCTTATGTCTCATCCCCATCTCCTCTAGACTGTAAGGTTACAATCTGGACCTGGACACTTCTACCCCTCTTACTGACCTATCGCAGACCCGCTAGTTATACTGACAACTTAGTTACAGCTACTGATCTGCTTCACCTTATGTCTCATCCCCATCTCCTCTAGACTGTAAGGTTACAATCTGGGCCTGGACACTTCTACCCCTCTTACTGACCCATCACAGACCCGCTAGTTATACTCCACTGACAACTTAGTTACAGCTACTGATCTGCTTCACCTTATGTCTTATCCCCATCTCCTCTACACTGTAAGCTCTTTTGGGCAGGGCCCTCCATCCTATTGTACCACAGTAATGCTGTAACTTACAACATTGAATGCTGCTGGACCAGCACTTTAATAATTTGCACTTTGTATTACTTACACTACCCTTGTATGTAACATGTATGTTTTCCTCATGTGTATTAATGCAACTGTAAAGCGCCATGGAAGATGTTGGCGCTATATAAATCCACAATAATAATAATAATAATAATAAAACAAATATAAGAAAGACACAGAAGCTTAAAGGGCATCCATACCAAAAAATAGGTTATTTTAAATTGACCATATCTGGACACTATAATTCTTCCCAACCACCACTGTATAATTTTTTTGTTGATCTGCCAATTATTTTTTTAGATATCTAATCTAAAACTTCTTACATTTAAGCTGTCAAAACTTGCTCTCAAAACTATTCTTCTGTGAGTAGTTTTACTGTAGCTGGAATGGTGACAGAGTTTTCACAGTTAGAATTTTGTATGCTGTGTGCAGGCTTGACAGTTGGTTTGTGGGAAAAAAGTCAGGTTGGATGGAAGTGGGAGTGGTTAAAAAAGGGAGGGGGGATACTGCTCCTAAGCAAAATGTGTGCTGGATTGAAGGCATGCAGCAACACATGCAAATCACATGTATTACATGTATTCAATAGATTAAGATGAGGCAAGTCATTTTTTCAGTATAGTGTCCCTTTAATGGATCTTATGCAAGTATATCCTGACCTTGATATTGACACAGTCCGTTGAGTCCAAATTGGGATCAATTGAAAGAGGTGTCACTATTTTTTTTCTGATTGTACCTGTTGATCCAGTTTGAGACCCAAACTAAGCAGCTTGTCTGCCCCAACCTGGTGGAATCAAAATGACAGGTCCCTTTTCCCTGAGAAGCTGTAGGAACAAAAGGATGTGCTAGAAAATTTTCAGCAAAGGTACTTTTGTTTAACATTTAATATATCAAAAAAAACATTTTTATTTCCTCATCTCCGTACATTAATTGCTGCAGAGAAAATATTCGGATTAAGATTTCTTCATTCCCATAGAAATATCCATCGGTAAGTAACGGTGATTACAGACTGTCCATTAAACTCCATATTTCAGGGTTGGCCAATCTGTTATTTCCTTTGGTTTAATAAGCAGTGTTGTACTTGGTCAATAATGTCCTAAACCCTGTTCCTTTGGGCAGCTCCATAAATATGTAGTTCAACATATTTGTTATCAGGGGTCAAAATGGACATTTGCCTCTTTCTCTCAGATACTGGTAAAAACCATATATTATGGTTAGCAATGTTTCAGATAGTTTCACCTGATGCTTCTTGATTAGGGTTAAAAGAATAGCGAAGAATTAGAGGCCATGTTAAAACTCGCCAATCAGTGCAGCCCGGTTAATTATATTTAATATGGGTATCCTCCACCAGAAGATGATCCTCAGCAGATGATCTAATGACCCGACAGCCCTGATGAACAGTTAGTAAGGATAAGGTGCTGGGTTTCTCCATAACACATCCTGGTCTTCACTTTGCATGAAAAAATAAAGTGACTTAAAGGGTATCTATACCTTTAAATACAGCAAGAACCCACTGCTTCAAAACTTTTTATAGATTTTAAATCTGGGTTGTAGATCCTGAGAAATCATCATTTTAATCACAGCATTTACAGGGAAAGACCTGTCACTCCAAGAGCAGAAATTATAATATGTAACCAGGGGTGTCCCTAGGGATTTTGACACCTGAAACAACTTTTAAATGCCGCCTATTGGCAGACGGGTGTTGGCACATGAAGCGGGTGTGGCTTCATTAGGAAACATAGGCGTGGCTTGTGGAGGTGGTGGCTGACCAACACTGACTGGAGGGCTGCCCTGTGCAAACGTTTCAGTTTGCTTCATGGTAGGGGCACCCCTGTATGTAACCCATTAATGACCTTTTACTAGGATCTTTAGCTGCCTGCCAGCACACTTTCTGCAACAATTATGAGAATCAGCAGAGAAAAGAAGGCAGGGGGAGGGGGAGGGAGATGTATAAGCAGAGCAGTGTCCATGGTGAGGCTGTGCAGAACTTATAAGTGTCGCAGACACTACAAGAAGGCAGTGAGTAAGAGAGGGTGGGGGGAATTAGGAGCACTCACTAAACATTAATAATTTAATAACAAAGCAAGCACAGATAAATATGTGAGTACCACCATTTTACTTCTCTCAATTTGTAGTTTCAGATAATGTAAAGTTGTTTCAATGAGTACAGTGACCCTTTAAATATTGATCTTTTACTGTTTCCTTGTCTAACATTCTCAAACTCTTTTTACAGAGACATAAAATTAGAAAATATCTTGATAGACAGGAATGCACATATCTATATAGCTGATATTGGCCTAGCCAAGGAAAATGTGCCTGAAGGTGGAAAGGTTCGGGTCAACGCAGGAAACCCTATATACCAGGTTCCTGAAATGTCCTTTTTGTAATAGATCTCATTCTATAGAAAACCATAGATTCTCTCTGGTCCAATGTAATAACTAGGAATAACCATGTAAAAAGGCTTTTATACTAGTTAGTATAAATGTTCACTTTGCACATCGGTAACATAGGTAATTGTTTCCTTGCATATAACAATCTGCCACTGATTTAGAGGTGTCAGTATCAGTGCAATACCCTTGTCAGCAACCACAATTCTTCCCACTGATTACAAATGTGCATTGTCCCTTTCAAACACCATTAAAAGATAATAATGATGATTTTCTGGATTCGTCTACAGGTGAAAAATATGGAAGACTATGATTTCACCGTGGATTACTGGTCACTAAGAGTAAAGATTTATGGCATGCTCACCGGGGAAATACCAGAGTTCAGAGACCCGCTCAGAACAGTAATATGCCCAGACTACCAAAGCTGTGAAACAGAAGACTTTCTATAGAAGGTTGGTATTTAAAAGAATTGTTTGTATTATTTATTTCCATAGCAGATAGAAGTATGAAACAAAGGCAAATATCTGATCTGTATCTAAGTGTTACTCACCCTAATGTCTTAAATGACAATTATACTCACCTCCCCCTCGTTCCTTTCCTCCCACTCCTGCAAAGTACCTAGGATGAGGACCTAAAATGCTAAGTCCTCACCTCTGGGTACTTTACAAAAGTCCTGCACTACTTACTTGTAATCTCCCCGTCGTCCGTCCGATCCTCCCCACTGGCACTTTGAAATGACGGTTTGTGAGCAACCAATGGGAAGACGCGCTCTGCAGGAGACCTGTCTTCCCATTGGCTGCCTCCGATTGTCACTGATCGTGCCAGTTGGGGAGATCGACGGAGCGACGAGAGAGATTACAAGTAGTAGTGCAGGACTTTTGTAAAGTACCCATTTTAGGTCTCACCCTGGTACTTTGCAGAAATGGATCGGGAATTGTAAGTATATGTCCTTTAAGGTTCAGCATTGGTATAGTTAATTAAAAAATTTATTTTAAAAACTTTGAAATGCGGTAGGGCATGCTCCCCCAGCCCCAACCGCATTATATTATTGTTAGAAAGTCCCCGATTCTTACTATACCTTCCCTTTCCCCCGCCGCAGTGTTCCGGCCCTCTGCTTGCATGGAATTGCAAGCAGGGGGCGGGAAGACCGGCAGCCGCGTCGCTGATTGGCTGAGAGGCAGCCAATCACGGTCGCGGCTGCCGGGAGTTCTACAGCGAGGAGAGAGGGAAGGTAATTAAAGATTGGGGGACTTCTAACAATAATTTAATGCGGTTGGGACTGGGGAGCATGCCCTACCGCATACCCAAGGTTTTAATGTTACGGGTGGAGGGAGAGAAAAACGGGTAGGGAGAGGGACTCAGGGGGGGGGGGGGCTGCACTGAGCATGCCTCAACCTTGACGAGGTTGAGGCAGACTCAGGCACAGCATGAGTCACACACTGCTCCTACACAGCAGTTTCCTGGACTTAGGAGGGGCACAGCAGGGGAACTATTTTGAGCGGAAATGTAAGGTAAGGCTTGTTTTAAACTTCTTAATGTGGCCAGTAAGGGGTTAAATTTTAGTTTTGGGGGTGGACATGCCCTTTAATGTACCTATTTATATGTATCTATTGTTCCCTTATATTAATTTTATATATTGTAATATTGGGCAGCACTACATAAATTAAGATATATACATAGTTATCCTATAAACTACTATAGCTTGAACATTCTTGGTGGATCAGTCACTGATCTCCATAAGTTTTAGTCCATACAAACACACTGATAGAGAAAGAAAGAAATTATCTAAAATTCTATCATTGTATTTTTTTGTAGCTACTGTGTAGAGATCCAGCTGAACATCTGGAGTTTGTTCGTGGTATCAGAGTCCATCCATTTTTTGAGCCTATCAACTGGGAAGCTCTAGAAGCTTGTGAAGGTGAGCCACCCTTTAAAACAGTAAAGTCTACTCTATAGACTTTATTAAACACCAGTTTGGATTGAATTGTCTTTCATTGAGGGCTGATGCTTTAGTTCATTGGGTGTCAAACTTGCAGCTCTCCAAAAAAAAAGTCTGGTTGTTGTTTTCCAAAATCTGGGGTGCTGCAAATATTACATCCCTCCTCAGTCTTGCCCTTATGTAATCTGTTTTAATTTTTATCAAAAAAACTTATTTATTAGACATTAAATGACAATGTATTGGAACCAGGAACATACAGCAAGGTGGAGTTAGCCATCTCACCAGAAAACCAGGAACTCTTCAATGGATTTTCTTACCAGTGCGAAGAGTGGGGAGGTCCAGCACACTATCGTTAAACCTCTATGAAGATCTTGATACAGAGATAGAGATTGATCTCATTTTACACCATCAGAAGATTCCTAAAATATCAAGTGTGTACCATAACCCATTATGGGAATGTTAATGCTTATGCTGCCCTTTAGACTAAGGTATTAGGGGGTGGGGAACACTCAGCACAATAGTCAGTAGCATCAGCTCTGTAACATGCAAGGTGGTGAGATTACTAGTCAACCTCCTCCTACTGCCCTTTGTTGGAAGTTCAAAGCATCATGTCTAGAATTCCCAGGATTTCATAAACAAGACCCAGGAGTAAGAAGGAAACCGTGGTATTCTATGGTGTGACATCCATCTTCCCATGTCTAACCAGCACAGAGGCATTTGAAATGGCGACAATATGGCTGCTCCAAGATAAAACCCTCGCAAGCACAACAGATCTTAACCCAGAACAGGTGTGTTCCCTACTGGACATTTGCCTGAATACCACCTATTGAATGAGGCTAAGATCAACAAGAACAATGTAGATGCACTATGGGACCTCCAGTATAAACCAATTATGGATAAACTTTACATGGAAGAAGTGAAAACAAAGATAGGAGCCACAGAGATTAATAAACTAGATTAGAGGTTTACAGAAAACCAACCCACGCAGACCAGTACATGATGATTGACTCCTACCACCTTTTAGATCACAGGCTGGGGGTCATTAGAACTCTGCAAAACAGGGCAGAGAACATCCCCATTAGCACAGATACTAAGTGAAAGTAAATAAAACATCTCAGTGGTGGCCATAAACTGGATACCAGGACTGGGCCTTGTGAAAATGGGAAAAAGGAAATTGAAGAAAACCAATACCACCGGTGAAGGTAAATAGCATGTTGGGAAAGAACATGGTCATCCCATATGTAGCTGGGGTGTTAGAGAAATTAAGAATTTTGAAAAAGACATTGTAACCCTATCTGATTTAAATCCAGCAACACACTGAGGAAGCAACTTGTCCATATAAAAGCCCCAATACCGAAACACAAGAAGAACAACATCATATACTGTATACAATGTATACAGTATACTGTATACTGTATGCAATGCAATGAAAACTGCAATGTTAAGACTAAACAGCAGCTGCACCAAAGTATGGCCCAGCATAGAAGAGCCAATCCCATGGGTCAGAACTCAGCCGTGTATCTTCATCTTAAAGGGCAACTAAAGCCACAGAACAACACTTAACCAGAAGGCAGAACCCATTGATATAAAACCATTAATCTGTGTCTTACCTCTCATTTTGATACGGGCGCTGGGAAATTTACCTAAATAACATATGATTTGTGCTTTACTTCTCAGCATTCTAATATCACACAGTTTGGTCAACGACCATTATGTTCTGCTCATGCTCAGTCCTTAGCTATGGCAGAAACTTGTTACAGTTGGTCACACCCATTGATAATCTCTAGCCAATCCTTTTACAGGACAGATAAAGCAAGGAAGCATGTGACTGAGGTCAGGGGGTGTGGTCTAACACTGCACATACACACAGTTACTTCATCCAGTTCTTAACAGGCTTTGAGGCTCAGAGTTTACTAAAGTGGCATTTTATAGTTTATTGGTGTTTTTAGGGGGTTGTTTTCAGATTCTGGAGTATACAAAATTGGGTTTAGTTCTCCTTTAAGAAAAAGGTCACACGTTTGAAGACTGTAATGTTAACATCCTAGATCTGTACCATATTTACAGTTATTACATCCCCCTAGACTGTAATGTTAACATCCTAGATCGGTACCATATTTACAGTTATTACATCCCCCTAGACTGTAATGTTAACATCCTTGATCTGTACCATATTTACAGTTATTACATCCCCCTAGACTGTAATGTTAACATCCTAGATCATTACCATATTTACAGTTATTACATCCCCCTAGACTGTAATGTTAACATCCTAGATCATTACCATATTTACATTTATTACATCCCCCTAGACTGTAATGTTAACATCCTAGATCATTACCATATTTACAGTTATTACATCCCCCTAGACTGTAATGTTAACTCCTAGAATCGGTACCATATTTTACAGTTATTACATCCCCCTGACCTGTAATGTTAACTCCTAATCGGTACATTTACAGTTATTACTCCCCCTAGACTGTAATGTTAACATCCGATCGTACCATATTTACAGTTATTAACATCCCCCTAACTGTAATGTAAATTCTAGATCATTACCATATTTACAGTTATTACTCCCCCTAGACTGTAATGTTACATCCAGATCGGTACCATATTTACAGTTATTACATCCCTTAGACTGTAATGTTTAACATCCTAGATCATTACCATATTTAACGGTATTACATCCCCCTAGACTGTAATGTTAACAATCCTAGATCATTACCCAATTTTCAGGTGCCTTTGAAGGTTCTCATTCATCCAGATCATGGTAATATCTTTATTGTTCAAATTAGACTGCAACCGACTTGAAGTTTTAGTTCTTGAAGACAGTTTCGTAGTCACTCGACTGGCTTCTCAATTCAATGATGCTTGTCACAAGAATCTGTACACGCATGTACCCTGGAAAATCCCTATTAGCATATCACAGCGGTGTAAGGGACGTGATAGATAGTGGCTAAGAGGTGTTATAGGAACGCCCAGATTAGGTGTCAAAACAAACAGCATTGTACATAGACAGATGGGTGTCGAACACCCCCCCACCTCTATTTAGACTTGGTTTCTTATTTCACATAATGGCCTCCTTAACACCTCTCTTGAACCAGTCACGTTCCTTTGCAATATGTTTAACATTACAATCCAAAGGTATGTCTTTTATCCTTAAGAGCAGGTACACGGCAGATCCTGACCCGAGGAATTGGCTCTTCTTGTGCTGGCCATACGTTGATGCAGTTGTTTTTTGGTCTCCCCCACATACAAATCAGAGCATTCTTCACTGCACTGCACCATATTTGATGTCGCTTTTCTTGTGTTTTCGGTATTGGGTCTTTCGGATGTACCAATTGCTGCCTCAGCTGTTGCTTCGGTTTTAAAGCAGACAGGGAGACGTTGTTTTTTTGAAACTCTTCTAAGTTTCTCTCGGATACCCCTGCTACATATGGGATGACCATTGTCTTTCTCCTTCTTTGCTTTCCCCCTTCACTGTTGGTATTCGTGTTCTTTCTTTCCTTCTGCTTCTTTTGACAAAGGCCCAGTCTGGATTCCACATGTTTTAAGGGCTCCTCTGAGATGTTGCATTTCTTTTGCCTTCGCCTCTGTGCTAGTGGGGATGTTCTCGCTCTGTGTTGCAGGGTTTTTCTAATGACACCCAGCTTGTGATCTAAAGGGTGGTGGGAGTCAAACATCAAATACTGATCTGTGTGTGTTTGTTTTCGTTTAAACCTACTTCCAGTTTACCATTCCTCCCTGACTTCTACCAAGCAGTCCAAGAACACTACTTGTTGTTTTGTACCTCTTTCCCTTGTAATTTGATGTTTTGGTCTACCGCATTAATGTGTTCTGTGAAGAGCTTGTACTTCCTTCTGGTGGTATTTTAACCCAGGTGTCATCCCATATCTGAACCAGTGGCTGGTGGCTATGCCCTTAAAGTTTAAGCGCCAGTTTTTTCTACCTCCTCCATGTAAATGTTGGCTACAATGGGTGAACTGGAGATCCCATAGCACATCCGTGTTTTTGCTTAAAACTTATCCTGTATTTGAAATAGGTGGGTATTCAGGTACAAGTCCAGTAAGGCACACACCTGTTCTGGGTTGAATCAGTTCTGCTGGTGAAGTGCTGTCTTGGCCTAGCCGTTTTCTCACCATGACACAGCCTTCTTGGTGGGTATACAGGAAGAGAGATGTCACATCATAGGACACCATAGTTTCTCTGCACCGAGTACTATATCTTCAATCTGTTGGTGAAATCCTGAGAGTCGGGATGTGATGCTTAGAACTTCCCACCAATGGTCCTAAGATTTTGGCTAGGTATTTTGCCACCTTGTATGTTACAGAGTTGATGCTGCTGACTATAGGTCTAGTGGTGCCCCTTCCCTTGTGTTCTTTGGAGTCCATATATGCATGGATGTGCCTCACCAGGGTAGAGGCATGATCGAACATTGCTCTATCAATGGCTTATCCTTTTGCAGCTGTTGTAGTAAGTCTATGACGCTTTTCTTGTACCGGCTGGTGGGATCCCTTGTTAAAGCCTCATATGTGTTGTTATCGGCCAGGAGCATGGTCACCTTATCATGGTTAGTCTGAGGTGTTAAGTACCACTGTGCATCTTCCCTTGCTCTCGGTAGATGGTGATACTAGAATCTTTCTTGAGGGATGTTAGGCTCTTCTTTCCTGTGTGGTCAGGTTAGATGAAGGATTTTAGCACTGGCTAAGGCTGCAGATACTTTAAGGCAAAGTTGTTCTGCCTCACTCTGGGTACCTTATTATTGTGGATTGAGGCTTCTTGTGCTGCTTAATATCCACCACAAAACAACAAACTGGCTTTCTTGGACTGCTTGGTAAAGTCAGGGGAATGGTAAACTGGAAGTAGAGGTTTACAGAAAACCAACCACACAGATCTATTTGATGTTTGACTCCCACCAACCTTTAGATCACAGCTGGGGTCATCAGAACTCTGCAACACAGAGCCGAGAAACATCCCCACTAGCACAGAGGCAAGGCCAAAGAAATTAACCATCTCAGAGAGCCCTTAAAACATGTGGATATCCAGACTGGGCCTTTGTCAAAAATATACCAAAGATTGGGCCCAGGCACTCTTGTTGCAACGTGCCACCGATGTTTGAAGGTGCAGCTCCCGTTCGTCCTCTACCTGTAGGACTCCCAGCTATAGCACAAGCATTAGATATGGAAGCGCACACTTATCTTCAGGTTTAACTGTTTTATTATATCACACAACGAACAACGTTTCGGAGAGCCTATTTCTCCTTCATCAGGTATACCGATGAAGGAGACATAGTGCTCTCCGAACGGTGTTCTTTTGTGTATAATAAACATTAACCTGAAGATAAGTGTGCGCTTCCATATCTAATTGCTTGTGCTTTGTCAAAAGAAGCAAAGGAAAGAAAAGAACACGAATACCACAGTGAAGGGGAAAAGCAGACAGAGAAAGAACATGGTCATCCCATATGTGCGGGGTCTCCGAGAAACTAAGAGGATTTTCAAAAAACAACCGGTATCCCTGTCTGCTTTAAACCGAGCAACACGCTGAGGCAGCAATTGGTACATCCAAGACCCAATACCGAAACCACAGTAAAGTGACATCATATTGCAGTGCAGTGCGTGAAGATGCTCTGATTTGTTGTGGGGGAGACCAAACACAACTGCATCAACGTATGGCCCAGCACAGAAGAGCCATTCCTCGGGTCAGGACTCGCCGTTTACCTGCATCTTAAGGATAAAGGACATACCTTTGAAGATTGTAATAACATTTGGCAAAGGAACGTGACTGGTCAAGAGAGTGGTTAAGGAGGCCATTTATTGAAAATAAAGAAACCAAGCCTAAATAGAGGTGGGGGGTTTGACACCATCTGTCCTGCCATGTACAATGCTGTTTTGACACCTTACCTGGGCGTTCCTATAACACCTCTTAGCCCACTATCCATCACGCCCTTAACACCTGGCTGTGATTGATGCTAATTGGGATTTTCCAGGGTACATAAGTGCCACAGATTCTTGTTACAAGTCATTCTGAATTGAGAAAGCCAGTCGGATACTAGCGAAATGTCTTCAAGAACTAAACTTCAAGTCCGGTTGATCTAATTGAATACAACAGATACATATTTACAGTTATTACATCCCCCTAGACTGTAATGTTAACATCCTAGATCATTACCATATTTACAGTTATTACATCCCTCTAGACTGTAATGTTAACATCCTAGATCGGTACCATATTTACAGTTATTACATCCCCCTAGACTGTAATGTTAACATCCTAGATCGGTACCATATTTACAGTTATTACATCCCCCTAGACTGTAATGTTAACATCCTAGATCGGTACCAGTTTTCTAATATATGCAATGGTTATTTGTAATTCCATTTTTAATACAATAGGGGTGCATTAATTAGTGTACAATAGGCCACGTGATTATTGCACCTTGGCAGGAGACAGTCTGTTGGACAGTTTATATATATAGCTATAGATAGATGGATGGATAGATAGATAGAAAGATATATATTTAGATATAGATATCCACGGACCCAACGGATAGTGCATTTTGCGGCCGAATAATAAGGAGATGCAGGAAGTCTCGGACAAGAAGTCAGCGACTTTAAAGCTGCTGCTTCCAAATAAACTTACATTTGTTTTACAACATACTTATCCTTTAAGCTTGTCTATCATTTTAATTCATTTTTTTTTATTGTGTTCAACCACTTCCCTTCTTACCTGAATTTGACACACTAGTTTTCATTGGTGGGGACGTTCCCCATGGGTCTGCTGCGGAATTAGCTGTTCCTACAGCCTGCGGCATAGACCAGGGATCAGAGTTTTTGGGTTGAGTCTGAACTGATGAAGCGCCATTACTTCCCCAGGGATCGCGGTGAGCAGGTGTTTTCGTACCTGCTGTATAAACAAGACAAAGAACAAGGTGAAATATCTGGGACTCACTGTTCTATGTGTACAATCTCAGCAATACACAGTGATATTAAAATAAATATAATATCTACGCTTGTCCTTTAATAGTTAACAAAGGAACGAGCAATATGTCACAGCACTGACATGATCCACTAAATGTCAGTACAATTATGTTCTTTATTTCTCTACTGTATGAAATGCCAGAGATTTTCTGTATATTCTACTAAACACATCACACCAAAATGATCCCAAAATATTTCCCCCAGATACTATATTATCTTTTTAAAGGGGAAAATTATAAAATCAAAAATTATAAAACCAATGCGAGTTTTTCTCAATGCAGTTTTTCTTGAAACAATGTCAACTGCAAATACAAACAGCGATTTCATGATACATTAGCAGTGAAAACAAAATGGCCGCCAGGGAAGTTTCTAGGCATAGACGACCTTGGCAATATAGAAAATGTGTGAACAGCCGGCGAAGACAATAGGTTTTACTGAATCTTATTATTAAAATTAAAATAACCATTTATTCCTAAACTTTATTTATTCTAAAGAATTGTAATCTCGGCTCTTGGTGGGCAATCGAGCGGCAGTTCCCACAAAACTCGGTTTTAACCCTATCCTTACTGTAAGAAACACTGTCTAGAGCAAGGATGTCCAAGAAGACACTTCACTATTTGCTTAAAGGGCATGTCCACCCACAAAACTAAAATTTAACCCACAACTGGCCCCACTGTGTAGTGCAAAAAATCCTTACCTTACATCCCTGCTCCTTATGGTTCTCCTGCAGCATCTAGCCAAATTCCCAGAAAGTGAATCGTTGGAGCTGTCTGTGTGTCATCCGGATGCCTGCTTCTTCCTTGTCCTCTTAGAGGACTCTGGCATGTGCAGGGAAGCCCTCTCCCCTCCCTCCCTCTCACCCTCCGGATACCCTCAGGCTGCTTCATCTTCTAGCTATAAAAACCCTTCATAGCCCACCCTCAACCGTCATGTTTATTTTTTAAAACAATCCCCATAAATCGACTTTTTGGGGGTGGAAATACCCTTTAAATATAAGAACATTCTTTCCATTCTAGACAAGTCTTACCTTTGCCAAAAGACTGCCATGGATCTGAAGAGGATGTAGAAACAGAAGCTACGTTCCATGGATCCGATTGGCTCTTTATTGTCCCACCTGCGGACCTGGTCCCTGTTTTTTGATGTGCCCCCGCCGGCAAAGAATCTAACAGGTCCATTAAAGACGCTTGTTCCTGCTCACGTGCAAGAAAACACATGAACATTTGGTAAATGGAAAAACAGGCACATTCATGGACATTAGACATGTTTACAGATTTCTTTACTAAAACAAGCAAAACGAAATCCTTTATTCAGAAATCAATAATAAATTAGTAAAATGACATCATCACGTTCCGTGGCATAATTATAAAGGCGCAGAATCGAGATTTCGCCTTTAACAGACAATTTTTTAAAAAAATTACGATAGCGTTTGCACAATTACAATCGTGATCGTATATTTACACAATCATAGCTGTATGATCGCCTACATAATGCTCTAGTATCGCACGGTATTGAATGGCTGAATGGTCATAACTGTCCAACCGTGAATGTACTTTTACGCTAATTCGTGGTATCGGAGATTTTCTATACCGCGGGTTAGTAAATATTCCCCTCAATGCTTTGATTTCTGACAAAAGCTAAAACGGTATCAAAATAACCTAACAATTCAAGGTTTGTTTTCTGTAGAGTTTTAATTTTGTACTTTCGTTCCCCTTTAAGCCATAGTGGCGGTCCATTAGGATAATGGGTACCCGGTAAGGAATGTACTATCCATATTATAACTCCTGTATACTCACTCTCTTCTTTTTAGGACCTTTAGTTGTACTTTTGCGACTTTCCTCCAGAGCCATTTGTAAACGTAAATCATCTCCCCTTCGTATGCGTTCCTCCTGTACAAGACAAATAAATTAAACATGTTTTCCCTTATTTATTCCATGTGTTTATTTGGTAGAACAGTCAAGACTGTATAAAATACCTTTTATTTTCTGTGCGCAAATCTAAGCTAGATGAAATGTTCCTGGTAGACCTTTATGGTGTTCTGCAGAGAATAGCACCTTGTCAAGACTTGTAAATCCTAAACAAAGATGAGCCTAACTGTGCTTGTGAAGGTTCTCATTCATCCAGATCATGGTATATCTGTTGTATTCAATTAGATCAACCGGACTTGACAGTAAACTTCCGGTTGATCTAATTGAATACAACAGATATGAGCCTAACTGAAATAAAACCTCCCTGGCCTGACTAACCCTTCCTCTTCCCCAAACTGCTGACTCAGACATGCTCACTGTGTTACACCGAGGGAGCCATAAAGAAGCTGTCTAATTAGTTACTTTACTCACTTTCCCTGTAGCATGTAAATGTGGAGTACACCAAATATGGTTTGTGCCGTATGGCTGGTTTCTGTAGATGACTTACCTGTTCTGCCACCTCTCTGCTCATGGCCAGTGCCAGCTGCAACTGCAATTCCTCCTCTCCACTAGTCTGAGGCCGTGCTTGTTCCAGCTCTGATGAGGCCCTAGGCGAGGTAGCTGGGAGACACAAACATTCATAATTACAGCATAAGTTTTAAGATGTCAATCTGTACAGGCAAATGTATGTATGTGTGTGTGTGTGTATGTGAGTTTATGTGTGTATTTCTGTATGTGTATCAATAAATAATTAAGTACATTAATAATATACAAGTGCTTGAACCATGCGCCATAACGAAAGAGTTCCCTCACAATCTAATGGAAAGACAAGAAATAATCACTTCTCTCTATTAAGGACAATTATGCCTAGCTGAGAATGGCACAACTCATTATTAAATTAAAGGACAACTATATTGTAAACATTTACTTTTTAAAAATGAAAAGAACTTGGTTCAGTGAGGTAGATTGATTATTCCTACCTCCCAATATTGTTTTGTTTAGGAGCTACAGTATAACCAGTTTTCATCTGCCAGGTTATTGCCCTAGGCCTTCCTATATTAAAGATAGTGCTGAAGCACTCAGAAAGCCTGGCAGAAGCAGTTTTCTTTGTGCTACCACTATTAATAGAAATTATATTGGGAGGTAGAAAGTACCAATCCTACCTCCCTGCCCCGGGTACTTTTCTATTTACAGTAACTGTTTTTAAAAAATGCATATAAATCTATGTAGTTCTCAAACCCCATCTGTCTTATTTTTCTGTATTTCTTTATATAGAGCTGAACATATTCCATAGCACTATACTTTCTGGATGCCATAGGGTGCTATTAGCAGCAGTATGTCTACTCACAGTGTTTTAAGGAGAACTAATGTCAAAAATAACATTTTGGTTTTAACACCTTCCTGTCTCCTTGACTAGGATCAATCATTCCACCAGTGGGCGGTGACCACATCTGCTTGCACAACAATGTGCAGTAAGTACAGTAGAAGAACAGTAAGTTCCTCATAGAGGTGAGCAAGTGATGTCAGATGGCCCCGGGACTGGAACATACACAGTCAGACTCTCACTTGTGGCTTGGGCAGTGACCAGGAGGGGAAAGGACATTTGGTAACACTTCCTCTTGCTCCAAAAGAAAGTCTAAAGGAAAAACAAAGTAAGTGTTAAAGGGCATGTTTACCCCATAACAGACTTTAACCATACAATCATCACCCGCCAAACCCCTAATTTCTCAATATTTACCTTGAAGTCTGCTGGTTCCTTGCTGCACTGTGCCACCTCCTTTATGGCTTTGTGAGCTTGTGTCGCTGTCATAAATCATTGGCCATAATGTCACCTTAACGACCTTGACTGACAGCTAGCACCCAGAATAGTGTTAGGGATTGGCAAACTTCAAGGAAAAATCTTCTTCCAGGAGCACTGTCAGGAATGCTAACTAATGTGATTGGTTGATTGGTTAAAAGTTTGTTTTGGGGGTGAACATGCCCTTTAATAAACCTTGGGGAAGTTTAAAGCAGAAATCCAGGGTGCCAGATTGCTGCCTTACCTTCTCATATAGTAATTATTTCAATGTTTCATTCTCCATTGAAATGGCTTTGCTTGTGAAATATCAAACATGTTGAGATTCCAGGAACAGGGTTTTATGACATTCTGGCAGAAGGATTGTATGAAGGCTCCCTTCCCTTTAACTGGAAATCATTTTAGCCAATCCTAAAATAGGATTCTGATTGCTCCCACAGACAGGAAGACGGGATAATATCATGAGACGCTGAACAGTCCTTTGTGCCCATTCCAGGAATTCCTGAGAACCCAAAACATTTGCTGCTCAAGATGGAGTGGAAAAGCAGCAGAGAACCAGATGAGAATGTAAACCCTTTTCTATCCCCCCAGTATCAGATCTCATCCCTGCCAATTTCCCCTACACTACTGCTTAAAGGGCAAGTTAAGGTTGAAAACAAATTAAGAGTAAACAGAATTTTAGAGAGAAGTTGTTACACTGTAGAGGATACAGACTCTGTGTCTCATGTTGTAGTGATTATAACATCGTAGCCTTTACATCTTCGTAATATGTGGTTTCTGAGACACAGCCTAAAGTATGCACTGTGTGGGACTTCCTATCAGGGAAAAAGCTGTGTGACCAGGATTACGCCACTTCCCAAAGGCAGCACCATGGTGCAAAGAGTCCTTCGCCTAACACAACCTCCAAGCTTAACATGTTATTAACCATTCTTCAATGATATAATAAAGTTTAATATGTCTACATTTTAGCTTAACTATTTTAAGCAAAGGTCTGAATGGGCAAGTCCAACCCTCAATTTAAAAAGTGCATGCAACTATCCCCCCACCACCAAAAAATAATATCAATATTGTGTTAGCTCAAAGCTTACCTGTTATACAGCCCGATGTTCCGTGACAGATGACATCACGGCTTATAACTGCTGCTCCCCAATCCGCCTTCTATGAGCATGTGCAAGCTAGTAAAGAGGTCATACAGCTTGAAGAGGAGGCGGCAACCTTTTTTAGAAGGCAGAGAGACAAGGAGCGAAACATCAGGCTGCATAATAGGTAAGTGTTACATCTTCGAGCTGTTTTGTATTGGGGTTGGTGGGGGGAAATTTAGCTGTTTATTTTTTAAATTAGAAGATATGAAAAATATAATCTATGGCAAAGTATTGAACTTTTACTTTCCCCTCTATAATGGCAATGTGAATTCAATAATTCTAGGACTAGAAATGAAAGATGTGCCACAATAGCATTGAGGCTGGACATGTCTTTTAAAGCCAAAAGTGCCTATTCTTTAATATTCTATGTAACTGATAAAGCAGTACTGTTATAAGGCTACAGTATACAATAAAGTTAACCCATTGCATTTCAATACGGCAGACACATGACTGGAAGACTAACGGACGTTTTGGCTGACTATTGGTTGGTGTATGGACATTCGGATGGTTGTTGTGAATGTTCTGCCGGGTTTGATCATCAAGACATCTAACCACACAGCCATACAGCCCAAACAAGCAACCCATATACACCAACTGATAATTGGCCGAAAGAGATGTTCTTCCTCCATTTGTGCGTTGCGCGTTGGCCCGCAATCGCACGTGTGTACGGAGCTCAAGACTGCCTGAAAACATGGCCACTTTACTGAAATGTTAATGCCACTAAGACCTAATTCAAATATTGCGAAATGAGTTTAAAAAAAGTCGTCAGCTCATTTGCTTAGGACAAAATGTTTACCAGTCTTTTACTTTCTCAGAAGATAATTTATTAATAGTCTTTAGTTCTCCTTAAAAAAACAATTAGGGGCAATCCTATAATAAGAGCGATCTCTCCCAATCCCGACACACAGTCAAAAGGACAATCAGCTGTTTATACCAAAATTCCATTTAGCAGACTCCCCAACTCCGGTGAAGAGAGCCTTTGTTTATTACAGAGCTGTATGGGTGGCGTCGTACCAACCATGCGTTTCCCATTAGTGTACGTTCAGTAATGTAAACAGCTTTAGCGATAGGTTACACAGGCAATCTCAATATTCAGCGCTGTTTATTAGTGTCACTTTAGATGTTTTTGTAGCTATGTTGAAGTTTTCATTCGATATTTTCTTCTAATCAGTTTTACCAACAGCTGTTAATTCCCCTCACCTTGTAACTCTGCCCACTAAATCTGTTTGTATTTAAATAGAAACCAAACATGCAGACTGGCCACGCACAGCACAATGCAGAATTAACATTACCTGCTAGTACACTGCACATGACTGGACAGCAGGACAAGATAACAAAATACAATTCATCTATATTGAAGCAAAGGCTGAAAACAACTTTGTTTAATTGCCCTTGTTTAGCTGAGTCAATGTCATTTCAACTGGTTACTAAGATAAAGCCTGACCACGTTAAAAAATTATTTTTGTGGAAGGAATAACAGGCATCACTACAGTTTCCTATAAACCTTTACCCTAGGTGTTAAAGGGTAACTCCACCCAGAAAAACAAATTTTCAAACATGGATTCTATAATTCAGTGGGAGATAGGATCACTAGCTGCTATCTCCCAATTCAATTTACAAGCTGAGATCTGCCTGTGTTTACTTACATAATCCTGCAGGCTCTCTGTCTCCCCCTGCTGGCAGCTCACCCAGGGGGAGACAGCTTGTAAATTGAATCGGAAGATAGCAGCTAGTTATCCTATCTCCCACTTAATTACAGAACCCATTTTTGAAAAGATGTTTTTCTGGGTGTCGTTTCTCTTTAATATATGTATCCAGGGTCGCTTCTGTTGCAGTTTCATTTTCTCCGGTCTTCCTTAAAAATACTGCTGAAAAAACATTGTTACTGTGACTGGATCCATAAGTCACAGTAATACAGGCGTTCATTCTACTAGATTGGTCTGCCCAGGGATCGTTACTTTGGAGGTAACAATCAGTCATATTCATAGGCTCTGAATATGTGTGTGCGATGCCTAAAGCTGGTTACACACTTTAACGATAAAGGGACAATTCCGTCAGATCAAATAACTTTGATCTGACGGAAGTTAACTACTCGTTTTAACTTTATTGTTAAAACGAGTAGAGCAGAAACGATCATTCCCCACGCTAACAAACATTTCCCTCGGTCACGGTCGACCACTTTAAGTAAATTATAGGGAGTCGGCCACGGCTGAAGGGAATGTGTCGGTTACAAACTTACTTTATATATACTTTATATAGGGAGACCCCTCGGGACAGTGTGTAACCTGATCTTTGAAAAATGATGTCTGTCATCTTTTAAATATCGTGACAGTGTGTGCCCATCCATATAGGTATATAGGCAGGTGATACACTAAACCAAATAAAAACTTTTAGCATTCACTTCTTATGGGGCTTTTCCAAGTCAGTGCATACACAATGCATTTGTTCTCAGGTCAATACAAACACCTAACATCATAACTATTATGACAATGGGCATTAAAAAATTACATTTGATGTTATAATATATATATATAAAAGAGGAATAAGGAACAGAGACTTCTGGGTAGTTTTCATGTTACCAGAGAGCCAGTTATATGCAAATAAGGAACAGGGAGATTTCTGGGTAGTTTCTGTTACCATGGAAGTCCTTAAAGGGTATCTCCACTGCCAAAAGTAAGATTGGATTTTTGAGTTTAAGGAACTTACCTCCTGCTCTTGAATTAAATGATCAGGAGCAGGCTGGGAAGTTACAGTACTTACCCTCAATCGCGCTTCAGCGCTGGCTTTGACAGGTCCTGACGGAGTTTGCACTGTATGTACATATATTGCAAGCTCCGTCGGGACCTTTCAGAAAAATAATGTGAATTTGTGCGTTGCGCGTTGGCCCATAATCGCACGTGTGTACGGAGCTCAAGACTGCCTGAAAACATGGCCACTTTACTGAAATGTTAATGCCACTAAGACCTAATTCAAATATTGCGAAATGAGTTTAAAAAAAGTCGGCACCTCATTTGCTTAGGACATAATGATAATTTATTAGTCTTTAGTTCTCCTTAAAAAAACAATTAGGGGCAATCCTGGTATGGTTACTCTAAAAATAAGAGCGATCTCTCCAGTTTAAGGAACTTACCTCCTGTTCTTGAATTAAATGATAAGGAGCAGACTGGGAAGTTACAGTACTTACCCACAATCGCGCTTCAGCGCTGGCTTTGAGAGGTCCTGACGGAGTTTGCACCGTATGTACATATATTGCAAGCTCCGTCGGGACCTTTCAGAAGAATAGTGTGATACTAAGTTCCCTCCCCTCATTCCTGGCTCCTGATAGTTTAATTGAAGAACGGGAGGTAAGACACAGCTTTTTTTTACCTTCCTCCCGTTCTTCAATTAAACTCAAAAACCCTAACACTCTTTTGGCAGTAGAGATACCCTTTAAGCAAATCCTATACCTTCTAAGAGGCTTTAAAGTGATATTGAGACCTTTTTTGATTGAATAAAGAACTCTGTAAAAGTCGATGTCTTGGGTTTCTAGATATAGCTGGATGACATCAACATAAGTGAAAATCAATATTAGGAAGACTGGGAAATTGAGATCTTATTCACAAGTGTAGCCACAAATACTTAAAATTATAGGCCAAAAAAACAGTTAATACTCACAGCCGTGGTATGAAGCAGGAGATCCCCCCGATTTGCCATAGTCTTGCTCAGAGTAACTAGTGGATAGATTGGGCTGACTAGATCCTCGACCAAAATTGATTTGGTTGTTATTCCCAACCCCAGTGGCAACCTGAGCCATTCTCTCTTTGGTCTTTAGCGCTTGTGCCCTTTCACCTTTTAACCGCTCATCATCTTTCAAGAGACCCACCAGCTGTTTGGACTTTTCTCGCACGTTAATTCCCTGGTCCTTCCCGTCTCTGTCGATATACTGGAAGTCTTTGAGTGTCTGTATTGCGAAAATGTTCTCTTTACACTGGTGGGAAACTCTCTCTGACCCGGTCTTGATGAGATAGTCCAAGAGAGTCAGAGCTTTATAAACATGTCTCCAGTTCTTTCCATGGTCGTTGAGTCTTTTCCAAATCATACTCATTATTTCCGAAAAAGCTACCACGTTATAAGTCAGATCGGCTATTTCCGTCATGAGAGAACTAGAGGGTCCCCATGGGTCGTTGGAAGTGGCTTCCCGGACTTTAATTTCCGCCTCCGAATAATTATTCACAATGTTTTTCATTTGTCTACGTATTGATGAGGTCGTCATTTTCAAACAAATTTTTAAAAAATTAAAATTTTTCCGCTTATCTACCAATTAAAAATTTTTTTTTTACAAATATTCTGAGATAATCCAAGCCCAAAGTGTCCAAACATAAAAAGAAGAAAATCCTTCGTACAATCCAATGAGTCTTTTCATACATGAAAATAAACAAAGACTTCTTGAATTATTTGTGGTTAAAAACATGTCTTCAGGTCATCTTCATAGCCAAACTGAAAGAGGAAAAATGACACGTGAATGATTCAGTTTGAGATCTCAGCCAAACAAAATATAGGGATTCTTATGAGGATGATGCAATATGAGGATAAGTGCAAACTTTGCCTGTGCAGTTAAAGGGGAACTGTAGTCTCCATACAAGGTTTCCTTTATTAAAAAGGGCACAGTCCTACATTTAAAATGACTCCAGGATAATGCTTCTAGCTTCAGTCTATCCAGTTACAGCAGTATATACGTGTTTTTTTCTTGCTAGTACTGTGATCTGTGACATCACCAGAAATTTTGGGTCTGCCTCCAAGTTAACGGTTGGAGCATGCCCACTGCTGGGAAAGAGCATCATCAGCTGCATCGCAAGCCCCGCCCCCAAACTTCTAAATCATTTTTTAAAGCTATCGTATCCACAAGCCTGAAAAGAAAACCTTTTCTTTCCCTAAGGCGTCCCTAGGTACAGGAAAACTAGAGACATCATCTTAGGCTCGTTTAAAAGGAATGAACGAGGAAAGGTATGACATTAAAGGGGAAGTTCAGTGCGAATACATGTACTTTTCAGAAAAAAGAGCAGTATTTTTTCATCCCAATGACCTTAATCTGCCAATTCAGCATTTTGTCTGTGTATAAATAAATGCAACTGAAATACTGACTTCCTGTTTGCAGGACCCCTAATAGAGACCGTTATGGTCTTGCCCTTGACCCAGCGCCTGGGTTGATTCAGTTGCTCAGTAGAGATCTGAGCATGTTTGACCCATCCAACAGCCAATCAGTAGAAATAACTGTTAGGAACATTCCAAGGATGTGGTGCATCCTGGGAAGAAGAAGGACCATTAGAACCTGAAATGGCAGCTCACTAATGTCAACAGCAGGGAACAGCAAAGGGTATGAAATCAACTGATTTTTCAAAATGGGAGAGAATATGTAGAATAACTAAGAAGGCATTACACAAACTAACAATTTAACCAATATTGATCATTTCCACTGAACTGTCCCTTTAAGGAAATCCTTGAATAAAGATACTGTATATTTTATAGCCTGGAAAATTAAAATGGCTCAGTTGATTGAATAAATACTCCCTTTAAATGTACAACTCCCTTTAATTTTTACTTCTCAGGAATTAGCACAAAAAAGGCCAATCCATCTTCCAGAGAGAGAGAAGACAAGGGTGGTGTGACCGCAAGGGAGAATACAGAGTACGGCTACACACAACATATGTCATATAATATTAATAAAAAATAAACCTCAGTATGACTTAATGTTTGGAGAACAAACTCATTATCGTTTTCACATCTCATAAATAATTTGAATTGTTCCGGACAAGGAAACATCACTAAGTAACATGTTATTCTAATGTTGGAATGGGAAAGTTTATTGTAGGTATTCCATTATAAAAAGCAGACTGGAACCATAATGCAATTTATTAAAAGGGATTTAAGGGGTAACTCCACCCAGAAAAACAGATTTTTAAAAATGGATTCTATAATTCAGTGGGAGATAGGATCACTAGTTGCCATCTCCCAATTATCCCAACTATCTCAGTTTGCAAGCTGAGATCTGCCCGTGTTTACTTACACAATCCTGGAGCTCTGTCTCCCCCTGCTGGTAGCTCCCTCATGTTTCTAGGGTTCTGCACATGCCGACATACGTAACTCAATGGGGCTTAGTCGGGAGTACTGCCATCATGGGGGACGAAGAGCCAGCAGGGGGAGACAGAGAGCTGCAGGATCATGTAAGTAAACACAGGCAGATTCAGCTTGTAAATTGAATTGAGAGTTGGCAGCTAGTGATCCTATTTCTCATTGAATTATAGAATCCATTTTTGAAAAGTTGTTTTTTGGAGTTACCCTTCTCCTTTAAGATAGATAACACTTTGACCTTTTTTAGTGAATCAAATAAACTGAAGATCCATCACTCGGGCCTTGAATGAACATGGACCACTAGTGATCTGAGCAGTTTACTGCCCCTTTCATCTTTGTACCTGTGCTAACAGTTTATTCCACCAATGCAGATAGCAAAAACCTGCGTGACCACACAGAGGAAAGGAAAGTCATCCTACTGCCCACTGCCCAGTATTTAACCACATGGGGGAAATATACTGGTAAGTTCCCCTTTACTTTCAAAATGCAAGGTTGGAATTAAACACTGGGCATTTGGATTAATAACACTTTACATTAACAAGTCTAAAGTCGGAGAACAATCAGTAGGGTAAATGGAACAATGGGCCTGGGTGAATGTCTTTGTGTTGCCCCCTGCGGGGTCTTTAGAAAGGGACTGTCAGGGTTTCCTTGCATGACAATCAGATCTTTATTCTGCTTCAGCAATGCGGATGATTCACGTCCGATCGTCCCTGCACACTGCAGCCTGCAACCTAATTCCGATTAAAGAAAACAGGAAGGTTATGTTGCAATGATAAAGACTTGACACTGAGGTCAAACCAGAAAAAAAAAGGGGATGCAGTCATAGCACAACTGTCCTGCTTTGTCACTTGTCTTTATTGTGTACACAAGTGTCAACGTAACAGCCATAAAGACAGCTGGCTGCCATGAATGTCTACCGTAATTAGATTTTACACTGTACAGAAAGTGAGGGATTCTACACAACTGCCCCAGAATAAACTCCCAAGCCATCAATTCTGACCCCTCAAGGTTTGTACACATGTGGGCATGTGTGTGTACAAACCTTAACACTACCTTGCTTAATGATACCACAGGGCTGGTACAATATAAGGCTGGGTACACACAAGGCGATTTTTCGGCCAAACCAACCAATATTTTTGTATATAGGGTGGGCGAAAAAATCACCTGCATTTCTGCCATCACCTCGATCAGGTGAATTGGCGATCAGAAATGTTTGTAAATCACGGTGGATCGTGCAATGGTCACGGCGAACCACTGGACATGCAGATTTTCACCGTGAACGGCAGTGATTCATCCCGGCCGACCGATCGCTTCTGGTGAACAGTGAGTCGGGATGAAAATTGGGCCAAGTGTACCCAGCGTTAAGTGCAAAAGTTTGCCTGTGCTATAAATTTGCAGCGATCAATCGAGTGTCAGCTTTTTACTGGGTTACTGCATTTAGTTAACTACTGATTGGTTCCAACATCTATCAATTAGTGACCTCACCGTGCTCATCGTCTTTTATCGAACGCTTGTTGGAAGAATTATATTTCAATGGACGCAAATGCAGGAAAAAGCTACAAAGTGACATTCTGCTGACAAAAAGAGCGAATAGACTAGAGTACCTGAAATGATCCCCTTTGTATAGCAAATGATTAGCTGCCAGAACAAATGAATTACAGGGGGAAAAAAGCGTAGCAAACACTTGGGATTATCCATGGTATAGCCAGGTCTCTAGTGCCAACGTTGAATTAAACAACTTTGGTTGTTGTGCTATTAAACAAATGGCCCCAATGTTTAGAAGTTAAACCCGCTAGCATTGCTGGTAAAGTAAGACAGGTCTTTCGTTTGGTGATATATCCTCACTTACCCTGCAGGATTTCTCACTTGACAACTTCACGTGACACCTGTTTTTCTGCATTGTGGCCTTACATGTTCGTTGAGGTTTCTACATATTGAAGCATTGACTTCATACTGAACTACTAACTTCTATACAGAGTCTGGAATGGAAACGGTCACAAATGAGACCTAATGTAGACACCCAGCGCCCAACCTGTACCAATGTTATGTAGATCTGCAATGTGACCAGAACAAGTAGCTCTTACACCGTGTACAAAGTGATCTACCCAAAACCAACCTGCAAGGAGGTGACCTGCAGGAAACTCAACCTAGTTGTCTCACACCTGATGGTATATTTTATATCAGCGTGAATTAGGTTAACCATCCCCCCACCAAACATACTTTCCTCTTGTGAATATAGTCAACTGGCAGGGTAGCCAAAATGCAGATCATCATGCCCTGACTACCATTTTATTACATAAACAGGACATTCAACTAATAACATGAAAACCATGTCTCCATATAAAAATAATAATATACGGTATATACATTCCCCCGAAGTTCCTATCCGGGATGTTCTGTGTGATTAGAAAGGGTCAGTCCGGTCACGTATCTCCAGCATATTGATATGATTGATATGCTACCCATAATGCAAGATGCACGCAAAAAAGAATGGACCAGACCACATTGCATTGTGTGACCAGGTGGACCAGTCAGATGAGGATACTGCACATTCTCTTGCATTACGCAGCATCTTTCCTTTTATTGTCGTTTGTTACCTATTTGGTGTCCACTAGTCAGGTAAAGGGCCTGAAGCTTAAAATTAGATTTTCTGTTTCTTAACACTAATCTAGATTGTGAGCTCCCTGGGGCAGGATCCACTTATCTCATATGAGATATCTCATATGAGAGCTATTGTTATATTGTTTCACTTATTACATATCTGTGCATTTAGCTAATTCTATATCATCCTATTTTCCCCTTGTATGAATTTTATCTGGCCTCTTTCTCCAACGCTGGAATTAAAGGAAGCATGTGTATGTTATTATTAAAGATTACTTTTGTTTCCATGAATAAGTCCTGTATCTTTGTTCACTTATTTGCTGTCAGGATGCCTTGCCAGTGTTTCTATTCTTATCTATATTGTCTGAGTGGCTGGCAACAGAGAGGGTTTGTAACTCACGCTGCTAACATTAATAGCAGGAAAGATCCCTCGCAGTGCTGCGAGACAATCAATCCATACACCAGTGCCCAGCGCAGGAAATCGAAGTCTAAAGAAAGTAACAATAGCCTTAAAGGGGAACTACCGCTTAAACATAGAGGATATGGTATATGTTCTAGAATTCCTAACTAATCTGTAACTGGATGTTCATTATTATTATTGTGGATTTATATGGCGCCAACATCTTCCGTAGCGCTTCACAATTACATGTATACATTCACATCAGGCCCTGCCCCGAAGAGCTTACAATCTAAGCACATTTATTTGACACATACAACCTATTAGTATGTCTTTATAATTGTGGGGGAAACCGGAGTGCCCGGAGGAAACCCACGCAAGCACGGGGAGAACATACAAACTCATTGCAGATGGGTCCAAGGGTGGATTCGAACTCAGGACCTCAGCGCTGCAAGGCATCAGTACTAACCACTGAGACACCGTACTCCCCATGAGCCACTGTGGATCTATGAATAATGCATATCCAGGACAAACAGCATTGTTGGAGATTTTATTATGCAAATTGGAGATTCACATATTTTATTATTTTTAGCTGCCTCTCCCCGTGCCAGAAAGCACATATTAATATTAAAATATCTCAAAAGAACTGTAAGAAATAAACAGGACAGCACTTTCTACACATTTAGGGCTAGGCCACACTAGTGCGATTTTAAGCGATTTTGAGCCAATCATGCTTTAAAAAGCAAACACTAGTGTGGCCAATTGATGTCCAACATTAGATCGCAGTGCACGCGTAAGAGCCAGAAACGTGCACGCTTGCATGCACATTTCCGGAGCGCTCGAAGCGCGCTCTAGTGTGGCCTCAGCCTTACTGTACTTCATTTTAAGACTTTAGAGCACAGAATGGGGACAAAGAAGATGGACCAGTTCAGACCCTGCAGTGAATGGCAGTGTTGCTAAACACAAGATACAATTTCAACCTCTTCCAATCCTCATCTTACCAGACCTGAAAAGGGTTGTAAGAAGGGACAAAGAGAAGGAATGTTTTGATTCCAAGGCAGATACAGAGAGGTTTTCACACGACTGGTACAGCATAATATGGACATTCACAATCTATTCTGTGACGAGAATATAAACGGGTTTAGAAAAGTCTTGGGAAGCCCTCGAGAGATTTTAAACCACCACCATATATCAGAGAGTCCCCATAGATCTCAATCTATGCCACATCCTATGCATACAAAGGTTGCTCCAAAACTACAGTTAAACTTCTAAGCTGAAGAGTTAGTGAAGCTCGATTATTCTAATAGTGAGGCATGTAACCAATAGTCTTATTGCCTTCTCCCTCCTCTTGTATGCAAGTCTAGGTGCCTGTCAGTCCACTTTTAAAGGGCAACTGGAATTACATGGGGTTTCAGGTGCATGCAAAGTTATTTTATATTAAGCAACACAAATAGAACCTTTACTCTTCTTTACAAGATTCTAGAGAAAAAACAATAAAGGTGTCCATACACATTGGCGATATTGGGTAAATCCTCCCAGGGGCTAATGGGATTTACCAAGTATCTGCAGTGTGTAGGGGCCAAAACCGACCAACAACCATAGTCAGCAATATAGTCATTCGGTATCGGCCCATGTATGGCCAAAAGGTCCCTATAATGCATGTGGACAGTCCGTGCTGCCCCCACCTCATGTGTGCTGACAGATACCAATGTGACCTGTCGGTGTATGGCCACCTTTAGTCTTTTCACCCAAGAGAGGCCACATAAGTAAGAATGTTCACAATAGGTAGGATCCTAATCTAAGTCCCAGAGTGTCTGTGGGTCTGCTTATTCTCAGTGAGACCTACATCTCTTTATAAGGACAGGTCCTCGCAGCTCTGCATCCTGTTAAGCCATAAAGCAAGTTGAATTAGTTTCACTAGTGTCTCTGGGCTGCATCTAGTCATACTACATTCATTCTAGTGGCTGGGAACTGTCTGTGATTATATGACAGCCAACCAGATTAGCAACTGTCAACAAAGAGGTCACAATAAACCCTGAAATAAGATATGGCAGCTGTTAGTGTTTGTGTGCATTCATTTTCTTATATAGCGCTAACACACTCCTTTATCCCACCCCCACAAAGATTACAGTCTTATTACACACACAGTGGGAACTAGAGCCCCAATGGGAAATAGTGCAATAAATGTGAGGTTGACCTTTAACTGCAGCCTTGAGAGGTCAAATCATGCAGATACTGGCACAAGACTAAACGCAAGCCAAAATCACAAACGAAAACCATGGGAAATATAGAATAACAAACTAAAACATCTGTGTAGTTTAAGGAGAACTAAGACCAAAATGTTATACTCCATGTTCTGGAATCACCAAGAACAATAATAAACTGTAAACTGCCAGTAAATGGCATTAAAGTAAATATAATTCCCTAAAACTGGGCCGATTGACCAACAGTTCAGTGTATCGGACGACTGGGCCAAAATAATTGCATGGGTTTTTGGCTGCAACCAGACATTTATTCGTCTGTAACGGAGGCGTCCAAAAAGCAATCGTAATCGGACGCGACGGAAAACCATGTCTTCTATGAACCCCACGCTCAGTCACGGCGAACTGTCAGCTGCGGCTACTAAAGCTGCAACCATCAGCCCTTCGTCCTAGCTGACCAGTTGGCCAGGATGGAGGGAAACTTTGTGTGCACACAAATTACTAGATAAGATAACTGTGATTTAGGATTGAGCATGTGCAAAGAACACAATGGTCAGTGACCACACTGTCAATACTGGAATGCTGGGAAATAAAACACAAACCCCATAATTAGAAAGGTAAATTTCCAGCAACCCACATCAAACTGATAGGTAAGACACAAATGACTGCTCTTATATCAAAGTGCTCTTCCTTTTCATTATACTCTTATCTAGAAGTTATTGTTCTTGTTGCAAGCTCTTTCCATCCGGTTAAGCAAACCAGATGCAGCTTACCATGGGGATGTGTACATCAGCCTTGATTTGTGTGTCTACTACTACTAATGTTCCCATATTAACATTCATTTCCAGACTAATCGCACAATTTATCTCCAGTCCCCTTGACGTCACTGTGCGTTGCTGGGTAATGACACTTTAGCATTTGTCGCAAACACAAGGATCCTGTGCTCTGTGGTTGGTTCATGGCGCTTGTTCCAGTAAACACACTGCTAAGCGTTAATTCTAAGAAGTGCGGAGGGGGAAATTCATTTTACTAATCCCTAAATGATCCTGTAAAACCTTCATTTTACTGTAAAGGATTTATAACCTAGAGATATTTATCTCTTTAGTTAAGGTGGCCATACGCACTAACCATAATGGGTAAATCCCATCGAGGAAGGATAGGAATTACCCATTATCGTCAGTGTGTAGGGGCTGAAAGCGACCAACCGCAGTGCCACAAAATATCCATCGGCCAGTATCTTAAAGTAAAGGGAGCCAATCCGATCGTTCTGTGTACGGATGCATGGTCGACCAATCCAATGTGATCTGACGGCATAATGCAATAGGGATCACATGTGTATGGCCACCTTTACCCTTTAGTTAATCAGCTATAAGGTGATTCTCCCCTGGACTGGAGCCTGGACTGTTCTATTTATAACTAGTGTTAAAGGATAAGTGCTACAAATCAGAGCATTCTTCACTGCACTGCACTGCATATATGATGTCGCTTTTCTTGTGTTTCGGTATTGGGTCTTTCGGATGTACCAATTGCTGCCTCAGCGTGTTGCTCGGTTTAAAGCAGACAGGGATACGGTGTTTTTTGAAAACTCTTCTAAGTTTCTCGGATACCCCTGCTACATATGGGATGACCATGTTCTTTCTCCTGTCTTGCTTTTCCCCTTCACTGTTGGTATTCGTGTTCTTTTCTTTCCTTCTGCTTCTTTTGACAAAGGCCCAGTCTGGATATCCACATGTTTTAAGGGCTCCTCTGAGATGTTTCATTTCTTTGGCCTTCGCCTCTGTGCTAGTGGGGATGTTCTCGGCTCTGTGTTGCAGGGTTCTAATGACACCCAGCTTGTGATCTAAAGGGTGGTGGGAGTCAAACATCAAATACTGATCTGTGTGTGTTGGTTTTCTGTAAACCTCTACTTCCAGTTTACCATTCTCCCTGACTTCTACCAAGCAGTCCAAGAAAGCTACTTGTTGTTTTGTACCTCTTCCCTTGTAAATTTGATGTTTTGGTCTACCGCATTAATGTGTTCTGTGAAAGCTTGTACTTCCTTCTGGTGGATTTTAACCCAGGTGTCATCCACATATCTGAACCAGTGGCTGGGTGCTATGCCCTTAAAGGTATTAAGCGCCAGTTTTTCTACCTCCTCCATGTAAATGTTGGCTACAATGGGTGAAACTGGAGATCCCATAGCACATCCGTGTTTTTGCTTATAGAACTTATCCCTGTATTTGAAATAGGTGGTATTCAGGTACAAGTCCAGTAAGGCACACACCTGTTCTGGGTTGAGATCAGTTCTGCTGGTGAGAGTGCTGTCTTGGCCTAGCCGTTTTCTCACCATGACAACAGCCTTCTTGGTGGGTATACAGGTGAAGAGAGATGTCACATCATAGGACACCATAGTTTCTTCTGCACCGAGTACTATATCTTCAATCTTGTTGGTGAAATCCTGAGAGTTCTGGATGTGATGCTTAGAACTTCCCACCAATGGTCCTAAGATGTTGGCTAGGTATTTTGCCACCTTGTATGTTACAGAGTTGATGCTGCTGACTATAGGTCTTAGTGGTGCCCCTTCCTTGTGTATCTTTGGGAGTCCATATATGCATGGATGTGCCTCACCAGGGTAGAGGCGATGATACATTGCTCTATCAATGGCTTTATCCTTTTGCAGCTGTTGTAGTAAGTCTATGACGCTTTTCTTGTACCGGCTGGTGGGATCCCTTGTTAAAGCCTCATATGTGTTGTTATCGGCCAGGAGCATGGTCACCTTATCATGGTAGTCTGAGGTGTTAAGTACCACTGTGCATCTTCCCTTGTCTGCCGGTAGAATGGTGATACTAGAATCTTTCTTGAGGGATGTTAAGGCTCTTCTTTCCTGTGTGGTCAGGTTAGATGAAGGAGTTTTAGCACTGGCTAAGGCTGCAGATACTTTAAGGCAAAGTTGTTCTGCCTCACTCTGTGGTACCTTATTATTGTGGATTGAGGCTTCTGTGGCTGCTATAATATCCACCACAAAACAACAAACTGGCTTTCTTGGACTGCTTGGTAGAAGTCAGGGAGAATGGTAAACTGGAAGTAGAGGTTTACAGAAAACCAACACACACAGATCAGTATTTGATGTTTGACTCCCACCAACCTTTAGATCACAAGCTGGGGGTCATCAGAACTCTGCAACACAGAGCCGAGAACATCCCCACTAGCACAGAGGCAAAGGCCAAAGAAATTAAACATCTCAGAGGAGCCCTTAAAACATGTGGATATCCAGACTGGGCCTTTGTCAAAAGAATATATACCAAAAGATTGGGCCCAGGCACTCCTTGTTGGCAACGTGCCACCGATGTTTGAAGGTGCAGCTCCCGTTCGTCCTCTACCTGTAGGACTCCCAGCTATAGCACAAGCAATTAGATATGGAAGCGCACACTTATCTTCAGGTTTAACTGTTTATTATATCACACAAACGAACAACGTTTCGGAGGCACTATGTCTCCTTCATCAGGTATACCTGATGAAGGAGACATAGTGCTCTCCGAAACGTTGTTCGTTTGTGTGATATAATAAACAGTTAAACCTGAAGATAAGTGTGCGCTTCCATATCTAATTGCTTGTGCTTTGTCAAAAGAAGCAGAAGGAAAGAAAAGAACACGAATACCAACAGTGAAGGGGAAAAGAAGACAGGAGAAAGAACATGGTCATCCCTATGTAGCAGGGGTCTCCGAGAAAAAAGAAGAGTTTTCAAAAAAACACCGTATCCCTGTTGCTTTAAAACGAGCAACACGCTGAGGCAGCAATTGGTACATCCGAAAGACCAATACCGAAACACAAGTAAAGTGACATCATATATGCAGGGCAGTGCAGTGAAGAATGCTCTGATTTGTATGTGGGGGAGACCCACAACAACTGCATCAACGTATGGCCCAGCACAGAAGAGCCAATTCCTCGGGTCAGGACTCAGCCGTGTACCTGCATCTTAAGGATAAAGGACATACCTTTGAAGATTGTAATATAACATATTGGCAAAGGAACGTGACTGGTCAAGAGAGTGTTAAGGAGGCCATTTATGTGAAAATAAAGAAAACCAAGCCTAAATAGAGGTGGGGGGGTTTGACACCATCTGTCTGCCATGTACAATGCTGTTTTGACACCTTACTCTGGGCGTTCCTATAACACCTCTAGCCACTATCCAATCACGCCCTAAACACCTGGCTGTGATATGCTAATTGGGATTTCCAGGGTACATAAGTGCCACAGATTCTTGTACAAGTCATTCTGAATTGAGAAAGCCAGTCGGATGACTAGCGAAATGTCTTCAAGAACTAAACTTCAAGTCCGGTTGATCTAATTGAATACAACAGATACATATTTACAGTTATTACATCCCCCTAGACTGTAATGTTAACATCCTAGATCATTACCATATTTACAGTTATTACATCCCTCTAGGTAGTACACAAACAGATCCTAACGTACCATATTTACAGTTATACATCCCCCTAGACTGTAATGTTAACATCCTAGATCGGTACCATATTTACAGTTATTACATCCCCTAGACTGTAATGTTAACATCCTAGATCGTTACCATATTTACAGTTATTACATCCCTCTAGACTTGTAATGTTAACATCCTAGATCGGTACCATATTTACAGTTATTACATTCTCTAGACTGTAATGTTAACATCCTAGATTGGACCATATTACAGTGTTATTACATCCCTCTAGACTGTAATGTTAACATCCTAGATCATTACCATATTTAGTTATTACATCCCTCTAGACTGTAATGTTAACATCCTAGATCATTACCATATTTACAGTTATTACATCCCTCTAGACTGTAATGTTAACATCCTAGATCATTACGATATTTACAGTTATTACATCCCCCTAGACTGTAATGTTAACATCCTCGATCGGTACCATATTTACAGTTGTTACATCCCTCTAGACTGTAATGTTAACATCCTAGATCATTACCATATTTACAGTTATTACATCCCTCTAGACTGTAATGTTAACATCCTAGATCATTACCATATTTACAGATATTACATCCCCCTAGACTGTAATGTTAACATCCTAGATCGGTACCATATTTACAGTTATTACATCCCTCTAGACTGTAATGTTAGCATGTGCATGTCTGGACCATGTCTGGACTGATTTTACTGTCTCTAGATTGAAAACTATGGGAGGAGATACAATCCAGAAAATATAATTGTGAAGGTTCTCATTCATCCAGGTTATATATTCTGCAATACTGCATTTCATCACCAGTATTAAGTCAGCCCTCCAGTTAACCAGTCAGTGTTAGTCAGCCCACCACACCCAGCTCCTCAAGCCAGGCCGCTTTACCTAAAAAACACACACCTCTTGCCTATAGGCGGCATTTAAAAGGTGTCAGGTGCCAAAAACCCTAGGAACACCCTGCCGCAGTGGGGGGGTTGTTTGAAAGGCGGGGGGTTTGAAAGGGGGGGGAGAAAGAGAAGGGGAGGGAGGGGGGTTATTTTTAAGAATCCAGGGTTTGCTGGTAGTCCAAAAAATAGGAAGAATAAAAGAGAAGAATTAGAAAGAACTGTAATTTGTCTATCTCCAACCCTAAATTAAAGATTTTACCATGTGTAGCCCACTTGTGATTTAGTGTGTGATATTTCCCCTGCGTTGTGCATTGCTGGTGCCGTTTTTTCAATGGTAACACTATGCATTACCGTTATAAAACTGTTGTATGGACTGCGGTTTTTACGCACCGCAATGCCCAAGCGTGAACAATAAACTGCATTCCTTTAGGCAAACTGTCAGTGTCGGTGCAATTTACGATTGGAAAGTGCAATGAATGAAATTACCTTTTAATCCTCTTATGTTCGAGGAAGTCTGCATTCTCAGTCTATGTTGTTTAAGCAGAGACATTTTTCTTTAGACTGTATACAAATACCATATATGGCACGTTAGGTAATGTATATGTATCCTAATGTGTTCCTCCATTATTTTAGAAATAACACACAGCATTACATTGAGATACCACTAGGAGGCACTGTACCCTTTCTATACAGTTTACAATATGAACTGCTGCTATAGTACTTTTAGGGTACAGACAGTGGATAGTGCTATAGAAGGTGATGGTGATGTTGATGCGGTGTGTTATAGCCAAATCCAATGTAGTAAAAACCACAAACCTCATTTTACATTATATTGTCCTGAATATTTTCTTTGCAGGCAGCCTTAATCTCTGTGCAGAAATATCTCTACCACTATGTCTTATAGCCATTCCTATGTGTACTACCTGACACACTAACTCTTCTTTCGGTTTATATAAATGGTGCCTTACCCTTGATTCATAAAAAAGCTTATGATAAAGAAAAAAAAAAAACAAACAAACAATAATGTTTGCAAGTTACCACTACTAGAATATGGACACCATGCACTATGGCCTTAAAGGTGAAAAAACGATTAGCGGGGGCACACTCAATAAAGTTTTGAAAATGAGAAAAGACCCATGTTATATAAACCCAAATCACGGGGGACGGGCGTATGGGTAATTATAGCATACAAAAAACAGGAAAAAGACCCATAAAAGGGGCAAACGTCGGATGCGTTTCGCCAAAGAGCTTCTACTGCAGCCCACCTCACCTTTATTACTCCTCAGTCCCAGTGATTACTCATCCTTGCTATACTCGTGGTGCCCTGAATGCGCATCTGCCTGACTGTTGGGTTACCTTGCTATGCTATTTTTCACTATTAGATTATAAATCTATTTGTGTTTAGACACCTTGTAGGGAGGCTGGATACATACCGGGGTTTGTGTATCTCACCTGTCCTTAATCCTGTATGGAGAAATAAAGTTTTTTATATCTCTTTTGACACTACACCCACGTGAGTGAGCGATTTTTTATGGGTCTTTTTCCTGTTTTTAGTGTGGCCTTGAAAGTGGCCATACACTTTTTAGACATGCAGTGTTTCTCAACCAGGGGTCCGGGGACCCCTAAGGGTCACTGAGAGGTTGCATGGGGGTCCTCAAAAGATTGACAGAAACTGTATGGATCCACTATTGTGATGAATAGAATATTTTTCGATATATATTATCGATGTTCTGTATTTGTATGAATTATGTGTTTGGTGTATTGATCTGAGAGATAAATAAAAATAAGAAATGTTTTTATGAAGGGTTCCCATTTTTAAATAGAGATTTATTTATAGTCTATCTTTTATATTTGTATAAAATATGTATTTTGATGAATTATGATGAGAAAGGAAAAGAAAAATAAATAATCTTAATTTATGTAGGGGTTCCCCAAGAGGGTCCCCACAGGTAAAAAGGTTGAGAAAACACTGCATTAGAGACATTTACAGCTGTAACTTAGGCCATAATTTGGTCGGGCTGGGCTGTTATCCGAACGTCAGGGTGGAAGATATTGTACTGCCACTTTAATATGATCTCCCCCCCCCTATATCTAATGACATAAACACCACTCCTATTACAACAGGTTACTTCAATACATTAGGTCCATAATGGCCTGACATTGATTACATTGGTTTACAATTATCTGTATTACCTATGAAATTCATGAACTTGCATTATTATTAGCCCTGTCAGATATTTCCATACTTGACAAGTTAAGGCAGAGAGGATTCTGGATGGAAAGGATGCGAGAGGATTATTTTTCAACTGACGCCATCATAAAAACACTCTATATTGTATATATGGATTGGAAACAAATATCTGTGCACGAAACGGTAAGAAAATATGGTTAGAGTGAACATATTATGGTTGCAGCAGATTATAGCACGGGAAAACATTTCCAACTTTAATTGCATCAGGCCCTAAAGCTAGGTACACACGATACAATAATTCGGCCCAACCAAAACGACATTTCAGTGTTTCTCGTCGGGCCGAATTATTGTATGGCGGCTATGACCTTTCGCCGACCATTCCTTCGTCCAAATTGGACGAAAGCACGACGGACGGGTCGGAAAACCATGACCGATTGTGCAGTCCTCTATGGACCACACGACACAGTCATGGTAACTGTCGGACACTGATAGTCCTTCCTCCTGGCCAACAGATCGAAAGTCTCGAAGGTCAGTCAGGAGGAAAAATTGAAACGTGTGTACCTATTAAGATATTTAAAGATATAAATGTAAAATAAAAATAAATTGTCAGAGTTCTGAGTAACTAAATCTATTAAAAATGAAGTTGTAGTTTTACCCGTCATTAAAGTCTCTGCCAGGGCAGTTTAATGGCGGGATTAGAACCAGGGCCCATTATCAGTATGCTACGTTTTTTGAAAAATAATTAGATTTAACTGACCAAGGGCTAGGCCACACTAGCGCGTTTTTGCGCATTTGCGCACGCGATTCTCGCTAACATGGAAATGTTAGGTACATTCCTTCGATTTCCTATGCGCATGAGATTGTGGTCCGTTCGCAGTGTGCGTTCAAGCATTTTTTTCGGCACAATCGTATGCATTTCTCTTGTAAATAGCGAAAACGCATGTGCACAAACAAGAAACACACACATGCGAACACACAGAAATCGCGATTGCGTGCACGATTTGGTGCGTTGTAGTGTGCCCTCAGCCTTTAAGACTACATTTTAATCTGCCCACAAGCAGACAGGTAACACTAAGGTGGCAGTCAGGATCCCAATACAGACTAATTCTGCAAGGAATATGGGCATCAGAAAATGTCCTATAATATCCCACTAGTAGTTATGCATATGGCCTAAAAACCCTGTACATACCAGAAACATCTGTGTCCCTGTCCTGTCTCCATTACCCCAGTGCCAACTCCATTCCCATGTCCTGTATCAATAACCCCAGTGTCTCCTCTATGCCAATGTACCTGTTTCTATAACCTCAGTGTTCCCTTCATGCCAATGTGTCTGTTCCATAACTACAGTGCTCCCTGCATTCCCCATCCCGGATTCCATAACCTCAGTGCCCCCTTAGCCCGCCTTCCATAAACCCAGTGCACAATCCATGCCAATGTGCCCATTTCTATAAACTCAGAGATAGATAGTTCAGAATGCACACTAGTCTTAAACAATCAAATTTGTTTATTAACACGTGAGGTTTCGTTGTCCGTGTGACACCTTCCTCAGACTCACAAGTTTGGAGTCTGAGGAAGGTGTCGCGCGGACACTGAAACGTCACGTGTTAATAAACAAATTTGATTGTTAAGCTGGTGTGCACTTGAACAGGGGCTTACCTGAAGGGGCCCAGGCCCCTGAATCCCTCTTCCCTGAGACTGCAAGATCTGTGCGGCGACGTGCAGGTTTTAATCAGTTGATCGTGCGTATGAATGAAACATACGCGCAATCAGCTATTTAAAACTGGACCGAAAATTCGGGAACCGAACCGGAAGTTTGGGTCCGGTCCTTTTAAACAGCTAATTGCGCGTATGTTTCATTCATACGCACGATCAACTGATTAAAACCTGCACGTCGCCGCACAGATTAAGGGCTTGTGTGGGCCCTACTACCGTCCGGGCCCCCCCACGGTCGCGTGGGTGGAGGGGGCAGTAGTTATGCCACTGACTCTGAACTATCTATATCTGGATTTTATACAACCATGGCTATGGCTCTCTAAGTAGCTCCCAACTATTTCCATAACTCACACCCATCACTATGTCCAGTAACATAAGAATCTCTGTGCCCCCCCATGGGGCCTCTATCCGTGCTTTATCCACAGTGGTTTCTGGGAAAGGCTATATCTATCATAAGAAAAATAAAATGTCCCTTTAACCCAATGCCCCCTCCATGCCCATGTCCCCATTCACCCAGGCGCCATATACCCAGTGCCCGTGCCAAATTTGTTACCCCGTGCCTCCTCCATGCCCATATCCCTTTTAACCCAGTGCCTCCTCCATGCCCAAATGATTATACCCCCAGTGCCCTCATGTCCTCATTTCCCCAGTGCCCCCTCCAGGCCCAAATCCTTATTTCCTCAGTGCCCCTCCATACCCATGTCCCTTTTAACCCAGTGCCCCCTCCATGCCCAAATCCTTATTATTCCAGTGCCCTGTCCATGCTCATGTCCCCAATTACCCAAGTTCCCCTCCATTCCATGTCCCCATTACCCCCTCCATGCACAGGTCCCCTTCACCCCGTTCCCCCTAGATTCCCATTTCCACATACCCAGTGCCTCCTCCATGCCTAATCCTTATACCCCAGTGCCCTCCCATGCCCATGCCCATCACCAGTTCCCCCTCCATTCCTATGTCCCCATTACCCCAGTGCCCCCTCCATGCCCAAATCCTTATTACCCCAGTACCCCCTCCATGCCATGTCCCTTTTACCCCAGTGCCCCTCCATGCCCATGTCCCCATCACCCCAGTTCCCCCTCCATTCCCATGTCCCCATTACCCCGTGCCCCCTCCATGCCCATGTCCCTTTTACCCCAGTGCCCCCTCCATCCCATGTCCCCATCACCCCAGTTCTCCATTCCCATGTCCCCATTACCCCAGTGCCCCCTCCATGGCCATGTCCCCATCACCCAGTTCCCCCTCCATTCCCATGTCCCCATTACCCCAGTGCCCCCCTCCATGCCCATGTCCTTTTACCCCAGTGCCCCTTCCATGCCCAAATCCTTATTACACCAGTGCCCCCTCCATGCCCAAATCATTATCACCCCGTGCCCCCTCCATGCCACAATCCTTATTACCACAGTGCCCCCTCCATGCCCATGTCCCTTTTACCCAGTGCCCCTTCCATGCCCAAATCCTTATTACACCAGTGCCCCCTCCATGCCCAAATCATTATCACCCCAGTGCCCCCTCCGCCCAAATTCGTATTATCCCAGTTCCCCCTCCATGCCCAAATCCTTATTACCCCAGTGCCCCCTCCATGCCCAAATCCTTATTACCCCAGTTCCCCCTCCATGGCCATGTCCCATTACCCCAGTGCCCCTCCATGCCCAAATCCTTATTACCCAGTGCCCCCTCCATGCCCATGTCCCTTTTACCCAGTGCCCCCCCATGCCCAAATCCTATTACCCAGTGCCCCTTCCATGCCCAAATCCTATTACCTAGTTCCCTCTCCATGCCCAAATCCTTATACCCCAGTTCCCCTCCATGCCATGTACCTTTTACCCTAGTGCCCCCTCATCCAAATCCTTATTAAACCGTGCCCCCTCTATGCCCATGCCCCCTTACCCCCCTTCCCCTGCCTCCAGTGCCCATCTAGTCCCGATCTCTCCCCTCTTCCACCCCCCCTCCATCCCTAACTGCTCTCCGCTCTCTCTCCTCCCTCCCGGCTCTGGGCTCCCGGACAGCCTCTCTCCCTCTCCTTCTTTTCTGCCCGCAGGATCCTTCGTCCATCCCGGGCGCAGCGTACACTCACACGGAGATCCGGGCGCCGCTGCGGAAAGAGTGCAGGTCGTTAGAGGGATATGGCGGGCGGGTCCGGGCCGCGGGATCCCCGGGTGCCGGGAGGTGATCGGGGTGTCCGGTGCGGTCCGAGGGCCTGATCGTCCCTCCCCCTCCCCAGCGTCGAGCCCGGGCAGTAGTGAAGATGTCCGCGGAGGTTCGTCTGCGGCAGCTTGAGGGCTCTTCCTGGACGGTCCGGGCCGAGGGGCCGGGGGAGCCCTGAGCGTGGAGAGTCTGTTGGACTCGCTTCTATGTCTATACGATGAGTGCTGCGCCTCGCCGCTCCGCAGGGACAAGCACATCCACGTTACATCACTGGGGTGAGTGCTGGGGTAACGGGGGGGCTGGACAAGAGTGGGTGGCACTGGAGCCTTAGGGGCATAAAGATGGTCGTGGGGCATCACTGAGAGATTGTATGGCATTGCCCTGGCAGTGGGGGCATCACTGAGAGATGGAGGGGCATTACCCTGGTAGTGGGGGCATCACTGAGAGATGGAGGGGCATTAACCTGGCAGTGGGGGCATCAGTGAGAGATGGAATGGCATTACCCGGCAGTGGGGGCATCACTGAGAGATGGAATGGCATTACCCTGGCATTGGGGCACTCACTGAGAGATGGAGGAGCATTACTCTGGCAGTGGGGCCATCAGAGAGATGGAATGGCATTACCCTGGCAGCTCTGTGAGGTTGTGGTGTACTGTTGGCAGCATGGTAAGTTTGGGCCCACAAGAACTGCACATTCTTATTTTTCCTCCTAGAAAACCCACTGTGGATGAAGCATAGACAGGGGCCCATCATAGTTTTGTGGGGGGGGCGAGTGAATCCTAGTTACGGCATATAGGAAATGGATAAAAGCCCCTTACCATAGATATTACTATGTCTATAGTGGAACCGCATTGTTACATGGGGGCTTTCAGGGTAGCATTAGATGGTCCAGGAAAATGTGTGGGGGTGGGCCTCATAGTTTGTACAGATGGCACATGTGCCATGGCAGGGATAGTTAATTTGGTCCATGCCTGAGGATTACATAAGGCCCTCGGATCTCTTAAATTGGAATATCCTTTGGGGATGCGATGAGCAGTAACAGCTATTGGAAACCCTAGAGAGGAGCTCTCCATTCCAAGCCTTGACTATCTTTCCCTTTGTAGGTGTGGTCCCATGAGGTGGTTTCTGTATACAAATAGATGATTTGCAGGTTGACATCAAAGCCTATTGATAGAGGAGATAAGTGATGATCTTTGGGGTCAGGCCAAGTTGAAAAAACAACAGTAAAAGGCCAACAAGGAAAGCTGAAATGGATAGATTGGAATTATGGGAGAGGCAAGTGGTGCATTTCCTATGACGTCTGTGTGTAGCATGTGGTAAAGAGGATTAATGACTTGGTAAGGAACAAATTGTTATATGATCTGTGTGCCTTTCCTCACTTCACTTCCTTTCGATTGAGGAAGTCAGTAACTGAACATACTGTTCACGGTGTGGCTAGTAAATTTAATTCCAGTATTATCTTATTTTAAATGCTCCAGGGTTAGGTCTCCCTTTATCTATGTTTATAGCTTGAAGCCCATCGTGCTTAAACCAAAATAGGATCTAAATTGTACTTTAACAACACCGGCAGTAGAAGGAGAACTAAGCAATGTGCTAGACTGAATCAGGTCACTAACACCAGTTGGTTTCTTGACTATTTATCTCCCTGTTGAGAATTATATGAGCAGGACGGTGGGCTTATTATAAGATCTGGTTTTATTTAAACGCTGGCAAAAAGTTGTTCTTACAATGACTTGGATCTTTGTACTATGCTGATCGGATGCCATTCCTAGTAACGTCTATGTAAGTGGACAGCTATAAAATAATGGTGTGGCCTCTGTTTAAAACATGACTTTGACTTGTTAGGCCCCGTAATGTTTTTCCATGTCTGTCATTGATAGTATCCAAAATAGGATTCCCTGTGGGGTAAAACATTTGCCCATACATTCTTGCCTTTTTCATTTTTTTATAAAGCCATTAAATGATATTAAAATTTCTCCTTTTTCTTAATGGCAGCTCGGCAGTCACCCCTCTTGATCGTTCTGTCCTGGGCTCTCATGGGACGTAACCTTGCTCGGCACGTAGGACTTAAGAATATATTTGTGGCCGAGCACAGAGGGTCAATCAATTTTTCAGGCACTGCGATGATTCTATGTGATGTGGGGCTTTCCTTTTTCAGTCAAGCCTGGTAGGGGCCTGGGGGCTGTAATAGGAAGTCTTTACCTTGATACTATTGAATGTGAACACGTTAGTCACCTTGTTATCTATAAAATCGGAGGGCATTTCTTGTTTTATTTCCAGTCGTGTTTGATTTGTGCTTTAAGTCGTGTGGCTGAAAATCTTAATCTCCTGCTGAGGCATCACGTAATAGACCAACACCTGGTGGATTTCATCATCTGTACAATATGCTGATGTAGGCCCCTAATGTTCATTCTGACTCTGCATAAAAAGATACATGTGAAGCAGGGTGGTAACTTCGTACTGTCCAACATAAACATTGATGATTTATTTTCTAGTTTGCGGATAAACCAAGCAGAAAAAAATTGCATGATCTTCAACCTTTCATTTAGTCAAAACAGGAGCATTAGAATGTGCTGTATGATAATAGTGATAGTAACCAGGGCAACGGGATACTGTTCTCTTGTAACCAGCAGCAAAGCTCTGTAGATTAAAGGAGATTCATTTTGCTGTAACCTTGCATCACCTTTCTAGACCTCTAGATTTGCCTGTACTTTATGATTGGGGTACATATTAAACCCCTTCCTTCCCGACATTTACATAATTTGGTCTTAGTGTGCCTTTACAAGGTCAGCAGCATGGGGGGAGAAGAAGGATGCTGCTAGAAAGATTGTTCGGACGGCAGGAGAGGTAACGGACCAGTGCACTGCAAGGAAACTGCACTGTCAACACTGCCTGGAGTAGTAGGGGGGGGAAATCTTCAATAATGGATGAGCTTTTCCCTTGAGAGGTCAGGATAGAACCATGTGACATTTTCTTTATATCCTGCCTGGTGTTAACCTGCAGGAGTTGGATTCTATGTGGATATTATTAAAATATCTAAATAGAAATGCCTTAACATTAACCCTTTGTGTGGTAGGATAGAAGGCATGTGAGGGTTGCACCCCAGCGTTTAAATACGTAATCTACAGTGTCTGTAGTATCGAAGTCTCTTTGGAAACATGAAGGTTAAATTTCAAAGATATGACATTGCTCCTAAGCACCTTTTGGCTTTAAGTCATTGTTTCATTGTTAGTCCATTGAATTGAAAGACGTATTTTTTTTTTTGCATGTGTCTTGTGAAACCACTTAATTATCTAAACGGTTATTAACCACCAGGAAACAGTTTCAACGCCTCCCAGGGAGAGACACCAACGTTCTATAACACTGCGGCCACACTGAGAGCGGGATTGGGGGGGGGCTGGTCCAGGAGATGATTGGGAAGCTGGTCCAGGAGATAATTGGGAAGTGGGTCCAGGAGATGATTGGGAAGCTGGTCCAGGAGATGATTGGGGGGCTGGTCCAGGAGATGATTGGGGGGCTGGTCCAGGAGATATTGGGATGCTGGTCAGGAGGTGATTGGGAAGTGGTCCAGGAGGTGATTGGGAGCTGGTCAGGAGAAGATTGGGGAGCTGGTCCCGGAGATTATAGGGGGGGAAGTGTGTCAGGAGATGATGGGGGGGTCCAGGAGATGATGGGGGGGTCCAGGAGATGATGGGGGGCTGGTCCAGGAGATGATTGGGGACCTGGTCCAGGAGATGATTGGGAAGCTGGTCCAGGAAATGATGGGGGGGGGGGTCCAGGAGATGAGGGGGGCTGGTCCACGAGATGATTGGGGAGCTGGTCCAGGAGATGATTGGGAGCTGGTCCAGGAAATGATGGGGGGGGGTCCAGAAGATGATGGGGGGCTGGTCCAGAAGATGATGGGGGGCTGGTCCAGGAGATGATGGGGGGCTGGTCCAGGAGATGATGGGGGGCTGGTCCAGGAGATGATGGGGGAGCTGGTCCAGGAGATGATGGAGAGCTGGTCCAGGAGATGATGGGGGACTGGTCCAGGAGATGATGGGGGGCTGGTCCAGGAGATGATGGGGCTGTTCCAGAGGATGATGGGGGGAGCTGGTCCAGGGAGATGATGGAGGGCTTGCATAGCTAGTTGACCAATCTCTAGTTGACAGACTGCTACTTTAAACAACAAGTTCATACATGAAATTTGCTATGGGGTCCTGCATGGCTCATGGGGCTGTGGGATACTTACTGATTATTTTGTTTCTTTAATGGAAGATCGTAGGTGATATACTGCACATATGGACCAGAGTTTTATTATATACAATAGTTATTAAAGGACAAATGACAGCAACAAATGGAAGGGTTTTCCTTTGTGCTTACATGTGAAGTTTTGTCTGGGTTTAGAGAATTTTTAGTATCAGGAGATCCATTAAGAAATGTTTTTCCAAACAATGATTGTTCTGAAAAATTCCAGAGAGAGTAATAACATTCCCATAGCTCCTTCACTCTCCGCACTATTGTGGTGTGCAAGTCACCCCTATTTTTTATTGCAGCAGATATTGCATCTCCGTTTTTAGTGTTAATAGTGCAAGAGAAAAATAGGCAAGACCTGTGTTAATTCAGTGGGGGAAGGACTTTATGTCCTATCTTGCTGGCTGCATTTCTACCTACCATCTGTATACCGTGTGGTTGTATATATAATGCTACCTACAGCACCTTAAAAAAAGATTGTAAGCTCTTGTACAAGTCCATTTAGGCACGACAGATATGAGCCAGGGATGTAGCTGTATAAAACACCATAACTAGGTCTGTACACACCCACCATCATTTCTAATTCCAAACTTTTCGTGAATGGGGAAGCTTTTCTTTGTGGTGTTTGTGTGTACAGCAATGGAAGGGAGCTGCCAGTTGTTTGTTTTCAGTGCCTTTAACTGAACATCGATAGTGGTTTATGTCCAGAAAGACTGATCTAATAGAGATGTGCAGAATTTTCAGCTAAATAAACAAATTACATCTCCCAACAATATTTAAGATTACAAAGGGGAAGGAAATTCATTCACAATACTAAGTCCTTGTAATTTGCTATGGTTCCTAAGCACTGTGTAAGTACAGTTTATTTTCCCTGTGTTTATTTGCACATGGTTCATGCAATGTTTGCATTTGTTGCTGTCACTGGTTGCACAGAACTCACACCCCTTTTTGTGTTACCACTGAGCAGCCGTTTACACTCTACACATATATGAAAAGACTCCCAGGAGACACAGGGGACAGATTATCCTTCAGTATAATTAAAATCTTATTCCATTGCAGGATGGCAACTGTATTCCCAGTAGCTCCCAAAGCCAAACTACATTTCCCAACATGCACAGTTAGAGAGCAGTTCAATGTTATGTAAAGCAGTGTCCCTTTCTGCTATATCTCTGCTAACCACATTTTATAAACTTCATTAAACCTTTTAGATTTGTGCCGGATGCTGATGCAGCTGCAGTTTTAAATGATTCCAGTTTGTGTGATTTTCCCTTTAAAAATCGATTGGTATAAAATTTAAAATCTTAAAAAAATGGATACCATTACCTACATTAGCCTTAAATGGTTACACTTCCGAAAACAACATGGTGCAGAAACTGTAGTGGGAGTGTAATGACACAGAACCTGATCTTATCACAGCTTTGTGCACTGACATTTTATCAGTAAACCCTTTAAAAGGCATTGTGGGAAAGTCTTAAGCTGCTAGGTACACACGATACAAATTCGGCCAACCGACCGAAATTTCAGTGTATGTCGGGACGAATTATTGTGTGGGGGCTTTTTGCAGCAGCAAACCGATCGCCGACCATTCGTATGTCCAAATTGGACGAATGAATGCAGGTTGGAAAATCACAACCGATCGTGCGGTCCTCTATGGACCACACGATCGGTGCGCGCCTAACTGTCGGACACGGCTACTTTTGCCGCGACGACAGTCCTTCTCTGGCCGACCGGTCGAAGGCCTTGAACGGTCGGTCAGAAGAAAGGATTGTTTTGTGTGTACATAGCTTAAAAGGAAGGTATGCATAAAGCATGGATATAATGGTCAAACCTCCCAGGTCTTGCTCGGTCATCAGATGCGTGTGTGACAGGATTGGACATCGTTAGATGATGAATGTTGGGTATCAGTGCTGCATTGACAGATGCGTTCATTTAGCCCACTGCAGATTTTTAAATTATGAAATATGAACCTTCTAGGCAGGCCCTAATGAGTTAATGAAATAAATGGCTGACAATTGAATATTCAGCCAATCATGTGACTTTTAAACTCTGCCCCATTAATATTTAGCAGGACATATGGATCTATACATAAACTTTGATGTACAAGGACTAGGGAATCATTTATTGGTCCTTGGAAGGTCCATTAAACAACTTTTCCTCTGGGAACTGGAGCTGTATTTCTGGGTTATGGATGGGTCCAGAGGGCGTTTCATTGTGATGTATATATTGATTCTTTTGGAATTTTTATATAGGCCAAAGCCATTAATGTAATACTAAAGCGCTGGCATAAATATTGTTCAGATCAAAGGGAAAATAACCATAGTGTGTAGTTTGTACATTTGAGTTCTACTCATAGCTGCACCATTTATAGGAGAACTTAAGTGCATAGTTAAATTATAATTCTGGGGCAGGAAAGTCGGGTTGGTAATTCCTACCTCTTAATTTCATTTCTGTGAGGAAAGCTCAGGACACTACCTGGCAGATGAAAACTGGAGGTGCTGGCATTCATCAAAGAAATAATATTGGGAGTAAACAGGGGGGTAAACCGCTTGGTACTCACTCCTGGGTTCAACCTCTAAAGATTGTATACACGTCCGCAAGCACGGACCAGACACAAAGCCCAATCATGGCACATGCAGAAATATGTCTGTTTTGGGCCGACTATTGTTTCGTGTATGGGCGCTTCATTTTGCAAAATGGGCATTCGCCCATTTCGCCTGAAGAAACCATATACACGGCACGATTGGTGGCCAAAACAGACTTTCGTACACATTGTGTGGCACGAAGTTGGCCCCTACGATCCCACGTGTGTGTGAACCTAAACAAATATCTATGCTGTGGCTGGATTTGTCCAATCCTTTGGCAATTGTGCTGGTCATCATTCGTGTTATTGTCAACAGGTGAAGTTTAACAGCACAACAAGCAAACGGCTATTGAAATCTCAGGTTTGGCTTTTAACAAGTGGCTTGTTTGTGGGTGGCCTCTGGTAGCTGAAAGCGTCCTGATATTTGGAAAACTTAATTATACTGATTATTAGGGCTGGTAAAATGGGGGTATTGAAGACCCTAAGATTGGCCGAAATTACAGACACGTTGGATCCAGTTTTTCCCAATTTTCCAAAAATTCTCTAAAAAAAAATGATGGGCGCATTGAAAAAAGTATGTAATATTTCGTCCTTGCAACTAAAATATCGTGACAGAAAATCTACTTGTATTTACCTAGAGAATAACTCTCTGTTATATCAGTTGCATCCTTATCACTGTGGTGGGGCCCTGTATTGTACATCTCACTCTTATTTTACATACAAGTAGTCAACATGATTGGTTGGTTTTCACTGCACACGTGGCCTGTTATCAGTATGTGTTGTACCCAGTTACATCCTCTGCTTAATGACCCCCTTTCTGCCAGTGACTGCATAATGAGGTGCCCAGGTAGAGGAGGATGGGTCCAGAAGTGTAGGGGGGTCAGTGACCAGATGATATGTTCAGGGAATTTGCTTTTTTTTTTTAAACTAAATAAAACATTGAGGTCACTGGAGGAGGAAAACATATGGGATAATTTATAAGGAAGTTTTGTGTTGCTTGGACCTGAATGCTTCTGTTCTATATTTAGCCCCTAAGCGTTCAACACAAATTCCACATGGACGCGCAATGCAGCAATTCTTAAACCTTTCTCGGTCATATTGGTTCCTGGAAACTTCCCTGTGTACAGACCCTGTGAAATATAGAGAGTTTTATCTGCTGTAGATTATAAACTGTGTTTTTGTTTACTGTATAATCAGCACTTTCTACCTTCTGTTTTGATGCTGCGGGGATAACGAGCGGTAACTAAAGCACACGATGGTGGGTTAGAACTGCTCCGGTAAATGCCTGATTCTATTCTAACACTGTTTATTATCTCATTGGGATTTTGCCTTTAAAGAATTCATTGATTGGCTGGATCCTCTTTGTTCCAGACTCACTTGTGGTTTCTTGTAGTGTTATTGGCTGACTACCCTAATAACAACATTAACAGACATTAATATTGACATTTAATTAACATTGTAGCAATGGATGTTGGCAATTAATAAAGGACAACTGTATTGCAGTGGTTAAAAACACTTTGTGCTACTCAGTTTATTGAAGAAACGGGTAAAGGAGCTGTGTCTTACCTCCCGTTCTTAATAAAAACGTTCAGGGCCAGGCCGAAGGTAATCAACTTACCCGGTCCCTCGCTCCTCCACGCGTCTCTGACAGGTCCTGGCAGACTCTGTATTCTATGTGGCATTGCACATGCATGTGCATAGGGTACTAAGTGTGTCGGGACCTGTCAGAGAATGCAGAGGAGGAGTGAGAGACTTTACCTTTACCTCCGTTCTGAAATATAACTGAATATCACAAAGGGATTTTAACCTGGGAGTTATTCTTTAAATGCCTAGTGACATTTTACCCTTTAAAACACGTGTTTAACCTGTTGAGAAAATTATCAGTTTTTGCCACTTCAGCAGTTAGAAAAACCTTTCTGAGGACAAGGAGAGACATCTGCATTGTATGCTAGTTTATTTCCAAATTAAACAAAAGGGAAATGTTTTCGTGCACACAAGCTATGTTGCCTTTTGTTTAATTTGATAATAAACGTTAAAAGAAGTCACAGCGTGGTAAACACATAATTCAGATCAGGTGGAATATGTGTGTTTTCGTAAAACTAGCACTTTAAGACCAATATTTATCTTTAAAATGGGAAGTTTAACAGAAAACAATCATTATTATTTAAATGGCCACGTGTATGTCCACTTAAGGTGACCATACACATGTGATTCCCACAGCGTGGTGCTGAGAGATACATTGGATCTGTCGGACACAAATGTGGTGGGAACGCACACACAGACCTGACCGATCCCCATACGCTGGTACACAGAACGACGGCGGATGTTTTCCGTCTTTCCTGCGACAATATTGCGATTTTTGTTTACCAATAATACCTTGTGAAATGTAAGCGCATATTAAAGCTGATGTTAGCAAACCTAACCTGAATCCACCAGGAACTGAGACTATAACAGACACTTAGGGGTCTGCAAACAGGAAATCAGTAAATACTTCTTTTGTTCTTGAAAGCATAACCATTTGTTACTGGACTTCCCTTTAAAAATAAAAAATCCAGCCAGATTTTGGCATTCTCTGTAATGCTATTTGCAGTAATGTGGGCAGGCCCTGTTGATAGATTTAATAATTTCCTACAGTCTTGCTGACATTCTCAGCGATATGAGCAGAACAGGAACCCTTTGCAGTGTTTTTCTCTGTGATAAATCATCCGCCTGTACAGCAGCCTATCAAGAACGTATTATAAATGGAGCTGGATCCCCGGGCTGTCAGGAGCGATAAGTCTGGTGCTTTTTCAAGTCCTTAGGTGAATGCTAAGCAAGTGTTGTACTTACAATGTTGTAGGGGTGTTGCCAGACGAATGTGCCAAACTTTGTTCTAGCCCTTTTCCCCCAGGCTCCCTAGGCCTTTCGTTCGGATTCATGTCTGAGCTAAATAAAAATATTGTTTCAGACGAGAGGAAATGCAGTACGAGTAAGTATAAAGATCAGCATTGAATTTTACCATTGGCAGCGAGAGGGCTTAGCGAACACGGTTTTACGCCGTCAGCAGGATACTTAGCTTTTGATTTTCTTCGACTGACACTTATAGCATCTTGTGTACAAACAGGTCGAGTCATTCTTTTTCCTTATTTAGGAATTTGAATGGAGCTACCATACTTTTCTCATGACACCAGCAGATAAATATATATATATGATAATATATACACACACAGCTCGCCATCCAGGATGATGTCCACAGCTTGACAAGCGGGCGAGTCTTCTGAAACGTGGCGCTGTGGGTGTGGCATATACATGTTGATATATATAAAAAAGATTTTCCTTATCAGCAATAATTGTGGTGCGTCTCCTTTGCGTTTGTGTATCTAAAGAGAGTTGGACAGCTCTCTGTATGGAGTTCAGCACACTGTTTTAAATGGACTCCTATAGCTATATATATATCAGCAGGGGTACCCCAAGCCCTATCTCAACAATCCTCTTTAAAGGATTACACCTCTCTTCAGCTTTACATGCTTTCACAGCTCGGAGGCAGCATTTAGTTATTGGCCATGAATGACAGCTGCTACCGGAAGGAGTCCAAGTGAGACTAAGTTGGTTTTAGAAATAAAGCTAGTTGTTTCATTGTTTATGCTGCTGTACTGCCCATGTTCATGTATGGTTATTGGTTAAGGGTGTTTAATGGTAAGCATGAAAAATAGTGTCCCATTATCCAAAGTGTGATTAAGGTACAGTGTCTCGGTATTTTCTTTATTTTTCTAATTGCCACAGGGGAAGGGCATTACTAAACAATCGTGTTTTATGTACTGTATATGCTATTAGCAGACGCTGTGCATTCTGTCTCTATGGTATTTCACTTTCTGGCTTTGGTCCTGTGCTCAAGCCATTGGTTTTGATAGGATTTTTGCACAGCACGATACACAGTAGGGGTTTTAGAGCAAATGAAGGATTGCAACTCACAGGTACATGCGGTTGTGCTTCAGGTCAGGTACACCCTTGTAATTAGAGGTTATTGGTTGTTACAATGAATGTGCAGTCATTCATTCAGATATCAGGTGCACCAATGAAAAGGGGGTCTGAAGAGAGAAAATATATTTTTACCACACCTGCCAACTTGGGATGGGAGGCAACTAGCGATGTTGTATCTATGTGTGGTTTGGAATAAATTCATATTATTTGGAGTGTGACTACCAGCATTTATTCCTATGGTTATACTAGGTTCTCTCTGGAGTAAGAAGTTTTGTGTAGTTGCACCCTGCAGGCGGGTGTCCACTTGGGAACATTGGGCATTACTATTATCATACATTACATTACATTAGCACATTACTATTGTTTATTGGATTGCACGCGTTAGTGCATAGTGTGGCCACATCAATTGACCCACTATATTGTGCAATTTAAAAGTGCAATCAGATCGCAATCAGTGTGGCCTACCCCTTAATCCACAATATTGCAGTGGCAGTGAATTAAACTCTTCCAATTAAAGGGTAACTGTGGTCTGGAATTCTTTAAACTAGATAAGGATTATATAGAAAGCCTTACATTGTTACCTTCAAAATAAAACCTAAATACATCTCTAGATAAAACTTGCAAGAAGTTATGCTGGAAAGGTTCAGCAATATTACTTCCGCTTAAACACTTCATGTTTTAGCCATGTGACCAGCTTGTAGTATGTGACCAGTCCACTGCCTGCATTAATAGGCTCCCCTTCTCAAACTGTCAATATGTTCCCAGGTACTTCCTGATTTCCCCAGCATTAAGTCTTTACTGGGCATGCTTCTTCCCGGGGCGGGACAGGCGGGGGCAAGAGGTCAGGTGATGTCACTCAACCTACTGGAAGCAGAAAGTTGAACATTCACCCAATGTTATTTCATCAAGGCTCATTTTAAGGAAAAAATGAGGATTTCATTTAACACCCTCACTTGTTTTGAGATCACAGTGCCCTTTAAGGTCATTTTAGCTTAGATATTACTGGAGCACTGGGGTGTAAGATGAAAGCTTGGGGCCAGAAGGGGCGGGGGAATCTTACCTTCGTCTGGAGAGAGTGTGGGAGAGCCAATATGTCCTGCTCCTGCCAGTTGGGCAGGGGCGTACCTGAAGGGGCCCGGGCCCCCGTGGGTTTGGGGGGGGGTCTCCCTCCGCAGACTGCAAGATCTGTGCGGCGATATGCAGTTTAATTAGGTCATCACACATATGAATGAAAACATACGCACATCAAATTAAAACTGGACCGAACTTCCGGAACATGAACCGGAAGTTCGGGTCCGGTCTTTTAAACAGCGATTGTGTATGTTTCATTCATATGTGTGATGAACTAATTAAAACTGCACATCGCCGCACAGATTAGGGTCTTGTGGCGGGCCCTACTACCATCACGGCCCCTCCGTGGTGGGTGGGTGGTGAGTACGCCACTGAGTTGGGGCAGCCCTGTCCAAATGGAACATCTGCAACCCGGGCTGCACACAGCGCTGCTTTGGAGACACTAAAAGGGATAATGTAAAAGTGCTAATACTATTAAACTGCAGGAACCAATCATGTTATCTAACGTCGGTTAACCAGTAAAAGCTAGATTTTGATTGGGTTTCTACAAATTATATGAAAATAGACTTCCAAGGCCTTGCTTGTGTAAATTTGCAATTTGTAGCTTACACCACAAATTACAGAATTCCTGTATATTGCACTTTTGCAATTCTGTTTTGCACTTTAGGTAGAGGGACATAAAGATACAATGTGGGACCTGTGGATGGTTTAAGAAATCGCCCATGCGTACAGTCGGACAGAGCAGAGATCCACCTCCACACAAGTAGAATCTTAATCAGACATTAGGAGTCTGTTCTCCTCAGCCTGTTAAGCTTCTTAACCCTTGTCTGTAACTCCCCTCCCTGTTAGTTTAGTATTGTAATTCAGGAACGGAAGCAGGTGTTCTTATACAGCCTTTATTTCCTGTTCACATATTTTTATACTGTTCTATTAGAGGAAGTTGTTTCAGTATTCCGAGACTCCCATTTCTCCTTAAGAAAAAATAATAACTTGAGCTTAAAAGAATTGCTCTCACTTCAATGGGGACGGTTGATTGGCAGCCCCTTATTATCAAGCGCAAATGACAGGGATTTTACCACTTTTCTTCGCTGTTTACCATTCTTAGGGTTAAAATGTAAAAGTTCTGTTTATGTATCTACAAGCCAAACTGTATAGCTCTATATGATCCACACATGTGCAAAAGGAGGTTGTCTCAGGGACACAGCAGGCTGTCATTGGTTGTAACGTCAGTACCGTATGAATGGGGAAGAGTGAACACGGGCTTTATAAACATGTATTGTTTAATCCTACAGGGAGGGCTTGCCCTTAATAATAAACATCTAAGATATAAGCAAGATGAGTGAGAGAGCTGCTATCTGATTTTTTAATCTTGTTCTTGATGGAACCTGTGGGGAATGGGAAATCTATTCTTGTGTATTCAGTATTCACTTATAGTTTATAAAAACATAGCATGCAAGCCGATATTTTTGCAAACTGTGTGTCATTGAAAAAAAGGTGGATTTATTATTACAATAATGTGGCCAAAAAAAATACTTGCACTAGGAAGAGAAATCCCTTTATTGTCCGAAAATATTTCCCCGGAGGAGTCTTACATTGTGTTATGATTAACCTGGTGGCGCTGATGTGAAATCATTTCCAGTACAGCAGGTAGATGTCGTCTATTTAAAAACCAAGTTCAGACTACATTCAAAACCATTCAACCCATTTATTCTAACGGAGACATTTTTGCAGCATTGGTACTTGGAAGCGAAGCAGAATTGACTAGTATGTATCGTTTTTTAATATTACTTTCTATAGATTATAATAACAAATGTAATCTCATTTCCGTGGAGGAGCCATATTGTTTAGGACAATGGTAACGTATAAAATAAGGGTAGATAAATGTCTCTTAATATTTGAAGACTTTTTTGTAGAGCCCGGCAATGTTATGAAGATGATAGCATGTGGCATAGATAGACATAGTTGATGTTCCACTCCTCCCTTTTGAAAAGTTGATCTTGTCCTTAAAGGGCATGTCACCCCCAAAACTAAAAGTAACCCCACTACGGCCCCACTGTGTTGTATTAAAACAATCCTTACCTTACATGTCAGTCCAAATGGTTCTCCTGCTGTGCAGTTCAAAGTTCCAAAAAGTGAAGAGTAGCAGCTGTCTGTGAGTCATCCTGTCTCTGCTGGTTCCTTAGGCCAAACACTAGAAAGATTTTACTTAACAACATTAGACACGATCCCACGACATTAGACCGATCCTACGGAACCACCTTTCCAGTATTCTTTGTGACCGACATTCGACTGACATGGTCACATTTCATTTTGCGATCACGTTTGCAAATTAGAACGGAGAAAGGCGGGGTTCCGGCAGGATGTGGTCTAATGTGTGGGATTGCTGGTCGGGAATAAGTAAATCTTTCCAGTGTATGGCGCCTTAGAGGTTCTGGCGACGCAGGGGAGCCCTCCCCCCCTCCCTCTGGATCTACTTTTGCTGCCTGGTGCCCACCTATAAAAGATTTTCTGCAGTTTGGGCACCCTAGCCCCACCCTAACCACCAAAGTTTTTTTGTTAAAAAAGCAGCAGAACTTACAGCCTTCGTTCCCCCAGAGCTCTGCATTGCCAGCAGCTGTGTCTGAATTTGGCTGCCTCTCAGCCAATCCGACGCGGCTGATAATGGTCGGCTGCTTCGTTTTATCATAGTTGTGGACCAAGTAGACTCTTTGGGAACAACTACTATTGCGCTCTGGGAACAGAGCACGAGGGAAAGGGAGTAAGTTACCAACGCTTTAGCATTTTTAAAACAATAGACCCTGGCATCCGGTGGGTGGGCTAGAGTGTCCTACAGTATACTGAAAAGGTTTTTTTAGACGACTGATACCCTTTAAAGACTGTATGAGCTTGTATGAGCTTGCAGCGTGTGTGTAGAAGAGGCAATTTCATGTGTAACAGTAGCTGCCAATGGAGATGAAAAGAAAAAAAAAGTGTGCACAGTGAAAACAACTACCCAGAGCTATTTACAACTAAAGGTTGGTGGCCACAAGGTTGTTTGTGCTTGGTATCAGGTCCTCCGTTGAACATCTCGAGCTGGTTTTGATACTTTTTTATGTGTAATGGGAATTCTGGTGTCAGATTTCATTAAAATGAAATGCAGGCAAGCTCGCAGGTGCAAAAATATGTTATTTCCTTCACAGCTCCATATAGTTATGACAGTGTTACTGTAACTTTGGTTTAAAAGGAGATTTGGTTGAATGTTTGATGTAGTTGAATGATCTAATAGTCCTTGTCCCACAGCTATAGTTGGAGTGTGCAATATGAAACAGCAGCTGTCCTGTGGTTGGTGTTGAGTATAGACCTTTGGGCGCCCTTGGTGTTTTTCTCAGGGAAGGTAGAAGGAAAGAAAAGAACACGAATACCAACAGTGAAGGGGAAAAGCAAGACAGGAGAAAGAACATGGTCATCCCATATGTAGCAGGGGTCTCCGAGAAACTAAGAAGAGTTTTCAAAAAACACCGTATCCCTGTCTGCTTTAAACCGAGCAACACGCTGAGGCAGCAATTGGTACATCCGAAAGACCCAATACCGAAACACAAGTAAAGTGACATCATATATGCAGTGCAGTGCAGTGAAGAATGCTCTGATTTGTCTGTGGGGGAGACCAAACAACAACGCATCAACGTATGGCCCAGCACAGAAGAGCCAATTCCTCGGGTCAGGACTCAGCCGTGTACCTGCATCTTAAGGATAAAAGGACATACCTTTGAAGATTGTAATATATAACATATTGGCAAAGGAACGTGACTGGTCAAGAGAGGTGTTAAGGAGGCCATTTGTGAAAATAAAGAAACCAAGCCTAAATAGAGGTGGGGGGTTTGACACCATCTGTCTGCCATGTACAATGCTGTTTTGACACCTTACTCTGGGCGTTCCTATAACACCTCTTAGCCACTATCCAATCACGCCCTTAACACCTGGCTGTGATATGCTAATTGGATTTTCCAGGGTATAAGTGCCACAGATTCTTGTACAATTCATTCTGAATTGAGAAAGCCAGTCGGATGACTAGCGAAATGTCTTCAAGAACTAACTTCAAGTCCGGTTGATCTAATTGAATACACAGATACATATTTACAGTTATTACATCCCCCTAGACTGTAATGTTAACATCCTAGATCATTACCTATTACAGTTATTACATCCCTAGACTGTATGTTAACTCCTAATCGTACCATATTTAACAGTTATTACATCCCCCAGACTGTAATGTTAACATCCTAATCGGTACCATATTTACAGTTATTACATCCCCTAGACTGTAATGTTAACATCCTAGATCGTTACCAATTTACAGTTATTACATCCCTCTAGACTTGTAATGTTAACATCCTAGATCGGTACAATATTTACAGTATTACATTCCTCTAAGACTGTAATGTTAAACATCCTAGATTGGTCCCATATTTACAGTTTTAACTCCCTCTAGACTGTAATGTTAACATCCTAGATCATTACGATATTTACAGTTATTACATCCCCCTAGACTGTAATGTTAACATCCTCGATCGGTACCATATTTACAGTTGTTACATCCCTCTAGACTGTTTTTAACAAAAAAATTTGTTAACTCCTAGACGTTAACCTAATTGACAGTTTTATTGACATACACAAATTACTCCCCCTAAGACTGTAATGTTAACATCCTAGATCATTACCATATTTACAGATATTACATCCCCCTAGACTGTAATGTTAACATCCTAGATCGGTACCACTGTAGAATGTTTTTGTTGATTCTGCCAATCTTTTTTAGATATCTAATCTAAAACGTCTTACATTCAGCGGTAAAACTTGCCTCTCAAACTATTTTCTGTGAGTAGTTTACTGTAGCTGGAATGGTGACAGAGTTTCACAGTTAGAATTGTATGCGGCGGAAGGCTTGACAGTGGTTGTGGAAAAAAGTCAGGTTTGGATGGAAGGTGGGAGTGGTTAAAAAAGGGAGGGGGGATATGCTCCTAAGCAAAATGTGTGCTGGATTGGAAGGGCATGCAGCAAAACATCATGCAAAATGCACATGTATTACATGTATTCCATTTTTAAGGGATGTAAGCAGTGAGCAAGTATTTTTTCAAGATAGGGTCCCTTTAATGGATCTTATGCAAGTATATCAGGAACCTGGATATTGACACAAGTCGGTGAGTCCAAATTGGGAGTCAATTGAAAGAGGTGTCACTATTTTTTTTCTGATTGTACCTGTTGATCCAGTTTGAAGACCCAAAACTAAGAAAGCTTGTCTGCCCCAACTGGGGGAGATTCAAAATGAAAGGTCCCTTTTCCCTGAGAAGCTGTAGTAAACAAAAGGATGTGCTAGGAAAATTTTCAGCAAAGTTTCTTTGTTTGTTAACATTTAAGTATATTCAAAAAACAACATTTTTATTTCCTCACCCCGTACATTAATGCGCCAGAGGAAAAATCGGATTAAGATTTCCTTATTTTCCCATAGAAAGATCCATCGGTAAGTAACGGTGGTGATACAGACTGTCCATTAAAACTCCATATTTCAGGGTTGGACAATCTGTTTTCCTTGGTTTATACGCAGTGTTTTGTACTGGTCAAAAATGTCCTAAACCCTGTTCTTTGGGGCAGCTCCATAACATATGTTAGTTCAAATATTTGCTATCATGGTGGGTCCCAAAATGGACATTTGCCTCTTTCGCTCAGATACTGGTAAAAAACCAGATATTAGTGTTAGAATGTTTCAGATAGTTTACCTGATGCTTTCTTGATTAGGGTTTTGAAAAGAATAGCGAAGAATTAGAGGCCATGATTGAAAACCGCCAATCAGTGCAGCCCGAGTTAATTATATTTAAATATTGGGTATCTCCACCAGAAGAGATCCTCAGCAGATGAGATCTAATGACCCGACAGCCCTGAGGAACAGTTAGTAAGGATAAGGTGCTGGGTTTCTCCATAAACACTCTGCGTCTTCACTTTGCATGAAAAAAATAAAGTGACTTAAAGGGGACTATCACCTTTAAATACAGCAAAGAACCCACTGATTCAAAAACTTGTATAGATTTTAAAATCTGGGTTGTAGATCCTGAGAAATCATCATTTTAATACATCATACAGGGAAAGACCTGCACTCCAAAGAGCAGAAGAAATTATAATAGTAACCAGGTGGTGTCCTAGGGATTTTGAACACCTGAAAAACTTTAAATGCCGCCGATTGGCAGACGGTGTTGGCACCATGAGCGCGGTGTGGCTGGTGTGTGGCTTTCATTGGAGAAAATAAGGCGGGCTTGTGGGAGGGTGGTGGGCGACACAACCAATGACTGGAGGGTGCCCTGTGTCAAAAGTTTCAGTTGGCTTCATGGTTAGGGGCACCCCTGTTATGTAAACCACTTAATGACCTTGTACTAGGATCTTTCAGCTGCCTGCCAGGACACTTTCTCAACAATTATGAGAATCAGCAGAGAAAAGAAGGCAGTGGAGGGGTGAGTGGAGATGTTAAAGCAGAGCGGTGTCCATGTGTGAGGCTGGCAGAACTTATAAGTGCGCGGACACTACAAGAAGTGAGTGAGTAAGAGGAGGGTGGGGGGAAAGATTAGGGATGCACTCAATAAACATAATAAATTTAATAACAACGCAAGCACAGATAAATATGTGAGTTATTTGAGGCAACCATTTTTACTTCTTCAATTTTGTAGTTCAGAGAAGTAAAGTTGTTTCAATGAGTACAGTGACTCCTGTAAATGATCTGTTTACTGTTTTCCTTGTCTAAACATTCTCAAACTTTTTAAGAGAACATAAATTAGAAAATATCTTGATAGAAGGAAGCACAATCTATTAGCTGAATATTGCCTAGCCAAGGAAAAATGTGCCTGAAGGTGGAAAGGTTCGGGTTAAACGCCAGAAACCCTCTATATTACCAGGTTCCTGAAATGTCCTTTTGTAATAGATCTCATTCTATAGAAAAACCAAGATTTCTTGGTCCAATGTAATAATCGGAATAACCATGACTATAAAAGGCTTTATTACTAGGTTAGTTAAATGTTCATTTGCAAATCGGTACACATAGGAATTGTTTCCTGCATATAACAAATCTGCCACTGATTTAGAGGTGTCAGTATCAGTCAATAACCTTGTCAGCAACCACAATTTTCCCACTGATACAAAGTGCATGGTCCCTTCAAACACCATTAAAAGATAATATGATGATTTTTAGGATTCGTTACAGAGTGAAAAATAGGAAGACTAGATTTCACAGTGGATTACTGGTCACAAGAGTAAAGATTATGGCATGCTTCACCGGGGGAAATACCAGAAGTTCCAGAGACCCGCTCAGAACAGTTAAATGCCCAGACTACAAAGCTGTCGAAACAGGAAGACTTTCTATAGAGAGGTTGGTATTTAAACGAACTGTTTGTATTATTTATGTCCATAGCGATTAAAGTATGAAACCAAGGCAAATATATGATCTGATCTAAGTGTTACTCACCCTAATGTCTAAATGACATATACTCACGCCCCCTCGTTCCTTCCTCCCCACGCCGCAAAGTACCTAGGATGAGGACTAAAATGCTAAGTCTCACCTCTGGTACTTTTACAAAAGCCTGCACTAATTACTTGTAATGCTCCCTCGTCGTCGGTCCGATCCTACCACTGGCAATTTGAATGACAGGTTGTGAGGCTAACCAATGGGAAGACGCGCTCGCAAGGAGGACCATGTCTTCCCTGGCGGCCTCCCGGATTGTTCACTGATAGTGCCGGTGGGGAGGACGGACCGGAGCGAAGCGACGAGAGAGATACAAGTAAGTAGGCCAGGACTTTTGTAAAGTACCCATTTAGGCATCACCTAGGTAATTGCAGAAATGGATCGGGGAAATGGTAAGTATACTTGGTCCTTAAGGTTCAGCATTGTATAGTTATTAAAAAATAGTTTATTTAAAAACTTTGAAAGCGGTAGGGCATCTGCCCCAGCCCCAAACCGCATTAATATTTTGTTAGAAAGCCCGATTCTTACTAACCGTCCCTCTTCCTCCTGCCGCAGTGTTCCGGACTCTGCTTGCATGGAATGCAAGCAGGGGCGGGGACCGGCAGCGCGTCCGTGATTGCTTAGAGCAGCCAAATCACGGGTCGCGGCTGCCGGGAGTTCTGAACAGCGGAGGACGAGAGGGAGGTAAGTAAAGATGGGGGACGTTCTAACATCTATTAATGCGGTGGGACTGGGGGAGCATGCCCTACCGGCATACCCAAGGTTTAAATTGTTACGGGGAGGGATGAGAAAAACGGAGGAGAGGGAAGGGGGGGGGGCTGCACTGAGCATTGCCTCACCTTGACGGGTGGGGCAGACTCCAGGCACAGCATGGAGTCACCCACAATGCCCTTACACAGGCAGTTTCCTGGATTAGGAGGGGCACAGCAGGGGAACATTTTGGCGGGAAAATGTAAGGTAAGGCTGTTGTAAACTTCTTAATGTGGCCAGTAAAGGGCGTTAAATTAAATTTTAGTTTTGGGGGGGACATGGCCCTTTAATTACCTATTTAATGGATTATTGTCCCTCGATATTTAAATTTTATATATTGTAATTATTGGGCCAGCACTACTAAATAAGATATATTACAATAGTTATCCTATAAACAACTATAGCATGAACATCTGGGTGGATCAGGTCACGATCTTCCATAAGTTTAGTCCATACAAACACACTGATAGAGAAAGAAAAGAATATCTAAAAATTCGATCATTGTATTGTTTTTGTAGCTACTGTGTAGAGAGCCAGCTGAAAATCTGGAGTTTGGTCGTGATCAGAGGCCATCCATTTTTGAGCCTATAACTGGGGAAGCTCTAGAAGCTTGTGAAGGTGAAGCCACCCTTTAAAACAGTAAAGTCACTCGATAGACTTATTAACACCTTGGATTGAATTGTCTTTCATTGAGGGGCTGATGTTTTCGTTCATTGGGTTGTCAAACTTGCAGCTCTCCAAAAAAAAGTCGGTTGTGTTTCCAAAAATCGGGGTGCGGCAAAATTATACATTCCATCCTCAGTCTTGCCCTATGTAACTGTTTTAATTTTATCAAAAAAACGATTTATTGACATAAATGACAATGTATTGGAAACCGGAAACATACGGCAAGGTGGAGTTAGCCATCTCACCAGAAAACCAGGAACTCTTCAAGATTTCTACCAGTGGAAGAGTCGGGAAGGTCCAGGACATTATCGGAAACCGTCTATGAAAGAGATCTTGATAAAGAGAGAGAGATTGATCTCAGTTTACACATAGAAGATTCCTAAATATCAAGTTGTGGACATAAACCATAGGGGAATGTTAAGCTTAGTGCCATTAGACAAGGTTTAGGGGGTGGGGAAACACTCCGCACATGATTAGTCTAGTAGCATCAGCTCTGTAACATGCAAGTGGAGATTTACTAGGTCAAACCTCCCCTATGCCATGTGTAGGAAGTCAAAAGCATCAGGCTAGGAATTCCCAGGATTCATAAACACGACCCAGGAGTAAGAAGGAAACCGTGGTATTCTATGGTTTTTGTTGAACATTTCTTCCCATGTGAACCAGCAAGAGCATTTGAAATGGCGACAATATGGCTGCTTCCCAAGATAAAACCCTCGCAAAGCACAACAGATCTTAACCCAGAGAAGGTGTGTTCCCTACTGGACATGCCTGGGAATACCACCATGAATGAGGCTAAGATCAACAAGAAACAAGTCGATGCATATGGGACCGCCAGTATAAAAACCAATTATGGATAAACGTTACAGGAAGAAGTGAAAAAACAAAAGATAGGAGCACAGGATTCATAAACTAGATTAGAGGTTTACGAAAAACCAACCCACGCAACCAGTACAGTGATGATTTTGACTCCTACCAACTTTTAAGTAACAGGCTGGGGGTCATTAGACCTCTGCAAAACAGGGCAGAGACCATCCCCATTAGCACAGATATACGTGACATAAATAAAACATCTTCAGTGGGGCCAATAAAGGATACCAGAGCTGGGCCTCTTGTGAAATGGGGAAAAAGGAAATTGAATGAAAACCAATACCACCGGTGAAGGTAAATAGGCATGTGGCAAAAAAGAACATGCTCCCTATGTAGCTGGGGTGTTAGGAAATAGAATTTGAAAAAGACATTTTGTAACCCTATTATTGATTTAAATCCAGCAACACACTGAGAAGCCCAATTTTGGTTCCATATAAAGCCCCAAATACCGAAAAACAAGAGGACAACATCATATAATGTTATACAAATATTAAAAGTATATATGTTATACTGTATGCCAATGCAATGAAAACTGCAATGCTAAGGACTAAACAGCAGCGACCAAAGTATGGCCCAGCTAGTAGAAAAGAGGCCAATCCCATGGGTCAGAACTCAGCCGGTGTATCTACTAAAGGGCAACTTAAAGCACAGAAGCAACACTAACCAGAAGCGAACCTGATATAAAACCATTAATCTGTGTCTACCTATCATTTGAACGGGCGCTGGGCAATTTACCTAAATAACATATGATTTGGCTTTACTTCTCAGAATTCTATATCACACGTTGGCAACGACCATATGTTCTGTCATGCGCAGTCCTTAGCTATGGCAGAAGAAACTTGTACAGTTGTGTTCAAACCCATGATAATCTCTAGCCAATCCTTTACAGGAACAGATAAAGCAGGAAGCATGTGACTGAGGTCAGGGGGGTGGTTCTAACACTGCACATACAGACCAGATTACTTCATCCAGTTCTTAACAGCTTTGAGGCTCATGAGTGTACTAAAGTTGGCATTTATAGTTTTATTGGTGTTTAGGGGGTGTTTTCCGATTTTCTGGGTATACAAAATATGGGTTGAGTTCTCCTTAAGAAAAAGGTCACAACGTTTGAAAGACTGTAATGTTAACATCCTAGATCGTACCATATTTACAGTATTTACTCCCCTAGACTGTAATGTTAGCATCTAGATCGGTACCATATTACAGAGTTATAGTACATCCCTAGACGTAATGTTAACATCCTTGACTCTGTACCATATTTTACAAGTATACATCCCCCTAGCACTGTAATGTAAACATCCTGATCTGATTACCATATTTTACAGTTATTACATCCACTAGACTGTAATGTTAACATCCTAGGACCTCATTACCAATTACCAGTATATACATCCCCTAGACTGTAAATGTTAACATCCCTAGATCATACCCATATTTACATTATTACATCCCCCTAGACTGTAATGGAACAGCCTAGATCATTACCATCTTACAGTTATTACAACTTCCCCCTAGACTGTAATTGGTTAACATCCAGATCTGGTACCATATTTACAGTTAGTACATCCCCCGTAGACTGTAATGTTAACCATCCAGTCGGTACCAATATTTACAGTTATACATCCCCCTAGACTGTAATGTAACCATCTAGATCGGACCCCATATTTACAGTTATTACAATCCCCTAGACTGTACGTTAACATTCTAGATCAGGTTACCATATTTACAGTTATTGACATCCCCATACAGACTGAATGTTTGTTAACATCTAGTCGCAGGTATCCCATTATTTACAGTAGTACATCCAGAGACTGAATGTTAAACATCCTAGATCATACCAATATTGAACAGTTATTACATCCCTAGACTGTATGGAAACATCTAGGATCATTACCATATTACAGAGCTTGTGAAGGATTCTCATTCTCCAGATTCAGGATAAAAAAATAAAAACAAAAATTTTTTTTTCTGTTGTATTCAATTAGATTCAACCGGACTGAGTTTAGTCTTGAAGACGTCGCTTCGTCATCGACTGGCTTATCAATTAGAATGAATTGTACAAGAATCTGTAGCACTCATGTACCATGGAAAATCCCTATTCGGCATACACGCCAGGTGAAGGGGCGGATAGATATGGCTACGAGGTGGTATAGGAAAAGTGCCCAGAGTAGGGTGTCCAAAAACCAGCATTGTACATAGACCAGATGGTGGTCGAACCCCCCCCACCTCTAGTTAGGGACTTGGTTTCTTGATTTAACAAAATGGCCTCCTTAACACTCTACTTCGAACCCAGTTCACGTTCCTTGCCAATATGTTAACATTACAATTCTCTCAAGGTTATAGTTTTATCCTTTAAAGACGAGGGACACGGCTGAGTCCTGACCCGAGGAATTGGCTCGTCTGAGCGTGGGCAATAACGTGATTGCAGTGCGTTGGTATCCCCACATACAAATCAGAGCATCTTCACTGGCACTGCACGAATATATGATGTTCGCTTTTTCTTGTGTTCGTTATATTTGGGTCTTTAGGATTGACCAATTGCTGCCTCAGGCGTGTTGCTGGTTTTAAAGCTAGACAGGAACGGTGTTTTGGAAAACTTCTTCTAAGTTTCTCGGATAACCCTTGCACATATGGGATGACCTTGTTTCGTTCTCCTGTCTTGCTGTTCCCTTCACGTTGGGATTCGTGTTCTTTCTCTTTCCTTCTGCTCTTTGACAAAGCCCATCTGGATCCACATTGTTTTAGGGCCTGAGAGTTTCATTCATTTGGCTGCCTCTGGCTAGTGGGGATGTCTCGGCCTCTGTGTTGCAAGGGGTTCAATGACACCCAGGCTTGTGATCTAAAGTGGTGGTGGGAGTCAAAAATCAAATATGATCTGTGGTGTGTGGTTTTATGAGAAACTCTACTTCGTTACCCATTCGTCCCTGGACTTCTACCAGGCCAGTCCAGATAAGCTATTGTTGTGTTGTACCTATTCCCTTGTAAATTTGATGTTTTGGTCTACGCATTAATGTGTTCGTGAAAAGCTTGACTTCCTTCTGGGGATTTTACCAGGGTGTCATCCAAAAATTTCTGAACCCAGGGGATGAGGTGCATGCCCTTAAAGGTATCAAGCGCAGTTTTCTACCTCCCAGTAAAGGTTGGGCTTACAATGGGGATGGAAATTGGAGACCCATAGAAATCCGCTGTTTTTGCTTTATAGAACTTATCCTGTAATTTGAAATAGGTGGTTATCAGGTACAAGTCCATAAGGCACACACCTTGTTCTGGGTTGAGATCAGTTCTGCTGGTGAGAGTGCGTTATGGCCTAGCCTGTTCCACCATGGACAACAGGCCTCTTGGGGGTATACAGGTGAAGAGAGGAGCAAATCATGGGACACATAGTTTTCTGCAGCCGAGTACTATATCTCTCAATCTGTTGGTGGAAATCCTGAGGAGTTCTGGATTGATGATTGAACTTCCACCAATGGTCCTAAGAGTTGGCTAGGTATTTTGCCACCTTGTATGTACAGATTGATGCTGCTTGACTATAGGTGTCTTATGGTGCCCTTCCTTGGTATCTTTGGGAGTCCATATATGCATGTGTGGCCTCACCAGGGTAGAGGCGATGATGATGATGATGCTGATCAATGTCATCATGGCTTATCCTTTTGAGCTGTTGGTAGTAAGTCTCTGGACGTGTTTCTTCACCGGCTGGTGGGAATCCCTTGTAAAGCCTCAGATGTGTTGTTAATGGCCAGGAGCATGGGTCACCTTATCATGGTAGTCTGAGGGTGTTAAGTACCAAGTGCATTCCCTTGTCTGCGGTTCGAATGGTTGATACTAGACTTCTCTGAGGTGATTGTTAAGGCTTTCTTCCTGTGTGGTCAGGTTAGATGAAGGAGTTTGAGCACTGGCTAAGGCTGCGATACTTTAAGGCAAAGTTTGTTCGCCTCATCTTGTTGGTACCCTTATTATTGTGGATGAGGCTTTGTTGGCTGCTTAATATCCACCACAAAAACAAAAAACTGGCTTTCTTGGGACTGCTTGGTAGAAAGTCAGGGAGATGGGTAAATGGAAGTAGAGGTTTACAAAAAACAACACACACAGATCAGTATTGATGTTTGGCTCCCACCAACCTTTAGTCACACAGCTGGGGGTTCATCAGAAACTCTGCAACACAGAGCCGGAAACATCCCCACTAGCACAGAGCAAAGGCCAAAGAAATTAAAACATCTCAGAGGGAGCCGTTTAAAAACATGGGGGAAATGCCAGACTGGGCTTCTTTGTCGAAAGAAATATTACCAAAATGGGCCAGGCACTCCTGTGTGCAACGTGCCACCGATGTTTGGAAGTGCAGCATCCGTTCGTCTTACCTGTAGGACTCCCAGCATAGCACAAGCAATTAGATAGTGAAGCGCAAATTATCTTCAGGTTTAACTGTTTAATTATATCAGCACAAACGAAACAACGTTTCGGAGAGCACTATGTCTACTCTTCACTCAGGTATAACGAGAAGGAGACATAGTGCTCTCTTCCGAAACGGTTGTTCGTTGTGTGATATATATAAACAGTTAACCTGAAGATAAGGTGCGTTCCTATCTAATTGCTTTGCTTGTGTAAAAGAAGCAGAAGGAGAAGAGAAAAGAACACGAATACCAACAGTGAAGGGGAAAAGCAAGACAGGAGAAGAACAGGTCATCCCATATGTAGCAGGGGTCTCGCGAGAAATAAGAGAGTTTTCAAAAAACACGTTATCCCTGGCTGACTTAAACACGAGACAACACGTGAGGCAAGCTAATGGTACATCCGCGAAAGGACCAATACCGAAAAACACAAGTAAAGGTGAATCATATATGCAGGGAAAGTGCAGTGAAGTCGGCTCTGATTTGTATGTGGGGGAGACAAACAACAACTGCATCAAGTATGGCCCAGCACAGAAGAGCCAATCCTCGGGTCAGGACTCAGCGGTACTGCATCTTAAGGATAAAGGACATACCTTGAAGATTTGTAATATTAACATATTGGAGAAAGGAACGTTTGACTGGTCAAGAGAGGTGTTAAGGAGGCCATTCTATGTGAACATAAAAGAGAAAACAAGCCTAAATAGAGGTGGGGGGTGTTGACACCATCTGTCTGCCATGTACATGCTGTTTTGACGACCTTACCTGGGCGTTCATAAACACCCTTAGCCATCTATCCAATCACGCCCTTAAACACCTGGCACTGTGATATGCTAATTGGGATTTTCCAGGGTACATAAGTGACCACAGATTCGTGTACAAGTTCATTCTGAATTGAGAAAGCCAGAGGGATGACTAGCGAAATGTTCTTCAGAACTAAACTTCAAGTCCGGTGAGAATGAATACAACAGATTACAGTATAATCCCCAGACTTGTAACATCTAGTCACCTTTACGTATTACATCCCACATGACTGTAATGTTAACATCCTAGATCTATTACAATTTAACAGTTAGTACATCCCCTAGGATTGTAATGTTAACATCCTAGATCGGTTAAACAATTTACAGTATTTAAATCCCCAAGACTGTAATGTAACCATCCTGAGTTAATATTAAGTATATCCCCAGCATGGTAAGTGACAATCCAGATCGTCATTCAGTGATTACATGCTCAGATGTTGTTAATCATCAGATTCGACACATATTTTACAGTATTACATCCCCTAGACTGTAATGTAACATCACTAGATCAGTACCATATTTAATTTATACATCCTCTAGAATGTAATGTTGACATCCTAGATTGGTACCATATTACAGGTATTACATCCTCTAGACTTGTAAGTTAAATCTAGATCATTACATATTGTAGTTATACATCCCCTAGACTGTAATGTTAAATCTGAATCGATTACCAATTTACATGTTATATCACCTCTAGACTGTAATGTTAAAAATCTTAGACTTACCGATATTACAGTTATTACATCCCCTAGGACTGTAATGTTAACATTCCTCGATCTTGTACCATAGTAAAGTGTTACACCTCTAGACTGTAATGTTAAATCCTAATTGACCAATTACCAGTTATTAATCCCCAGCTGTAATGTTAGCATGTGCATGTCTGGACCATGTCTGGACTGATTTTACTGTCTCTAGATTGAAAACTATGGGAGGAGATACAATCCAGAAAATATAATTGTGAAGGTTCTCATTCATCCAGGTTATATATTCTGCAATACTGCATTTCATCACCAGTATTAAGTCAGCCCTCCAGTTAACCAGTCAGTGTTAGTCAGCCCACCACACCCAGCTCCTCAAGCCAGGCCGCTTTACCTAAATAAACACACACCTATCTGCCTATAGGCGGCATTTAAAAGGTGTCAGGTGCCAAAAACCCTAGGAACACCCCTGCGCAGTGGGGGGGTTGTTTGAAAGTGACGGGGGGGTTGGAAGGGGGGGGGAGAAAGAGAAGGGAGGGAGGGGGGGTTATTCTTTTAAGAATCCAGGGTTTGCTGGTAGTCCAAAAAATAGGAAGAATAAAAGAGAAGAATTAGAAAGAACTGTAATTTGTCTATCTCCAACCCTAAATTAAAGATTTTACCATGTGTAGCCCACTTGTGATTTAGTGTGATATTTCCCCTGCGTTGTGCATTGCTGGTGCCGTTTTTTTTCAATGGTAACACTATGCATTACCGTATAAAACTGTTGTATGGACTGCGGTTTTTTACGCACCGCAATGCCCCAAGCGTGAACAATAAACTGCATTCCTTTAGGCAAACTGTCAGTGTCGGTGCAATTTTACGATTGGAAAGTGCAATGAAATTACCTTTTAATCCTCTTATGTTCGAGGAAGTCTGCATTCTCAGTCTATGTTGTTTAAGCAGAAGACATTTTTCTTTAGACTGTATACAAATACCATAATATGGCACGTTAGGTAATGTATATGTATCCTAATGTGTTCCTCCATTATTTTAGAATAAACACACAGCATTACATTGAGATATCCACTAGGAGGCACTGTACCCTTTCTATACAGTTTACAATATGAACTGCCTGCTATAGTACTTTTTAGGGTACAGACAGTGGATAGTGCTATAGAAGGTGATGGTGATGTTGATGCAGGTGTGTTATAGCCAAATCCAATGTAGTAAAAACCACAAACCTCATTTTACATTATATTTGTCCTGAATATTTTCTTTGCAGGCAGCCTTAATCTCTGTGCAGAAATATCTCTACCACTATGTCTTATAGCCATTCCTATGTGTACTACCTGACACACTAACTCTTCTTTCGGTTTATATTAAATGGTGCCTTACCCTTTGATTCATAAACAGCTTATGATAAAGAAAAAACAAACAAACAATAATGTTTGCAAGTTACCACTACCTAGAATATGGACACCATGCACTATGGCCTTAAAGGTGAAAAAACGATTAGCGGGGCACCACTCAATAAAGTTTTGAAAATGAGAAAAGACCCATGTTATATAAACCCAAATCACGGGGGACGGGCGTATGGGTAATTATAGCATACAAAAAACAGGAAAAAGACCCATAAAAGGGGGCAAACGTCTGGATGCGTTTCGCCAAAGAGCTTCTACTGCAGCCCACCCTCACCTTTTATTACTCCTCAGTCCCAGTGATTACTCATCCTTGCTATACTCGTGGTGCCCTGAATGCGCACTCTGCCTGACTGTTGGGTTACCTTGCTATTGCTATTTTTCACTATTAGATTATACATCTATTTTGTGTTTAGACACCTTTGTAGGGAGGCTGGATACATACCGGGGTTTGTGTATCTCACCTGTCCTTAATCCTGTATGGAGAAATAAAGTTTTTTTATATCTCTTTTGACACTACACCCACGTGAGTGAGCGATTTTTTATGGGTCTTTTTCCTGTTTTTAGTGTGGCCTTGAAAGTGGCCATACACTTTTTAGACATGCAGTGTTTCTCAACCAGGGGTCCGGGGACCCCTAAGGGTCACTGAGAGGTTGCATGGGGGTCCTCAAAAGATTGACAGAAACTGTATGGATCCACTATTGTGATGAATAGATATATTTTTCGATATATATTTATCGATGTTCTGTATTTGTATGAATTATGTGTTTGGTGTATTGATGTCTGAGAGATAAATAAAAATAAGAAATGTTTTTATGAGAGGGTTCCCATTTTTTTAAATAGAGATTTATTTATAGATCTATCTTTTATATTTGTATAAATTATGTATTTTGATGATATTATGACTGAGAAAGGAAAAGAAAAATAAATAATCTTAATTTTATGTAGGGGTTCCCCAAGAGGGGTCCCCACAGGTAAAAAGGTTGAGAAACACTGCATTAGAGACATTTACAGCTGTAACTTAGGCCATAATTTGGTCGGGCTGGGCTGTTATCCGGAACGTCAGGGTGGAAGATATTGTACTGCCACTTTAATATGATCTCCCCCCCCCTATATCTAATGACATAACACCACTCCTATTACAATACAAGGTTACTTCAATACATTAGGTCCATAATGGCCTGACATTGATTACATTGGTTTACAATTATCTGTATTACCTATGAAATTCACTGAACTTGCATTATTTATTAGCCCTGTCAGATATTTCCATACTTGACAAGTTAAAGGCAGAGAGGATTCTGGATGGAAAGGATGCGAGGGATTATTTTTCAACTGACGCCATCATAAAAACACTCTATATTGTATTATATGGATTGGAAACAAATATCTGTGCACGAAACGGTAAGAAAATATGGTTAGAGTGAACATTATTATGGTGCAGCAGATTATTAGCACGGGAAAACATTTCCAACTTTAATTGCATCAGGCCCTAAAGCTAGGTACACACGATACAATAATTCGGCCCAACCAACCGACATTTCAGTGTTTCGGTCGGGCCGAATTATTGTATGGCGGCTATGACCTTTCGCCGACCATTCCTTCGTCCAAATTGGACGAAAGCACGACCGGACGGGTCGGAAAACCATGACCGATTGTGCAGTCCTCTATGGACCACACGACCAGTCATGGTAACTGTCGGACACTGATAGTCCTTCCTCCTGGCCAACAGATCGAAAGTCTCGAACGGTCAGTCAGGAGGAAAAATTGAAACGTGTGTACCTATCTTAAGATATTTAAAGATATTAAATGTAAAAATAAAAATTAAATTGTCAGAGTTCTGAGTAACTAAATCTATTAAAAATGAAGTTGTAGTTGTTACCCGTCATTAAAGTCTCTGCCAGGGCAGTTTAATGGCGGATTAGAACCAGGGCCCATTATCAGTATGCTACGTTTTTTGAAAAATAATTAGATTTAACTGACCAAGGGCTAGGCCACACTAGCGCGTTTTTTGCGCATTTGCGCACGCGATTCTCGCTAACATGGAAATGTTAGGTACATTCCTTCGATTTCCTATGCGCATGAGATTGTGCGTCCGTTCGCAGTGTGCGTTCAAGCATTTTTTTCGCACAATCGTATGCATTTTCTCTTTGTAAATAGCGAAAACGCATGTGCAAACAAGAAACAACACATGCGAACACACAGAAATCGCGATTGCGTGCACGATTTGGTGCGTTGTAGTGTGCCCTCAGCCTTTAAGACTACATTTTTAATCTGCCCACAAGCAGACAGGTAACACTAGGTGGCAGTCAGGATCCCAATACAGACTAATTCTGCAAGGAAATATGGGCATCAGAAAATGTCCTATAATATCCCACCTAGTAGTTATGCATATGGCCTAAAAACCCTGTACATACCAGAAACTCTGTGTCCATGTCCCTGTCTCCATTACCCCAGTGCCAACTCCATTCCCATGTCCTGTATCAATAACCCCAGTGTCTCCTCTATGCCAATGTACCTGTTTCTATAACCTCAGTGTTCCCTTCATGCCAATGTGTCTGTTTCCATAACTACAGTGCTCCCTGCATTCCCACATCCCGGATTCCATAACCTCAGTGCCCCCTTAGCCCGATTCCATAAACCCAGTGCACAATCCATGCCAATGTGCCCATTTCTATAACTCAGAGATAGATAGTTCAGAATGCACACTAGTCTTAAACAATCAAATTTGTTTATTAACACGTGAGGTTTCGTTGTCCGTGTGACACCTTCCTCAGACTCACAAGTTTGGAGTCTGAGGAAGGTGTCGCGCGGACACTGAAACGTCACGTGTTAATAAACAAATTTGATTGTTTAAGACTGGTGTGCACTCTGAACAGGGGCTTACCTGAAGGGGCCCAGGCCCCTGACTCCCTCTTCCCTCGAGACTGCAAGATCTGTGCGGCGACGTGCAGGTTTTAATCAGTTGATCGTGCGTATGAATGAAACATACGCGCAATCAGCTATTTAAAACTGGACCCGAACTTCCGGGAACCGAACCGGAAGTTTGGGTCCGGTCTTTTAAACAGCTAATTGCGCGTATGTTTCATTCATACGCACGATCAACTGATTAAAACCTGCACGTCGCCGCACAGATTAAGGGCTTGTGGTGGGCCCTACTACCGTCCGGGCCCCCCCACGGTCGCGTGGGTGGAGGGGGCAGTAGTTATGCCACTGACTCTGAACTATCTATATCTGGATTTTATACAACCATGGCTATGGCTCTCTAAGTAGCTCCCAACTATTTCCATAACTCACCCCATCACTATGTCCAGTAACTAAGAATCTCTGTGCCCCCCCATGGGGCCTCTATCCGTGCTTTATCCACAGTGGTTTTCTGGGAAAAGGCTATATCTATCATAAGAAAAATAAAATGTCCCTTTTAACCCAATGCCCCCTCCATGCCCATGTCCCCATTACCCCAGTGCCCCATTACCCAGTGCCCCGTGCCCAAATTTGTATTACCCCGTGCCTCCTCCATGCCCATATCCCTTTTAACCCAGTGCCTCCTCCATGCCCAAATGATTATTACCCCAGTGCCCCCTCCATGTCCTCATTACCCCAGTGCCCCCTCCAGGCCCAAATCCTTATTTCCTCAGTGCCCCCTCCATACCCATGTCCCTTTTAACCCAGTGCCCCCTCCATGCCCAAATCCTTATTATTCCAGTGCCCTGTCCATGCTCATGTCCCCATTACCCAAGTTCCCCCTCCATTCCCATGTCCCCATTACCCCCTCCATGCACAGGTCCCCTTCACCCCAGTTCCCCCTAGATTCCCATTTCCACATTACCCCAGTGCCTCCTCCATGCCCTAATCCTTATTACCCCAGTGCCCTCTCCATGCCCATGTCCCCATCACCCCAGTTCCCCCTCCATTCCTATGTCCCCATTACCCCAGTGCCCCCTCCATGCCCAAATCCTTATTACCCCAGTGCCCCCTCCATGCCCATGTCCCTTTTACCCCAGTGCCCCCTCCATGCCCAAATCCTTATTACCCCAGTGCCCCTTCCATGCCCAAATCCTTATTACCCTAGTTCCCTCTCCATGCCCAAATCCTTATTACCCCAGTTCCCCCTCCATGCCCATGTACCTTTTACCCTAGTGCCCCCTCCATCCCAAATCCTTATTAACCCAGTGCCCCCTCTATGCCCATGCCCCCATTACCCCCTCTTCCCCTGCCTCCAGTGCCCATCTAGTCCCGATCTCTCCCCTCCCTCTCACCCCCCCTCCATCCCTAACTGCTCTCCGCCTCTCTCTCCTCCCTCCCGGCTCTGCGCTCCCGGACCAGCCTCTCTCCCTCCCTTCCTCTCCTTTACTGCCCGCAGGATCCTTCGTCCATCCCGGGCCGCAGCGTACACTCACCGCAGGAGATCCGGGCGCCGCTGCGGAAAGAGTGCAGGTCGTTAGACGGGATATGGCGGGCGGGTCCGGGCCGCGGGATCCCCGGGTGCCGGGAGGTGATCGGGGTGTCCGGTGCGGTCCGAGGGCCTGATCGTCCCTCCCCCCTCCCCAGCGATCGAGCCCCGGGCAGTAGTGAAGATGTCCGCGGAGGTTCGTCTGCGGCAGCTGGAGCGGCTCTTCCTGGACGGTCCGGGCCGAGGGGCCGGGGGAGCCCTGAGCGTGGAGAGTCTGTTGGACTCGCTTCTATGTCTATACGATGAGTGCTGCGCCTCGCCGCTCCGCAGGGACAAGCACATCCACGATTACATCCACTGGGGTGAGTGCTGGGGTACCGGGGGCTGTGGACAAGAGCTGGGTTGGCACTGGAGCTCTTAGGGGCCATAAAGATGGTCGTGGGGCATCACTGAGAGATTGTATGGCATTGCCCTGGCAGTGGGGGCATCACTGAGAGATGGAGGGGCATTACCCTGGTAGTGGGGGCATCACTGAGAGATGGAGGGGCATTAACCTGGCAGTGGGGGCATCAGTGAGAGATGGAATGGCATTACCCTGGCAGTGGGGGCATCACTGAGAGATGGAATGGCATTACCCTGGCATTGGGGGCATCACTGAGAGATGGAGGAGCATTACTCTGGCAGTGGGGCCATCACTGAGAGATGGAATGGCATTACCCTGGCAGCTCTGTGAGGATTGTGGTGTACTGTTGGCAGCATGGTAAGATTTAGGGCCCACAAGAACTGCCATTCTTATTTTTCCTCCTAGAAAACCACTGTGGATGAAGCATAGACAGGGGCCCATCATAGTTTTGTTGGGGGGGGGCAGTGATTCCTAGTTACTGCATATAGGAAATGGGATAAAGCCCCTTACCATAGATATTACTATGCTCATAGTGGAACCGCATTGTTACATGGGGGCTTTCAGGGTAGCATTAGATGGTCCAGGAAAATGTGTGGGGGTGGGGTCCTCATAGTTTGTACAGATGGCACATGTGCCATGGCAGGGATAGTTAATTTGGTCCATGCCTGAGGATTACATAAGGCCCTCGGATCTCCCTTAAATTGGAATATCCTTTGGGGATGCGATGAGCAGTAACAGCCTATTGGAAACCATAGAGAGGAGCTCTCCATTCCAAGCCTTGACTATCTTTCCCTTTGTAGTGTGTCCCATGAGGTGGTTTCTGTATTACAAATAGATGATTTGCAGGTTGACATCAAAGCCTATTGATAGAGGAGATAAGTGATGATCTTTGGGGTCAGGCCAAGTTGAAAAAACAACAGTAAAAGGCCAACAAGGTAAAAGCTGAAATGGATAGATTGGAATTATGGGAGAGGCAAGTGGTGCATTTCCTATGACGCTCTGTGTGTAGCATGTGGTAAAGAGGATTAATGACTTGGTAAGGAACAAATTGTTATATGATCTGTGGCCTTTCCTCACTTCACTTCCTTTCAGCTTGAGGAAGTCAGTAACTGAACATACTGTTCACGGTGTGGCTAGTAAATTTAATTCCAGATATTATCTTATTTTAAATTGCTCCAGGGTTAGGTCTCCCTTTATCTATGTTTATAGCTTGAAGCCCATCGTGCTTAAACCAAAATAGGATCTAAATTGTACTTTAACAACACCGGCAGTAGAAGGAGAACTAAGCACTGTGCTAGACTGAATCAGGTCACTAACCCAGTTGGTTTCTTGACTATTTATCTCTCTGTTGAGAATTATATGAGCAGGACGGTGGGCTTATTATAAGATCTGGTTTTAAACGCTGGCAACAGTTGTTCTTACAATGACTTGGATCTTGTACTATGCTGATCTGAATGCCACATTCCTAGTAACGTCTATGTAAGTGGACAGGCTATAAAATAATGGTGTGGCCTCTGTTTAAAACATGACTTTGACTTGTTAGGCCCCTGTAATGTTTTTCCCATGTCTTGTCATTGATAGTATCCAAAATAGGATTCCCTGTGGGGTAAACCATTTGCCCATACATTCTTGCCTTTTTCATTTTTTTTATAAAGCCATTAAATGATATTAAAATTTCTCCTTTTTCTTTAATGGCAGCTCGGCAGTCACCCCTCTTGATCGTTCTGTCCTGGGCTCTCATGGGACGTAACCTCTGCTCGCCACGTAGGACTTAAGAATATATTTGTGGCCGAGCACAGATGGGTCAATCAATTTTTCAGGCACTGCGATTGATTTCTATGTGATGTGGGGCTTTCCTTTTTTCAGATCAAGCCTGGTAGGAGGGCCTGGGGGCTGTAATAGGAAGTCTTTACCTTGATACTATTGAATGTGAACACGTTAGTCACCTTGTTTATCTATAAAATCGGAGGGCATTTCTTGTTTTATTTCCAGTCGTGTTTGATTTGTGCTTTAAGTCGTGTGGCTGAAAATCTTAATCTCCTGCTGAGGCATCACGTAATAGACCAACACCTGGTGGATTTCATCATCTGTACAATATGCTGATGTAGGCCCCTAATGTTCATTCTGACTCTGCATAAAAAGATACATGTGAAGCAGGGTGGTAACTTCGTACTGTCCAACATAAACATTGATGATTTATTTTCTAGTTTGCGGATAAACCAAGCAGAAAAAAATTGCATGATCTTCAACCTTTCATTTAGTCAAACAGGAGCATTAGAATGTGCTGTATGATGTAATAGTGATAGTAACCAGGGCAACGGGATACTGTTCTCTTGTAACCAGCAGCAAAGCTCTGTAGATTAAAGGAGATTCATTTTGCTGTAACCTTGCATCACCTTTCTAGACCTCTAGATTTGCCTGTACTTTATGATTGGGGTACATATTAAACCCCTTCCTTCCCGACATTTACATAATTTGGTCTTAGTGTGCCTTTACAGGTCAGCAGCATGGGGAGGAAGAAGGATGCTGCTAGAAAGATTGTTTGACGGCAGAGAGGTAACGGACCAGTGCACTGCAAGGAAACTGCACTGTCAACACTGCCTGGAGTAGGGGGAGGGAAATCTTCAATAATGGATGAGCTTTTCCCTTGAGAGGTCAGGATAGAACCATGTGACATTTTCTTTATATCCTGCCTGGTGTTAACCTGCAGGAGTTGGATTCTATGTGGATATTATTAAAATATCTAAATAGAAATGCCTTAACATTAACCCTTTGTGTGGTAGGATAGAAGGCACTGTGAGGGTTGCACCCCAGCGTTTAAATACGTAATCCTACAGTGTCTGTAGTATCGAATGTCTCTTTGGAAACATGAAGGTTAAATTTCAAAGATATGACATTGCTCCTAAGCACCTTTTGGCTTTAAGTCATTGTTTCCATTGTTAGTCCATTGAATTGAAAGACGTATTTTTTTTTTTTGCATGTGTCTTGTGAAACCACTTAATTATCTAAACGGTTATTAACCACCAGGAAACAGTTTCAACGCCTCCCAGGGAGAGACACCAACGTTCTATAACACTGCGGCCACACTGAGGGCCGGGATGGGGGGGGGGGCTGGTCCTGGAGGTTTTTTTTTTTTTTTTTTTTTTTTTTTTTTTTTTTTTTGTCCAGGAGATGATTGGGAAGCTGGTCCAGGAGATGATTGGGGGGCTGGTCCAGGAGATGATTGGGGGGCTGGTCCAGGAGATGATTGGGATGCTGGTCCAGGAGGTGATTGGGAAGCTGGTCCAGGAGGTGATTGGGAAGCTGGTCCAGGAGAAGATTGGGGAGCTGGTCCCGGAGATTATTAGGGGGGGAAGCTGGTCCAGGAGATGATGGGGGGGTCCAGGAGATGATGGGGGGGTCCAGGGGGTGGATGGGGGGCTGGTCCAGGAGATGATTGGGGACCTGGTCCAGGAGATGATTGGGAAGCTGGTCCAGGAAATGATGGGGGGGGGGGGCCGGGGGGGGGGGGGGGGGCTGGTCCAGGAGATGATGGGGGAGCTGGTCCAGGAGATGATTGGAGAGCTGGTCCAGGAGATGATGGGGGACTGGTCCAGGAGATGATGGGGGGCTGGTCCAGGAGATGATGGGGGCTGTTCCAGGAGATGATGGGGGAGCTGGTCCAGGAGATGATGGAGGGCTTGCATAGCTAGTTGACACATCTCTAGTTGACAGACTGCTACTTTAAACAACAAGTTCATACATGAAATTTGCTATGGGGTCCTGCATTGGCTCATGGGGCTGTGGGTATACTTACTGATTATTTTGTTTCTTTAATGGAAGATCGTAGGTGATATACTGCACATAATGGACCAGAGTTTTATTTATATACAATAGTTATTAAAGGACAACTGACAGCAACAAATGGAAGGGTTTTCCTTTGTGCTTACATGTGAAGTTTTTGTCTGGGTTTAGAGAATTTTTAGTATCAGGAGATCACATTAAGAAATGTTTTTCCAAACAATGATTGTTCTGAAAAATTCCAGAGAGATGTAATAACATTCCCAATAGCTCCTTCACTCTCCGCACTATTGTGGTGTGCAAGTCACCGCCTATTTTTTATTGCAGCAGATATTGCATCTCCGTTTTTAGTGTATAATAGTGCAAGAGAAAAATAGTGCAAGACCTGTGTTAATTCAGTGGGGGAAAGGACTTTCATGTCCTATCTTGCTGGCTGCATTTCTACCTACCATCTGTATACCTGTTGGTTGTATATATATAATGTACACCTACAGCACCTTAAAAAAAGATTGTAAGCTCTTTGTACAAGTCCATTTAGGCACGCATGATATGAGCCATGGGATGTAGCTGTATAAAATCACCATAACTAGGTCTGTTACACACCCACCATCATTTCTAATTCCAAACTTTTCGTGAATGGGGAAGTTCTTTTCTTTTGTGGTTGTGTGTACAGCAATGGAAGGGAGCTGCCATGTTGTTTGTTTTCAGTGCCTTTAACTGAACATCGATAGTGGTTTATGTCCAGAAAGACTGATCTAATAGAGATGTGCAGAATATTTCAGCTAAATAAACAAAATTACATCTCCCAACAATATTTAAGATTACAAAGGGGAAGGAAAATTCATTACACATAATAAACTAAGTCCTTGTAATTTGCTATGGTTCCTAAGCACTTGCTGTAAGTACAGTTTATTTTCCCTGTGTTTATTTGCACATGGTCATGCACTGTTTGCATTGTTGTGCTGTCACTGGTTGCACAGACATCACACCCCTTTTTTGTGTTACACCTGAGCAGCCAGTTTTACACTCTACACATATTAATGAAAAGACTCCCAGGAGACACAGGGGACAGATTATCCTTTCAGTATAATTAAAATCTTATTCCATTGCAGGATTGGCAACTGTATTCCCAGTAGCTCCCAAAGCCAAACTACATTTCCCAACATGCACAGTTAGAGAGCAGTTCAATGTTATGTAAAGCAGTGTCCCTTTCTGCTATATCTCTGCTAACCACATTTTATAAACTTTCATTAAACCTTTTAGATTTGTGCCGGATGCTGATGCAGCTGCAGTTTAAATGATTCCAGTTTGTGTGATTTTCCCTTTAAAATCGATTTGGTAAAATTTAAAATCTTAAAAAATGGATACCTATTTACCTTACATTAGCCTTAAATGGTTACACTTTCCGAAACAACATGGTGCAGAACTGTAGTGGGAGTGTAATGACACGAACCTGATCTTATCACAGCTTTGTGCACTGACATTTTCATCAGTAAACCCTTTAAAAGGCATTGTGGGAAAGTCTTAAGCTAGGTACACACGATACAATAATTCGGCCCAACCGACCGAAATTTCAGTGTATGTCGGGACGAATTATTGTGTGGCGGCTTTTTGCAGCAGCAACCGATCGCCGACCATTCGTATGTCCAAATTGGACGAATGAATGCAGGTTGGAAAATCACAACCGATCGTGCGGTCCTCTATGGACCACACGATCGGTCGCGCCTAACTGTCGGACACGGCTACTTTTGCCGCGACCGACAGTCCTTCCTCCTGGCCGACCGGTCGAAGGCCTTGAACGGTCGGTCAGAAGAAAGGATTGTATAGTGTGTACATAGCTTAAAAGGAAGGTATGCATAAGCATGGATATAAATGGTCAAACCTCCCAGCGTCTTGCTCGGTCATCAGATGCGTGTGTGACAGGATTGGACATCGTTCAGATGATGAATGTTGGGTATCAGTGCTGCATTGACAGATGCTGTCATTTACTGCCCACTGCAGATTTTTAAATTATGAAATATGAACCTTCTAGGCAGGCCCTAATGAGTTAATGAAATAAATGGCTGACAATTGAATATTCAGCCAATCATGTGACTTTTAAACTCTGCACCCATTAATATTTTAGCAGGACATATGTATCTATACATAAACTTTATGTACAAGGACTAGGGACTCATTTATTGGTCCTTGGAAGGTCCATTAACAACTTTCTCCTCTGGGAACTGGAGCTGTATTTCTGGGTTATGGATGCGTCCAGAGGGCGCTTTCATTGTGATGTATATATTGATTCTTTTGGAATTTTTATATAGGCAAAGCCATTAATGTAATACTAAAGCGCTGGCATAAATTATTGTTCAGATCAAAGGGAAAATAACCATATGTGTAGTTTGTACATTTGAGTTCTACTCATAGCTGCACCATTTATAGGAGAACTTAAGTGCATAGTTAAATTATAAATTCTGGGGCAGGAAAGTCGGGTTGGTAATTCCTACCTCTTAATTTCATTTCTGTGAGGAAAGCTCAGGACACTAACCTGGCAGATGAAAACTGGAGGTGCTGGCATTCATCAAAGAAATAATATTGGGAGTAAACAGGGGGGTAAACCGCTTGGTACTCACTCCTGGGTTCAACCTCTAAAGATTCGTATACACGTCCGCCAGCACGGACCAGACACAAAGCCCAATCATGTGCACATGCAGAAATATGTCTGTTTTGGGCCGACTATTGTTTCGTGTATGGGCGCTTCATTTTGCAAAATGGGCATTCGCCCATTTCGCCTGAAGAAACAATCATACACGGCACGATTGGTGGCCAAAACAGACTTTCGTACACATTGTGTGGCACGAAGTTGGCCCCTACGATCCCACGTGTGTGTGAACCTAAACAATATCTATGCTGTGGCTGGATTTGTCCAATCCTTTGGCAATTGTGCTGGTCATTCATTCGTGTTATTGTCAACAGGTGAAGCTTTAACAGCACAACAAGCAAACTGGCTATTGAAATCTCAGGTTTGGCTTTTAACAAGTGGCTTGTTTGTGGGTGGCCTCTGGTAGCTGAAAGCGTCCTGATTATTTGGAAAACTTAATTATACTGATTATTAGGGCTGGTAAACATGGGGGTATTGAAGACCCTAAGATTGGCCGAAATTTACAGACACGTTGGATCCAGTTTTTCCCAATTTTCCAAAAATTCTCTAAAAAAAATGATGGGCGCATTGAAAAAGTATGTAATATTTCGTCCTTGCAACTAAAATATCGTGACAGAAAATCTACTTGTATTTACCTAGAGAATAACTCTCCTGTTTATATCAGTTGCATCCTTATCACTGTGGTGGCCCTGTATTGTACATCTCACTCTTTATTTACATACAAGTAGTCAACATGATTGGTTGGTTTTTCACTGCACACGTGGCCTGTTATCAGTACTGTGTGTACCCAGCTTAACATCCTCTGCTTAATGACCCCCTTTCTGCCAGTGACTGCATAATGAGGTGCCCAGGTAGAGGATGATGGTCCAGAAGTGTTTAGGGGGGTCAGTGACCAGATGATATGTTCAGGGAATTGCTTCTTTTTTTTTTAAACTAAATAAAACATTTGAGGTCACTGGAGGAGGAAACATATGGGATAAATTTATAAGGATAGTTTGGTGTTGCTTGGACCTTGAATGCTTCTTGTTCTATATTTAGCCCCTTAAGCGTTCAACACAAATTCCACATGGACGCGCAATGCAGCAATTCTTAAACCTTTCTCGGTCATATTTGGTTCCTGGAACTTCCCTGTGTACAGACCCCTGTGCAATATAGAGAGTTTTATCTGCTGTAGATTATAAACTGTGTTTTTGTTTACTGTATACTCAGCACTTTCTACCTTCTGTTTTGATGCTGCGGGATTAACGAGCGGCTAACTAAAGCACACAGATGGTGGGTTAGAACTGCTCCGGTAAATGCCTGTATTCTATTCTTAACACTGTTTATTATCTCCATTTGGATTTTGCCTTTAAAGAATTCATTCTGATTGGCTGGCATCCTCTTTGTTCCCAGACTCACTTGTGGTTTCTTGTAGTGTTATTGGCTGACTACCCTAATAACAACATTAACAGACATTAATATTTGACATTTAATTAACATTGTAGCAATGGATGTTGGCAATTAATAAAGGACAACTGTATCTGCAGTGGTTAAAACCACTTTGTGCTACTCAGTTTTATTGAAGAACAGGAGGTAAAGGAGCTGTGTCTTACCTCCCGTTCTTTAATAAAACGTTCAGGAGCCAGGCCCGAAGGTAATCAACTTACCCGGTCCCTCGCTCCTCCACCGCGTCCTCTGACAGGTCCTGGCAGACTCTGTATTCTATGTGCATTGCACATGCACCTGTGCATAGGGTACTAAGTGTGTCGGGACCTGTCAGAGAATGCAGAGGAGGAGTGAGAGACTTTACCTTTACCTCCCGTTCTGCAATATAACTGAATATCACAAAGGGATTTTAACCACTGGAGTTATTCTTTAAATGCCTAGTGACACTTTTACCCTTTAAACACGTGTTTAACCTGTTGAGAAAATTATCAGTTTTTGCACTTCAGCAGTTAGAAAACCTTTCTGAGGACAAGGAGAGACATCTGCATTGTATTGCTAGTTTATTTCCAAATTAAACAAAAGGGAAATGTTTTCGTGCACACAAGCTATGTTGCCTTTTGTTTAATTTGAAATAAACTGTTAAAAGAGTCACAGCGTGGTAAACACATAATTCAGATCAGGTGGAATATGTGTGTTTTCTGTAAAACTAGCACTTTAAGACCAATATTTATCTTTTTAAAATGGGAAGTTTAACAGAAACAATCATTATTATTTAAATGGCCACGTGTATGTCCACTTAAGGTGACCATACACATGTGATTCCCACAGCGTGGTGCTGAGAGATACATTGGTATCTGTCGGCACACATGTGGTGGGAACCGCACACACAGACCTGACCGATCCCCATACGCGGTACACAGAACGATCGGCGGATGTTTTCCGTCTTTCCCTGCCGACAATATTGCGATTTTTGTTTTACCAATAATACCTTGTGAAATGTAAGCGCATATTAAAGCTGATGTTAGCAAACCTAACCCTGAATCCACCCAGGAACTGAGACTATAACAGACACTATTAGGGGTCCTGCAAACAGGAAGTCAGTAAATACTTCTTTTGTTCTTGAAAGCATAACCATTTGTACTGGACTTCCCCTTTAAAAATAAAAATCCAGCCAGATTTTGGCATTCTTTCTGTAATGCTATTTGCAGTAATGTGGGCAGGCCCTGTTGATAGATTTAATAATTTCCTACAGTCTTTGCTGACATTTCTCAGCGATTATGAGCAGACAGGAACCCTTTGCAGTGTTTTTCCCTCTGTGATAAATCATCCGCCTGCTACAGGCCTATCAAGAACGTATTATAAATGGAGCTGGATCCCCGCGGCCTGTTCAGGAGCGATAAGTCTGGTGCTTTTTCAAGTCCTTTAGGGTGAATGCTAAGACAAGTGTTGTACTTACAATGTTGTAGGTGTTGCCAGACGAATGTGCCAAACCTTTGTTCTAGCCCCTTTTCCCCCAGGCTCCCAGGCCTTTCGTTCGGATTTCATGTCTGAGCTAAATAAAAATATTGTTTCAGACGAGGAAATGCAGTAAGTATAAAGATCAGCATTGAATTTTACATTGGCAGCGAGAGGCTTAGCGAACACGGTTTACGCCGTCAGCACGGATACTTAGCTTTTGATTTTCCTTCGACTGACACTTTATAGCATCTTGTGTACAAACAGGTCGAGTCATTCTCTTTTTCCTTATTTATATGAATTTGAATGGAGCTACCATACTTTTCTCATGACACCAGCCAGATAAATATATATATATATATATATATACACACACAGCTCGCCATCCAGGATGATGTCCACAGCTTGACAAAGCGGGCGAGTCTTCTGAAACGTGGCGCTGTGTGTGTGGGCATTATACATGTTTGATATATATAAAAAAGATTTTCCTTATCAGCAATAATTGTGGTGCGTCTCCTTTGCTGTTTGTGTATCTAAGAGAGTTTGGACAGCTCTCTGTCTGGAGTTCAGCACACTGTTTTAAATGGGACTTCCTATAGCTATATATATATACAGCAGGGGTACCCCCAAGCCCTATCTCCACAATTCCTCTTTAAAAGGATTACACCTCCTCTTCCAGCTTTACATGCTTTCACAGCTCGAGAGGCAGCATTTAGTTATTGGCCATGAACTGACAGCTGCTACCCGGAAGGAGTCCAAGTGAGACTAAGTTGGTGTTTAGGAATAAAGCTGATTTCATTGTTTACTGCTGGTACTGCCCACTGTTCATGTCATGGTTATATGGTTAATGGGTGTTTAATGGTAAGCATTGAAAAATAAGTGTCCCATTATCCAAAGTGTGATTAAAGGTACAGTGCTCTCGTGTATTTTCTTTATTTTTCTAATTGCCACAGGGGAAGGCATTACTAAACAATCGTGTTTTTATGTACTGTATATGCTATTAGCAGACGCTGTGCATTCTGTCTCTATGGTATTTCACTTTTCTGGCTTTGGTCCTGTGCCTCAAGCCATTGGTTTTGATAGGATTTTTGCACAGCCACGATACACAGTAGGGGTTTTAGAGCAAATTGAAGGGATTGCAACTCACAGGTACATGCGGTTGTGCTTCAGGTCAGGGTACACCCTGTAATTAGAGGTTATGGTATGTTTACAATGAATGATGCAGTCATTCATTCAGATATCAGGTGCACCAATGAAAAGGGGTCTAAGAGAGAAAATATATTTTTACCACACCTGCCAACTTGGGATGGGAAGGCTAACTATAGCGATGTTGTATCTATGTGTGGTTTGGAATAAATTCACTATTATTTGGAGTGTGACTACCAGCATTTATTTCCTATGGTTATACTAGGTTCTCTCTGGAGTAAGAAGTTTTGTGTAGTCTGCACCCATGCAGGCGGTGTCCACTTGGACACTTTGGGCATTACTATTATCACTACATTACATTACATTAGCACATTACTATTGTTTATTGGATTGCACGCGTAGTGCACTAGTGTGGCCACATCAATTGACCCACTATATTGTGCAATTTTAAAAGTGCAATCAGATCGCAATCAGTGTGGCCTACCCCTTAATCCACAATATTGGCAGTGGCAGTGAATTAAACTCTTCCAATTAAAGGGTAACTGTGGTCTGGAATTCTTTCAAACTAGTAAGGATTATATAGAAAGCCTTACATTGTACCTTCAAAATAAAACCTAAATTACATCTCTAGATAAACTTTGCAAGAAGTTATTGCTGGAAAGGTTCAGCAATATTACTTCCTGCTTAAACACTTCCTGTTTTTAGCCATGTGACCAGCTTGTAGTCATGTGACCAGTCACTGCCTGCATTAATAGGCTCCCCTTCTCAACTGTCAATATTTTCCCCAGGTACTTCCTGATTTCCCCAGCATTAAGTCTTTACTGAGCATGCTTCTTCCCCGGGGCGGACAGGCGGGGCAGAGGTCAGGTGATGTCACTCAACCTACTGGAAGCAGAAAGTTTGAACATTCACCCCAATGTTATTTCTCACAGGCTCATTTTAAAGGAAAACCTGCAGGCTTTCATTTAACCCTCACTTGTTTTGAGATCACAGTTGCCCTTAAGGTCATTTTAGCTTAGATATTACTGGAGCACTGGGTGTAAGATGAAAGCTTGGGGCACAGAAGGGGCGGGGGAATCTTACCTTCTGTCTGGAGAGAGGTGTGAGAGCCAAATATGTCCTGCTCCCTGCAGTTGGGGCAGGGGCGTACCTGAAGGGGCCCGGGCCCCCCGTGGGTTTGGGGGGGGTCTCCCTCCGCAGACTGCAAGATCTGTGCGGCGATATGCAGGTTTTAATTAGTTCATCACACATATGAATGAAACATACGCACATTCAACTATTTAAAACTGGACCCGAACTTCCGGAACTGAACCGGAAGTTCGGGTCCGGTCTTTAAAACAGCTGATTGCGTGTATGTTTCATTCATATGTGTGATGAACTAATTAAAACCTGCACATCGCCGCACAGATTAGGGTCTTGTGGCGGGCCCTACTACCATCCAGGCCCCTCCGTGGTGGTGGGGGTGGTAGTTACGCCACTGAGTTGGGGCAGCCCTGTCCAAATTGGAACATCTGGCAACCCTGGGCTGCACACAGCTGCTTTTGGAGACACTAAAAGGGATAATGTAAAAGTGCTAATACTATTAAACTGCAGGAACCAATCATGTTATCTAACGTCGGTAACCCAGTAAAAAGCTAGATTTTGATTGGTTTCTACAAATTAATAGGAAAATAGACTTCCAAGGCCTTGCTTGTGTAAATTTGCAAATTTGTAGCTTTACCCACAAATTACAGAATTCCTGTATTTGCACTTTTGCAATTCATGTTTTGCACTTTTAGGTAGAGGGACATAAATGACTACAATGTGGGACCTGTGGAGGTTTTAAGAAATCGCCCCATGCGTACAGTCGGACAGAGCAGAGATCCACCTCTCACCAAGTAGAAATCTTAATCAGACATTAGACGTCTGTTCTCCCTCAGCCTGTTAAGCTTCTTAACCTCTGTCTGCTAACTCCCCTCCCTGTTAGTTTAGTATTGTAATTCAGGAACGGAGCAGGTGTTCTTTATACAGCCCTTTATTTCCTGTTCACATTATTTTTATACTGTTCTATTAGAGGAAGTTTTCTCAGTATTCCGAGACTCCCATTTCCTCCCTTAAGAAAAATAATTAACTTGAGCTTAAAAGAATTGCTCTCACTTCAATGGGGAAGGTTCTGATTGGCATTGCCCCTTATTATCAAGCGCAATGACAGGGATTTTACCACTTTTTTCTCGCTGTTTACCATTCTTAGGGTTAAAATGTAAAGTTCTTGTTTATGTATCTACAAGCCAAAACTGTATGAGCTCTATATGATCTCACACATGTGCAAAAGGAGGTGTCTCAGGGAACAGCAGTCTGTCATTGGTTGTAACGTCAGTCACCTGTATGAATGGGGAAGAGCTGAACATCGGGCTTTATAACATGTAATTGTTTAATCCTACAGGGAGGGCTTGCCCTTTAATAATAAACATCTAAGATATAAGCAATGATGTGAGAGAGCTGCTTTAATCTGGATTTTTTAATCTTGTTCTTTGCATGGAACCTGTGGGAATGGGAAATTCTATTCTGGTGTATTCAGTATTCACTTTATAGTTATAAAAACCATAGCATGCAAGCGATATGTTTTTGCAAACTGTGTGTCTATTGAAAAAAGGTGGATTTATTATTAACAATAATTGTGCCCAAAAAAATACTTAGCACCTAGTGAAGAGAAATCCCTTTTATTGTCCGAAATATATTTCCCCGGAGTTCTTACATTGTGTTATGATTACCTGTTGGCGCTGATTGAAATCATTTCCAGTACAGCAGGTAGATGTCGTCTATTTAAAAAACCAAGTTCAGACTACATTCAAAACCATTCAAACCATTTATTTCTAAAGGAGACATTTTTGCAGCATTTGGTACTTGGAAGCGAAGCAGAATTGACTAGTTATGTATCGTTTTTTAATATTACTTTCTATAGATTATAATAACAAATGTATCTCATTTCCGTGGAGGAGCCATATTGTTTTTATGGACAATGGTAACTGTATAAAATAAGGGTAGATAAATGTCTCTTAATATTTTGAAGACTTATTTTTTGTAGTAGCCCGGCAATGTTATGAAGATGATAGCATGTGGCATAGATAGACATTAGTTGATGTTCCACTCTCTCCCTTTTGAAAAAGTTGTATCTTGTCCTTAAAGGGCATGTCCACCCCCAAAACTAAAAGTTAACCCACTACTGGCCCCACTGTGTTGTATTAAACAATCCTTACCTTACATGTCAGCTCCAAATGGTTCTCCTGCTGTGCAGTTCAAAGTTCCAAAAAGTGAAGAGTAGCAGCTGTCTGTGAGTCATCCTGTCTCTGCTGGTTCCTTAGGCCAAACACTAGAAAGATTTTACTTACACAACATTAGACACGATCCCACGACATTAGACCGATCCTACCGGAACCACCTTTCCCGTATTTCTTTGTGACCGACATTCGACTGACATGGTCACATTCATTTTGCGATCACGTTTGCAAATTAGAACGGGAAAGGCGGTTCCGGCAGGATTGGTCTAATGTCGTGGGATTGCTTGGTCGGGTAAGTAAAATCTTTCCAGTGTATGGCCGCCTTTAGAGGTTTCTGGCGACGCAGGGGAGCCCTCCCCCCCTCCCTCTGGATCTACTTTTGCTGCCTGGTGCCCTACCTATAAAAGATTTTCTGCAGTTTAGGGCACCCTAGCCCACCCCTAACCACCAAGTTTTTTTGTTAAAAAAAGCAGCAGAACTTACAGTCCTTCGTTCCCCCAGAGCTCTGCATTGCCAGCAGCTGTGTCTGAATTTGGCTGCCTCTCAGCCAATTACAGACGCGGCTGAAGGTCCGGCCCCTTGCTTCAAGTTCTGGCAAGTAGATCTGGGAACTTATCCCTTGCGCTCTGGGAACAGAGCACCGAGGGATCTAAGGACTGTAAGTACAATTTTAATGCTTTTTTTTAACAAATAGACCTGGCTGTTGTGGGTGGGCTAGAGTGTCCTACAGTATATGAAAAGGTTTTTTTAGAGCGATGATACCCTTTAAAGCTGTATGAGCTGTTTATGAGCTTGCACGTGTGTAGAAGAGGCAATTCATGTAACAGTAGTCTGCCATTGGAGATGAAAAGAAAAAAGTGTGCACAGTTGAAAACACTACCCAGAGCTAAAACTTAAAGTTTGGTGGCCACAAGGTGTTGTGCTCTGGTCAGGTCCCCTTTAATTCTCGAGCTGGCTCTTTGATACTTTTTTATGTGTAATTGGGAATTCTGTTGTCTAGATTTCATTAAAATGAATGCAGCAAGCTCTGCTAGGTGCAAAATATATTTATATTTTCCTCTCCACAGTCCATATAGATTATCAGCTGTTATGTAACTTTGTTTAAAAGGAGATTTTGTTTAATGTTGTATTTATCTAATCTACCACATAGTTGGGTGTGCAATATGAAAAGCAGCTGTCTGGTTTGGGAACCGGCGCCCTTGGTGTTTCTCAGGGAGGTTATTTCTTGACTCACTAGTTCCTATCCATAGGAGACCCTCTGATCCAGGACGTGCATTTCATCTCTCTTGTTTCTTACGTGGTACCACCCAGCCCTGAAGGAAGCCACCTAATTGTTCCCTATTGAGTTAGCAACATAAATCCGTGTAAGCAGACACACAGGGAGCTGCCCTGCATAAACTCATGGTTTCTTGCTTTAACAGACACCCAGCAGTTCCTGACTGATCGCAAACCCCCATGGCACACCATTCTGTAGATTCACTTTGTCAGTTCATGGTTCATGAAAGATTCAGGGGCTTGTCTGACAGTCTGTGCCTTCACCCCATATTATATATTTTTCTTTACCCATGTCCCTGAGGTATAGTTTAAAGGGACACTATACACGAAAAAAATTACTTTTCCTCATCTTAATCTATAAATAAATACATGTAACTAGCACATACTCTGAGGTGTGTTGCTGCATGCTTTCAATTCAGCACATGTTTTGTTCAGGACCAGTATCCCCCCCTGCCACTCCCACTCATCTGACCTGATTTTTTTTCCCCACAAACCAACTGTCAAAACTGCACACAGCATTCCAACTGTCAAAACTCTCACCATTCCTGCTACAGCAAAACTGTTCACTAAAGAATAGTTTATGACAGCAATGCGCTTGATTGACAGCTGAAATGTTTTAGATTGGATATCTATAGAAATAGGGGACAGATCAACACAAAAACGATAGTGATAGTGAAAGGAAGAATTATAGGGGGAGATACAATATGGCCCATTTTTGTCTAAAACCCACGTTAACCCGAAGAAATCCAAAACCAGTAGCCTTAAGTTTTGTGCTACTTCTTAGCGCGAAACTTTACGCTATGGGTTGTGGATCGCTAAAGTCCCGCTCCTTACCTTAGCCCGATCCCGCGATGCAATAACTGACATAATCTTGTTTACGTCAGTTATTGTATCGCGGGATCGGGCTAAGGTAAGTAAAGCGAACTTCACGTATTGAATCTCCCCGATAGTTTCCAGTAATAGTCAATTTAAAATAACTGTTTTTGAGTATAGATGCCCTATCTATTTAGACAATGTTCACATTACACAATACACATGAAAAAAGCATTGCAATTCTAAGCGATTTTATGCGTCTGCATTAGGGTTTTTGTGCGTTTTTACGCATTTTGTTGTTTATTTAACTTCCCCATAGACTTTCATTAAGTGTGTTATTGCAACAAACTGCAAAGTGCAATGCATAAAAACACATTATGGCATTCCTATGTCAAACGGATTACCTCACCGCAAATGCAAAAAACCCTGCGATACAACGCGTCTAGTGTGAACGGAGCCTTAAAGGGACAGCTCAATGGAAATGATCAATATTTGTTAAATTGTTAGTTTGTGTAATGCCATCTTAGTTATTCTACAAATTCTCTCCCATTTTGAAAAATCAGTTGATTTCATACCCTTTGCTATTCCCTGCTGTTGACATTAGTGAGCTGCCATTTCAGGTTCTAATGGTCCTTCTTCTTCCCAGGATGCACCACTTCCTTGGAATGTTCCTAACAGTAATTTCTACTGATTGGCTGTTGGATGGGTCAAAGATGCTCAGTTCTCTACTGAGCAACTGAATCAACCAAGGCACTGGGTCAATGGCAAGACCATAACGGCCTCTATTAGGGTTCCTGCAAACAGGAAGTCAGTATTTTGGAAGCATTTATTTATAAACAGACAAAATGCTGAATGGGCAGGTTAAGGTCATTGGGATGAAAAAATACTGCTCTTTTTTCTTAAGAGCATATGTATTTGCACTGAACCTTCCCTTTAACTAAACAAAGGTGTAAGTTAGATATAAAATAGTACGAATGTCTAACTGACCTATATTGAGACAGGGTATAGGCAAGGTTTAATATGTTTTGATGGCAAACCAAATGCAAACAATGTCTTGCACTGTGCAGATAAATATGTTGTTGTAAATCATATTGAAATATCTGGGCAATACTAACATCATTTAATAAATACTCAGAGAAGGAAATTCTCCATGTTCCCCATCATAGGAAATTGCGAGAACACAAAAGACCAATTTGCTTTAATCCACGTGAATGATGGCACATTAATAAATAAATCAAAGATCTGCCATTGCTGGCGCAGCAGGTGTCTAATTGTTTGTGTATAATTTCTTAATTTCCCATTGCGGTAATCCTTTCTTTGACTTTATGCTCTCAGATAATCACTTCCTACAACAGATCGAATGGTCGATAGTGGAACCATCAGATGTGTTCTTGGGAAATATTATGTAGCAAAAACAAAATGGCTGCTTTCTGTACCACATTCTACTTTTTTGCTCATTCCAAATCATGAATTGAAATTAATTTGCAGCAGCCAATCATATTTTATCTAACTGCAGTAACGCAGTAAAAAGCAAACATCTGATTGGTTGCTGCAAATTAAAGGGTATGTCCACTCGTTTTCCCAATTTTTGGTATATAGTAGGGCTACGTCCCCCAGCCCCAACCGCTATAATATATTTTCCAGAGACTCCCCCGATCTTTACTTACCTTCCCTCTTTCCTCCGCCACACTGCCCGGCCCTCTGCTTGCATGGAACTGCAAGCAGGGGGCGGGACCGGAAGCCGTGTCCCTGATTGGCTGAGAGGCAGCCAATCACGGACGCGGCTGCCGGCAGTTCAGAATGCCGGAGGAGAGAGGGAAGGTAAGTTAAGATCTGGGGAGTCTCTGGAAAATTTATTATAGCGGTTGGGGCTGCGGGAACTAGCTCTAATATGTGGCAAAGGGTTTTTACACTAGGGGGAGGGAAAGGAAAATGGGAGGGAGGGGCTGCTCTGAGCAAGCCAACAACCTCTGAGAGGACATCTCAGAGGCGGAAACAATTTCCCTGGTGGCCAAGTTCCTGGTGGTCAGTTTTCTGGACTTTACAGGAGAACCATTTGGAGCTGGGATGTAAGGTAATGATTTTTATACACTACAGAGTGGGGCCAGTAGTGGGTGAAATTATAGTTTTGGGGGTAGACATGCCCTTTAACAGTACGTATGGGCCAAATTTTACACCTCTTATCAGCCCTTTAAGAGCCATCAGACAGCTCTAGCTACTTGGCTCTAGCTACATTAAGCATAATTTAACAGAACATAGGAGAGTATTTCAGCACCCTTGTTTTCTTCTAAATTGCAGTCATTGGGTCTGGGTGTTGTCAGATCCTCGGGCTATTCAATAATGTTTTGAGACAGATTTTTCAATTACAAATTAGACTATAACTGGGTAATTATACACTGTATCCCTTTAATAGTTTACATGCATGTAGCATTAACTACTATGGAGCATTTGCACTGGAACACATTATTGTAATCTGTAGCTTTTATGGCGACCATGTTCCTGTCCTCCCTCCTGTTTATAAAATCAATGGACACCCCTTGAGTCTCTTGTGACTCTTAAGCTGGGTACACACGATTAGATATTTCGGTCCGATCGACCGATAGTTCAGTGTATCGGTCGATCGGACCGAAATTATCGAATCCGAATGTGCCCATGTCCGATCGACCGTTCGTCCGAATCGGACGAAAGGACGATCGGACAGGGTGGAAAACCTCGGCCGATCGTGCGGTCCTCTATGGACCGCACGATCGGTCGCGGTGACTATCGGACGCGGCTGCTTTTGCCGCAACCGACAGTCCTTCCTCCTGGCCGACCGTTCGAAAGTATCGAACGGTCGGTCAGGAGGAAAAATCGCTAGGTGTGTACCTAGCTTTATTCTTTCAGGCTAGAAATTGCCTCTGAATTTAATTTTATTGCATCATTTTTGTTTGATGCCATATCCTAGGGGAGATACAATAAAGTTTACTGTGCCTTCAATGGGGGTAAAACCCACACTACCTGATGGACTACTAGGTTAGCAAGGGTTACCGTATACATTTATTTGCATTGTCTACACCATTTGCACTTCTTCTCCCGATGTATTAATGGTTTCAATGTGATTTAGATATCGCAGGAATGCGTTCAGGAAAATTGCAGTAGGACATTTTATTGCATCTTCCTGCCTGTCTGTCAGTAGTATTCAAGGCATAAGTCAACTTTAGGAAAGTCAGCCAATCAGAAATCAGCATGTTGTAGTGCTAATATTTTACAGGACGGTAATAATACTGCCACCTGTTGTTTGAAGTCAGTTACTTGGTCCATCCTTTTGTCTGCCTATCATTAGGCTAGGTACACACAAGCAGACATTTTGGGCTGACTGACCAATATTTCAGTTGGTTGGGCCAAATAGATGTAGTATTATTTTAGGCCACTGCCGATCAATTTTTTTACCAAAATCGGACAAAAGGACTATTGTACATGCTAGTATATCACGGTGTCCTATGGACTGCACGATCAGTCACGGTGAAGCATCAACCGTGGTAACTTGTGATTTTGCTATTTTGGCCCAGCTGGCCATTTGGTAGCGGTGGACTGTAAACGAGGCTAAAAAATCTTCCCGTGTGTACCTCTCCTTATTGACACCAATTGACTCGAGCACTGCATTGTTTTACGGGATCTCCAACATTTTCCTTTCTATGCAGTAACTTTCCAAGTGTATTATGTCATGGAAAGTCACATTTTTATGGGAAGTTTTTCTAACTGAAATAAACTCCGGAAATGTTGTGGTCCAAGAAAATAAAATTGCAATGATTAATCCAGCAGCCTTGCAGATTATTAAACCCTTACGCTTGGCAGGGAAGCTCGCTCCTGGAGAAGCCCTCTGTCGTTGGCATCTGGTGTTGGCAGGTCTGTTTTTACAGTTTGGACTCATTTCTGTATTAATTGTTTTAGTTTTGAAAACAATGTTGAACATTAAAACATGTGTTGGTTTAGCAGCCTCCAGTTCAGGTACAATTCTCCTTGTTAAGAGAAATAATAATAATGGATCAGCTCCACAGAGTTTCGCAACATCCAGACACTGTACACAGACTGTCCCAGAACACCAGGTTGCTGACCAGTGCAGGTCTTTGGATCACTTGGTACTGGGCCGCACAGATCGTCTATTCAGTATTGTACAGGGCTGGTATCCAATGTGCCTAGAAATTCACACCTGGCGCCTAACTAGTCTTTGAAAAGTTTCTAAGTCTATGGAGCTGGCTACCAAAAAGGCTAAATTGTCAAAAAGGATTTGTCCACCCCTGGTGTAGTATGGGAATCCACATATTGTATTTACTGGAATGGCTGGTCTTGGTGTCAGCAGCTTGCTACATTTTTTTTGTTGCATTTTTTGCTGAATTTTTCTCTAAGAATACTGATTTATTGCATTTTACATGGAAACTTTCCGATCTAATCTAATTCCCATAGAGGGACTGTTCTGTAACCTATTATTAGTGCTGTGCCAACGCTCTGATCCAGAACAGACTTAATACATTTAGCTGTTTTTTAAAGGGCATGTCCACCCCCAAAACTATAATTTCACTCACTACTGCCCCACACTGTAGTGTATAAAAATCCTTACCTTACATCCCTGCTCCAAATGGTTCTCCGGTAATGTCCCTCCAAAGTACAGAAAACTGAACTAAGTAAAGATTGTTTCCCCCAATCTTTACTTACCTTCTCTCCCCCGGTGTTCTGAACTGCCGGCAGCCGCGTCCATGATTGGCTGCCTCTCAGCCAATCAGGGACGTGGCTGCTGGTCCCGCCCCCTGCTTGCAGTTCCATGCAAGCAGAAGGCCGGGCAGTGCGACAGAGGAAAGAGGGAAGGTAAGTAAGGATCAGGGGAGTCTCTGAAAAATATATTATAGTGGTTGGGGCTGGGGGAACTAGCCCTACTATATACCAAAAATTGGGAAAACGGATGGACATGCCCTTTAAAAAAAAATAATTTCCAGGTTTAATATAAAGGAGAAGAGTAGGAATTAATATAATATTTAATATAAAGGAGAAGCTGCTGGATTAGGGTATCTCCTCTGAGGAAAAAGCATTTTTTTGGGGGGGAGAGGTTATTTTAAAGTACACCATCCCCCAACCCTCCCCCTACCTTTTTTCCCCCAGAATTCCACTTTGTTTGCTTGCAGCAGCATGGGAAAGTTGTGCTGGTTCCTGGGGGTGTGTCTTCCCCTGTGCTGGGGGTGCTGTCACTCAATGTGCATCATCATGGTAACAGACACACCCACTTGGCTGCAGTAAAGAAGTAAATTTTTACAGCTGATCATGCAGAGAGAGACAGGGGAGGAAAAGCTTAAACCCTCTTCCCACAATACTGTAACAAAGGCAGGGGGAACTTGGTGTTGTTTTTAATAAAGATTTTTTGTGTCTAACTCTGAGATGGATAGTTGAAAAAGTGATCTAAGATTAATTTTATAGGGGATGCTGGGAGTGTGTGTGTGTGTGTGTGTGTGTGTGTGTGTGTGTGTGTGTGTGTGTATAGAATCGACCAACCAGTCGAATCACACAGACAGCAGTCCCGACGGATTCTCACACATTCTGCACATGCACTAAAGGAACGCACGCGTCAGGCAGTGCCAGATTAGGGAATGGGACATGAGACTGAGGTCAAGAGGCATGCAAATACACACGCAGTTATCTAGTTTCGTTTTTCTGGCTACATTTGCATTAATGCCATTTACTGGAGCGCTATATTAAGTGTATTTGGTATTTTGGGGGGATATGTTTTCATATTATGGAGCATAAAATTTGGGTTTAGTTCTTCTTTAAATGGAAACACTTATGACAGGCTATGGGGGAGGGGCAATGGGCTAAATTAGAACTGCTGACAATCTATGGGGGTGGCGCAGGAAGTAGATATCTTGTCATTTCTAGTATTAAGGTTCGTACACACAGATTGACCGTGTGTACGAACCTTTACTTTTCCCCCCACTCAGGTAATTCCCATAATGGGGTTAAATATATGTACTTTCTGTGCACCGTTAATAGTTTGTGGAAATTCTAAATTAAACTGCCGAAAGAAATAAATTGTAAATTGATGATAAAATGTTCCCTGGAGTCCTGGAACATGCCGGAATCATCTTGTATTTTAACAAGGTTTCTTTATAAATCTTCTGTCTCTGTAAAGATGTAAGGAGAGCTTTTGGTCCTCGGTGATTGATGGTAGAAATGGAAGATGTGTTTGGGGGGCTGCAGGGAACGTGTTATGAGCCAAGGCTGAGCACATTTTTGACTATAAATGGGAGGATGTTTCTTGTTGAGGATTTCTGCTCGCTCCACAGTGCCAAGCTCATCGGAAAACACTTGGAAGCAAACCGTACGAGCTACAGGACTGCTGCTGTTGTTAGCTCACTGTAAAATGCTATTTTGGACCTGGAATGATCACTTCTCTATGTTCACAGTTAAATAGTAAATATCACATGTTTTTACTTTTCCTATTTGTAGTTAAAACCTTAAAGGCCACACATCTGTAGGATTCTGATTTGCAATCTGTGGATCTCCAGCTCTTGATGACCTTGCTGTAAGTTAGCAGGTTTAACTTCCCCTTTATGATAGGGTTTTGGTTGAAGTAAAGTTTTGTTTCTAATAAGTTCTGTGGTATTTTTTATATATTTTTATATAGCGCTGAAGACTTGCCATAGCTCTGTAGCGCTTTCCATATTGGTGATCTATTCATATTAGGGCATGTCTCTCTAAGACAATCTAGTGCTCTATCATGACCTTTCATTATGCCTTATTATTGTGGGAGGAAACCAGAGTACTTGGAGGAAACCACATAGGAACTGGGAGAACATACAAACTCTTTGCAGATGTAGCCAAGGGTGAATTTGACATCAGTGCTACCCATAGCCATGAAACACAAGTCACATTGGGTTTGTTTTACATTTTAAATCTTTGGTGTTGGAATGCAGATAGTGTTTATACAAGGGGCCAGTAAACTGCAGTGTCTATAGTAGACACAGGGCATTTGGTAACACATTGCTATGTGTATCTGGCACCGTACGGTGGGTGGAGGGGAATAGATGGCCGCATTGCTTTCTTACAGAGAGTACAAAGATACATTGATAGATGTTTAATTGATTCTCGAACAGTAGATCGAGTGGTGCTAAGTTGGTACATCGAGTGATCACTAGTAAATTATTAATTTGGTTTGAAGAGCCAAATTCCTGTTCTTGCAATTTTTTCTTCTTCCACTTTTCTGGACTGTACCTCCTCCCACAGTTTTCAAGCTAGAGGCACAAAATTTAGCACAGACGTGCGGGACACATATGAGAAGTGTGCTTTCTTCTAGCTAAGGAATCCGTGGAAGTGTGACCATTTATTGGCGAATTTCAAGACATTTGTTCTTGTTGGCTATAATGGGTCCAGTCATCAAACATGAACATTCTGGGTCATGTGATCAAATACCGCACTGTATTTCTGACACAAACAGGCCTATCTACCCAAACTCACAACTACACAAACAACACACACAATTACAAAATAAAACTTCAGAAAAATATACAATGAAAGCACAATAATAAATATATGTAAAGCACTATATATGTTTTATGTCTTTAAAATAAAGTTTTATAGTAGGGATGCTCACCCTGGTCCTCCAGGTGTTTGTAAACTACAGCTCCCAGCATTCCCTGCTGCCACCTGATGTTCGTGAATGTCGAAAGCAGTAGTTGTCAAATATCTGCAGGACCCCAGGAAAGACAAAAAAAACATACCCCCTAGGCACCACACAGATACAGGTACACACACCTACTGATACACTCTCACAACCTAACCTACCCTTCTATTTCTATGGCAAACATAACTAAATCATTAAAAAAGTTTGATTTAGGGCACGGCCACACTGCAACGCAATCGCACATGGAATCGCATGCGATTTCATGTGCGCTTTCGTTTCTTTTGCGCATGTTTTTTTTTCATTAAGTATTGGAAAACGCATGCGATTGCGATTTAAAATGCGGACCGCAAATCTCAATCGCATCACACTCGAAAACGCGCGTTTTTGGTGCGTTGCCGCGATTCCAATGATTTGAAAAAGCGCAAACGCATGCGCAAATGCAGAAAAATCGCAGCAGTGTGGCCTAGCCCTTATGGTCTGAAACAACCCCCCTAACAGCACACAGGTACGGGTACTACCTACTGATACACCCTCATAACCGAACCTACTCCTCTGTTTCCATGGAAACCATATAGACAATAATAACAATATATGTATTTAATCAGAATGGATTAAATTGAAATGTCCCCTGCAGCACAGACACACACACATGACTATTTGCTGTTATTTGGCTGTTTGCACACCTTTTAATAAACGCTGTTCATCTGAACATGCACATACTTGTATATTATAACGGTATTATGTACAGAAAATTGCTTAGGAAATAGTATAATAGCACTGTGCTATTAGATAAAGTAACAATTTGAACAAGAAATAAATTGCCTTCCTTCTTGTTAAGCAGGCTATACACGAGTGGATGCATGCCAGATGGGAGGAACCAATTGAAATGCACCATATTGCATCGTCGATCTTTGGCAAATGTTATCCAGAATGCCTTTTTTCCCCCAAATGACTGGGAGACTGTGTCAATCAAAAAAAATGAGAAAGAGGTCATCGATTTTCCGATTGATTGAAGAGAATTGGTCAAATTTAATGAGAAATTTACCCCGTGTATGATATAGACTACATTTTATGGGAATCGGGGGCAGGAGTGGTTGAGTGACCCATCTGGCTGCATATTGGACCTCCCTGGGTTTCCTTGTCTGCTCTGTAGCATTACTAATGATGTGCATCTGCCCAAACCCTACTAGTGCTGCTGAATTAACCATTGAGTGTCAGTGAGGAAACGGTAGGATCTCTCTATCCTTTGAGCTTTTCCTGACAATGTCTGGCAGAAAGTTTGTAGGCAAAAAAGACAATTACCCACAGAAGAGCAGATAATTAGATAATTCTGGTCCTTTTCTGTCCATCTGCTTCCTGTTCCTGTAGCTGAGATGAAGTAGTTTATCTGTCATTTCACATGATATTGGTTTTGCAGTAATTAAAAAATGTTGGTTTAGCTTATTTTTAGAGGACAACAATGCAGAACACGCCACCCCCTCCTATTTAAAGTAACCAGGGCGAAGATCTAAACCGCTAGGTCCTTTCCCCTGGGTTTGGGCTAGACGGGGTTTAATCCTCTGTTTCCACCCAGTAAAAACCATAATTAATAACAAGCTTCCTTTAGTACAACATTGTACCTACATTCCACACCGACACACTACTGATCAATATACTAACTGGTAGTATGACGTCAGAAGACAAAGAACCACTGCCGACATTTCAGGACCACCATTGAAGACCTCATAATTGGCCAAAATTTACTGGAATGTCCGATCAAACTTTCATCCAGTTTAGAAGAAAAAAATTGGCTAGAATTACTTCCAAAATGTTAACTTGATCGATTGAAATATCATAACAGTAACATAATAGCCGGTGATAGGGCCAGAATATCAGACTGCGTGTAATGTACCTTATTATAATATGGTTGGTATTTGCTGCAATGTCTGGGGATTAAGTTCCCCATTTAACAATATTAATCGGCAACTTAAAGGACAACTCCACCCTCATAAGAACATCTTTTAGAAACAATGGCCTCTTTAAAATATGTTGATATATCATAGTTTGTCCTATGAATTCATTACTGTATGCCTGCTATTCTTCTGGATTCCTTATGGAAACTGACCAATTTTGAAACCTGTACTGAGCCTTTACTGAGCCTGGGCATGCTCAGAAGAGGCAGACAGGGGATTATGATTCAGTCATTGGCTGTGATGTCAACTGTCAAATCCATAACTGACAGTTACTAACTGGAAGAACCAGGAAGCAGAAACAGGGGAAACAGGACATTGTGCAGGATTTCAGGTTAGACTTATATATTTCAGATTTCAAACTATTACCGTTTAGGGGTTTGGGGGGCAATTTACCTGTATGTAAGTTTTCATTTTAGGACTGGACTTGCCCTTTAAAGATGGTCAGCTCACTACTGTATAAAGGAACATTATACTGACCAATAGTCCCACCGTTTCATTTTGTTCGATTGGTTTGGCAGCTCTCACCCTTAGTGCACAAAAAATGTAGATACCTGTAAATTAGGATTTCTGTAGTGAACAGGATCACATAAATCTCAAAGACTGAGACATCTGAAACATATGGTGCGAGACTATAATAAATGCACATGAGCTTACTGCAATGCCTTACCGTAAGTGGTTGCTTGATGTCCAAATGGTTGTATGATGTTTTGGTATAACCATTGGAAGAATCTAGGACAACAGAGAATTGTGTAGTTACTGGGCTATTATATGTATCTCTTTCCAATGTGTGCTGGGACTATCCCTCTATCTAGTGTCCGCTGGGTCTATCACTCTATTTAATGCCCACTGGGTCTAACCCTTTATCCAGTGTCCACTGGGTCTGTCACTCTATCCAATGTGCACTGCGTCTAACCTTCTATCCAGTGTGAACTTGGTCTATCCAGTGTCCATTTGGCCTAATCCTCTAGAGTCTATCCAGTATTTACTGGGTCTATCCCTCTATCCAGTGTCTGTTGGGTCTAACCTTCTGTCCAGTTTGGACTGGGTCTATCCCTCTATCCTGTGTACACTGGTCTATCCCTCTATCCAGTGTGCTTTGGTCTATTCCTCTATCCAGTGTGCACTGGATCTATCCCTCTATACAGTGTCTGTTGGGTCTAACCTTCTATCCAGTTTGGACATGGTTCTATCCAGTGTGCACTGGGTCTATCAGTCTATCCAGTGTGCACTGGGTTATCCCTCTATCCAGTGTGCACTGGGTCTATCCTTCTATCCGGTATCTATTGGGTCTAACCTTCTATCCAGTTTACACTGGGTCTATCCTACCCAGTGTATGTTGGGTCTAACCTTCTATCCAGTGTGAACTGGTCAATCCCTCTGTCCAGTGTCTGTTGGGTCTAACCTTCTATCCAGTGTGCACTGGTCTATCCCTCTTATCCAGACATTTTACTCTCTGTCCGCTGCTCTGGGTTTACATACAGTATAAGAGATTTGAAATGTATCAGGGGCCTTTGGCTTGTAGGAGGAGGCGAATCGAGTGACAAATACTTTGAATACCCTGCAAGTTATTTTCTCAAGCTAAGGATCTGATTGGCAGCTCCTGGATCTATTTTATGCAAAATTGTGAATTTACTTCCAATGGCAGGGATTTAATTATTTTTTTTTTCCTTTTGCCCCTACATGGTTCGCCTTTTCCTTTCGCCTGGTTACTGTCTCCTGCTGGTTTAAGGCATCCAAGGGCGTAGCTGGACAGCTGTCAGCCTGTGGTTCCTACATAAAATGACCCTTGCCTGACTGGTGGGGGGACTGGAACAGCTGCATAATTAACCCTTTATTCCCTGTTTACTACTTCTTCCATCAGTAACGAATTACAACCCCCACCATTCCAAGGCTTATCGAAACTGTATTGCACTAAATGTCTGTATAACACCTTATAGCCCTTAGAATGCAGTGACATAAAAAACACTAAGGTCAGCAGTGGGGAGCACGGTAGATTTTAAGGCCGTCTGGTCCAATAAAAGGGTTTTGCCCACATTTCATGAGTTGGTCTGGGCTTTTCCTTTGCACTTTGTCATAAATCCACACGTTTCAGTTATTATAACAAGAAGCTGTCATTAATACATGCTGGAGATGCCATACTGCTTTCAATTCCCAAGAAGAAGAAATGATACAATAATTTCATGAAATGATACCCCATTGGCCTAAATTTGGTGTTTTATTTTGTTTAAAGAATGACCTATATGCCTGTTTATATGACAATGATAATTCCTGTCTTCTATGCTTTGCCCTGGTACTGGCCCTTTAAATCCTTTATGGAAACATTAATAGAATTCATATGATTTCCATTGGATATAGACATTACATGAACAAAGACCCCTGATCTCACACATGTCCTGCACAATGGGATTATCCTGAGACCATGACCTGTTATAACGTCCGTCCCAGGGTGATGGATGATTAGGTGTCAAATGACATTAAACGATTGGGGTCCAGTAACCTCTGGGTATCACCAGCCTCACCCTGAGTCTTCCCAGCAGTCACTGACACGCTCCATTGTCATGTGCCTAACCTAGTGTCTCTTACTTCATTGTCTTTCTAGCTATGAAAAGACAATTAGACATCTTAGCTACATTCTGTGCTTATTAGAGCCAAACAGTCACTGTCAGTCATTCTCAAAAAGCCAGGTGTGGGGAATCATTATAACTTAAGGGAACAACAGCGTTTAACATGAATCCATGTAACAGGATTCCCAGTGGTAAATACACGTGTGTAAACACAAAACCCGTGTCCATTCATCTCCTACTTTAAACCCTTTTTAGATTGAGCTACTTTGCGGCACTATTGTAATTCTAAACAATTCAGTGCAATAAAAACTATTTAAACTATGTTATCACTTATAACCTGGTATTTGTCTACTGACAGCCAACTCTGAAGCATTACACACAATCAGGGAAATAATAACACAGGTAGTGTAAGACAGTGGATAATGTACCCCAAACTGTACATTATAAGGATAATAGAAGTCACCATGACCATATATAAAGGGCACAGAACTCATTCCTGGCCTTGCAGATTGTGAAACCCTCTCCACATTTCATACACCGACACTCACTTATAGCCAACGTAGTCCCCCAACACAATATCGATATTGTGAATTCAATCAATCGTCCTCATTATCTATAACAGTTTTCCGTTTTTTCGATAGAATGATCACGGAAAATTATCAGTTTATCGAGAATAAAAAAAAATGGAGATCGGGCACGGCAGAAAATTTCCCATCTGCCCCATCTTTTAGAACCCATCTTCTGACAATAATTAGGCTGAAATCCCCTCCCAATGCCAAATACTCAGTACTACGTAGTAGCGTGCCAATTATAAGAATATTATGTTGCAGTTGGATCCTATAGAATGAATACCCAATACCCTTGTTCAACTTAAAGCTGTATTTAATCCACCCCAGACACTAGTCGGAGATCTATACATTGGTAATTTTGACATATTGACATAGCTAAGCAGGTTATTGGTGTCTTTTGAGTTTACCGCCCCATTGAAAAATATTTGATTATTAAAAGTTGCTGAGGAGTTACATGATCATATTAAAATACAAGGACGGAGGCTGAGTTATTTTGTAGAGGTTGTGTCTTTTAATATTGTTATATTTTAAAGGGCATGTCAACCCCTAAAACTCAAATTTAACCCCATACTGGCCCCACTCTGTAGTGTACAAAAATCCTTACCTTACATCCCAGCTCCTTATGGTTGCCATGCTGTGCCCCTCCAAAATCGAGGAAAGTGTAGTGTAGATGGTCTGTGTGACTCATCCTGTGCCTCAACCTCGACAAGGTCTGAGGCATGCGCAGGAGAGTCCTCCCCCCCCCCCTCCCATTTTCTTCTCCCTCCCCCTAGTGTAAAATCCCCTGTATATATTATAGATATTGGTCCCCCAGCCCCAACCGCCGTAATAGAATTCTTAGAAAGTGCCCCGATAGTTACCTTCCCTCTATCCTCCGGCGTTCTGAGCAGCCGGCAGCCGTGTCCCTGATTGGCTGCCTCTCAACCAATCAGGGACACGGCTGCCGGTCCCGCCCCATGCTTGCATTTCCGTGCAAGCAGAGGGCCGGGAGTGTGCGGCGGAGGATAGAGGGAAGGTAAGTAACTATCGGGGCACTTTCTAAGAATTCTATTACGGTGGTTGGGGCTTTGGGACCAATATCTATAATATATAAAAAGTTGAAAAAAGGGCTGGACATGCCCTTTAATGTAGGGGGCATTATTGCTTTAACAAACAGGTTTCATAAAATCCTGTAAAACTAATGACATAGGGCAGCATGGTAGCTGAGTGGTTAGCACTGATACCTTGTCCTGAGTTCAGATCCTCTCTTGGACACATCTGTAAGGAATTTGTAAGTTCTTCCTGTGTTTGTGTGGGTTTCCTCTGGGCACTTTGGTTTCTCCCACCATAAAAGACATACAGATAGGTTGTATGTAAAATAAAGAGATCAAATTGTAAGCTCTTCAGGGCAGGGCCTGATGTAAATGGATTATATAATTGCTATGCTGCATGAATATGTAGCGCTATATAGTAAAATACATACGTATTTAGTTAAGCACCTTTATAGCAAAATAATTTACAGGATATTTGCATGTATTGTAAGGATATTGGCCGTCGCCATGCTTTTTTATTATCAATGCCAAGGTAACTTCTAAGATCATTGTATTGTAAACCAAGGGTGCATTATTCTCTATAACATTGTAGTGTGTGGGTCATGTGACACCGACGACTTAACTAAGCACAAATTCATGACATCCAAAGCTTTTTTTTATTATTATTAAAGTGGCAGTTAAAGGGCATGTCCACCCCCAAACAAACTTCTCCTTTCTCTACGGCTGTCTTCTGCCCTGCTTCCGTGCAGATGGCAGCTCCTGTAATTGGCTGAGACTCGATGCACATTTCAAAGGGCGAGATTTAGGGGGTCATTTAGGCTGCAGGGGGGTGGACATTTCCTTTAAATGCTCAACCACAGAAAATATTATTTTTTTAAAGAACCACTGAACTAGTGTGAAAACATTTCACCTATACGAACAATTTAAATGTTTACATAGAGTGGGGGACCATTTTAAGGTAAAGGGACAGATGACAGTATCGCTCGTATCTGTTATTTTTGTCACACTAACGTTGGTCTTGCAGCCCAATAACTATTGCAGAGACAGGTTTACCGAGGCAGGATTCTGTTGGAGATGTTGGTCTGCCAAGCAATATTATTTCCTCACGTGTCTGTAAAATACACAGACTGTCTAGAGGAAAGTGATTGAGTTCTTAAAGTAAATATCAGTGGGGGCATCTGGGCCCTTCCTATTCCGTGGCCTGGTTTATATGAAATCCGACTGTATATGGAAAGTGCAGATGTTTATGTAAATGTTATCGCCACTTCTGCACCCTCGCTCGGTCTCTGTCCTGTAAATTCCAAGCTAGTAACAAAGGGATGTCATTTCCACATTAATAGGAGCTGTTGTTAAGGATGTTAGAGAACTGTCTTGGATACAGTAAACTCTTCAATATAGAAATAATAGATATAAATAGGGTCTGTCCAGTTACAGGAGGAAACATAACAATAGAAACCCTGGAGATCTTAAGCTGGGTACACACAGTACAGATTTCTGAAAGATGATCTCTGCAAGATCCTGTCTGCCATCTTTCAAAGATCTGCATACACACAGTCCCTATGAACATCATAGGCAGAGCAGGATTATCCACAAGGCAACCCTAGGCACCTGCCTAGGGCCCAGGAAACTTCTGGGGGCCCAGCTTCAGAAGCAGTAACAAAATTACAGTCTACACAATATATGTAGCAAAAAAAGGGGGCCCTAAATAATGGCCCTGCCTTGGGCCCCATATGATCTTAATCGATCTCTGATCATAGGGAGAACGCTCAAGACTGAGTGTTTCCATCGGCCGCGCTAGACTCCTCTATAGCGAGTCTAGCATGGCCGATGGAAATTTTCGGTCTTTCCTGAACAAGCATTTTGGCAGACCTGATCGTTCGGCAGCCGCGCGCTCATTCGGGAAACAAAGGTACACACATAATGATAAAACCGACGGTATCAGGGCTTTATCATTACTGTGTGTACCCAGCTTTAGGTACATTGGATCAGAGGAATAACTACCAGGGAATACGGATGTGTGAACTCACCAGGGTCTAGGGCCATGGGGGCCTAACTTCCTACTCTTCTTCCCACAGAAATTACACACCACCTAACCTAAATGACATAGAAAGTGGGCCCATGCTTTGAACCCCATTTGATGAGGTGGCCCTGGTCATGCCCCAGAATGCCCAAGCTCCTAGCTGGACAATGTGGGGAGTTTCAGGCATCTCTCTGCTACTATGTGAGATGTTTAAAGGGAAAGTTCAGTGGAAAATATAAATATTTTTAAAATTCTTAGTTTACATTATGCGCACCTACATCAGTTGTTTTAATTCCCTTTGGTATTTCCTGCTGTTAACATTAGTGAGCTGACACTTCTAATGGTCCTTCTTCTTCCCAGGATGCACCACATCCTTGGAATGTTCCTAACAGTAATTTCTACTGATTGGCTGTTGGATGGGTCAAACATGCTCAGATCTCTTCTGAGCAACTGAATCAACCCAGTGGCAGGGTCAAGGGCAAGACCATAACGGGCTCTACTAGGGTTCCTGCAAACAGAAAGTCAATATTTTGGAAGCATTTATTTATACACAGACACAATGCTGAATGGGCAGGTTATGGTCATTAGGGTGGAAAAATACTGCTCTTTTTTATTTGGTTTCCTGCAAGGCCCAGGAAACCAAGTGTCTGTAAACCACCAAGTTTAATAGATAGACAGATCGTTCGATAGATGGATAGATAGACAGACAGACAGATTGACAGCCAAATAGACAGACAAAGACAGTTAGACAGACACATAGATAGACTGATACAGACAGATTGATAGACAGACACAGATAGACAGACACAGACAGAAAGACAGGCACAAACAGTCTAAACAGACACAGGCAGAGTGACAGCCAGATAGATATCATCAGCCTTACTGTCCACTCAGGTATGTGTCACCAACCTGACTAGCTGTGAAAGTCCTTGAACATTCAGCAGGCCGTTTTTTTAACATCCTCTCTGTTTTCTTCTGTCACAATCTATCCAGCTTGAAACTGCTGAGGCTAAAGCAGCTCAAAGCTCCTACATTTACCTCTCCAAGATCTGCCAATAATAGCGACACTGTATCGTGCTAACCAGCACCTGGAGCAGAGGATACAATGTCGCTATTACCGGCAGATCAAGGAGAGAATGCGGGTGCTTAAAGTTGGATAGATTGTGCCAAGCAGTGCCAGAAACACGGACCTAGTGCCATTGTAACCCCTGTGACCCCTATTCCTAAGCCACTGCATAGAGAATGTAACAAGTGGCACTGTAGCCTTCATTTAGGGCTAGGCAACACTGTCATGTTTTCTCCTACCAACTATCGAGATTGGGATCTGTTCTGTGCATGTCAATGTGGGTGGCCACGCGCATTGCTGTCCGGCACAGTCTGGTCTCAGCCTTACAGTATTTTTGAACTGAGCATCTAGCAGAAATCACATATTTGTTGCATTAATAACATAAAACTGTAACTGTTTCTCAATCCCAGGCCCATCAATTGGTCAGCCTTAGGCACTGTGATCACTTGGAGCATCTGGTATTGGGCGACTTGTGATTGGACCGATTGTTGATTATGAGCTTTGGTCTTAGATGACAAAACATAAAATTGGATTTATTGACATACCAGAGCACTCTCTCAGGAGAATTACAGTATATAAATTTGTTAGGAAGGTAACATTGTGTTTTTTTATTGATATTATTTTTTGGCAGTGGCTCTTAAAATGTTTTTCAGATTTTGGCACACTTGGCAATGCAAGTTTCTGATAATGTGGGGCTGATTGGTGGGGCTGATTGGTGCACTCAAAGGTGCAAAAGCTTTCATGTGCTATTATTCTGCAGCAACCAATTCAATATTAACTTAATGTAATAGCACCAGGGGTGTGTTTAGGGGGGGGGATTCCTGGTGCCTGGAATCCCCCCTTTCTGTCTGCTCAGTGCAGTCTGCTATCCCACTTCTCCTGGTGTCCATAGATTGTTACATAGACTGTTACATAGATTGTTAATTGAGCTGTGGGTGAAAAGCAGCATTTGTATGTTTCAAAAATGTATCCAGTCTGCCCTGTGATTGACAGCGCCATAACTAATGATAATTGATACAAATCTGTATCAACATTAACCCTGCATCTGACTGAGGTGATTGCTGAGACTGGGTTTATATACATTACTTACTGTACTTACCCCACTGTGATGGAGGTTAGTGAGCAGGAATTAAGAAATCCTGGAGGTAGCTGACTATTAACATTTCATTATATATATTATATATACACAGGAGTGATTGTTCCATATATTCCATATACAGAATGATAGTTCAATGTGCCCATACATGATCTAATGTTATCAGCTCCCCCTACTGTAGTAAAGGGAACCGGAAATGGAAATTTCCTGTCTTGTCCGATAGGTCCCGATATCGACAATATTCAGAAAATTCTGTCAGATCCACCATCAGTGTCACAGCTCTGACTTTGAAGGACACTAATGATATTGAAGGGCAAATGTGGCTTACTGTACCTACTGCACTGTGATGGAGCTTAGTGAGCAGGAATTAGGAAATCCTGGAGGTGGAGCTGACTATTAACATTTCATTATATATATTATATATACACAGGAGTGATTGTTCCATATATTCCATATACAGAATGATTGTTCAATGTGCCCACACATGGTCTAATGTTATTGGCTCCCTCAGTGGCGTAACTAAGAATCCATGCTTCATCCACAGTGGTTATCTGGAGGGAGGCTTTATCTATCATAGTAAAAATAGCAAGATGGGGCCCCCTTGGCTCCTGGGCCCCCCTGCGGTTGCTCCTGCTGCTCCCCTGTAGTTACGCCCCTGGACTCACTCTACTGTTGTAAAGGGAACTGGAAATGGAAATTTCCTGTCTTGTCCGATAGGTCCCAATACCGACAATATTCAGCAAATCCTGTCAGATTCACCGTCAGTGTCACAGCTCTGACTTTGAAGGACACTAATGATATTGAAGGGAAATGTGGATTTCTCGGTAAAAGGGAACATTAGACTGGGAACAAATGGCCAAATTTTTCATCTCGACCATTCGCCACTACGAGCAGTCGGCCAGGACAAAGCACTGTTAGTCGCAGTAAATGTCTCCTATGGACCGCACAATCTGCGGTGATTTCCCGCAGCCGAAATCCCCTCCGATTTTTTAGACCAACCAATCGATACACATAAATATCGGCAGGTTGGGATGAAAAATCTGCTCGTATGTACCCAGCCTTAATGAAGATACTTTATAACAAAAGTGATATTTGGCTAACTATCCAATGGCACTGCGTCTAACCTTCTATCCAGTGTGAACTTGGTCTATCCAGTGTCCATTTGGCCTAATCCTCTAGAGTCTATCCAGTATTTACTGGGTCTATCCCTCTATCCAGTGTTGTTGGGTCTAACCTTCTGTCCAGTTTGGACTGGGTCTATCCCTCTATCCTGTGTACACTGGTCTATCCCTCTATCCAGTGTGCTTTGGTCTATTCCTCTATCCAGTGTGCACTGGATCTATCCCTCTATACAGTGTCTGTTGGGTCTAACCTTCTATCCAGTTTGGACATGGTTCTATCCGTGTGCACTGGTCTATCAGTCATCCAGTGCACTGGGTTATCCTCTATCCAGTGGCACTGGGTCTATCCTTCTATCCGGTATCTATTGGGTCTAACCTTCTATCCAGTTAAACTGGTCTATCCTACCCAGTGTATGTTGGGTCTAACTTCTATCCAGTGTGAACTGGTCAATCCCTCTGTCCAGTGTTGTTGGGTCTAACCTTCTATCCAGTGTGCACTGGTCTATCCCTCTTATCCAGAACATTTTACTCTCGTCCGCTGCTCTGGGTTTACATACAGTATAAGAGATTGAAATGTATCAGGGCCTTTGGCTTGTAGGAGGAGGCGAATCGAGTGACAAATACTTTGAATACCCTGCAAGTTATTTTTCTCAAGCTAAGGATCTGATTGGCAGCTCCTGGATCTATTTTAGCAAAATTGTGAATTTACTTCCAATGCAGGGATTTAATTATTTTTTTTTTTCCTTTGCCCCTACATGGTTCGCCTTTTCCTTTCGCCTGGTTACGTCTCCTGCGGTTGGCATCCAAGGGCGTAGCTGGACAGCTGTCAGCCTGTGGTTCCTACATAAAATGACCCTTGCCTGACTGGTGGGGGGACTGGAACAGTGCATAATTAACCCTTTATTCCCGTTTACTACTTCTTCCATCAGTAACGAATTACAACCCCCACCATTCCAAGGCTTATCGAAACTGTTGCACTAAATGTCTATAACACCTTATAGCCCTTAGAATGCAGTGACATAAAAAACACTAAGGTCAGCAGTGGGGAGCACGGTAGATTTTAAGGCCGCTGGTCCAATAAAAGGGTTTTGCCCACATTTCATGAGTTGGTCTGGGCTTTTCCTTTGCACTTTGTTATAATCCACACGTTTCAGTTATTATAACAAGAAGCTGTCATTAATACATGCTGGAGATGCCATACTGCTTTCAATTCCACGAAGAAGAAATGATACAATAATTTCATGAAATGAACCATTGGCTAAATTGGTGTTTTATTTTGTTTAAAGAATGACCATATGCCGTTTATATGACAATGATAATTCTGTCTTCTATGCTTTGCCCTGGTACTGGCCCTTTAAATCCTTTATGGAAACATTAATAGAATTCATATGATTTCCATTGGATATAGACATTACATGAACAAAGACCCTCCCCGATCTACACATGTCCTGCACAATGGGATTATCCTGAGACCATGACCTGTTATAACGTCCGTCCCAGGGTGATGGATGATAGGTGGTCAAATGACATTAAACGATTGGGGTCCAGTAACCTCTGGGTATCACCAGCCTCACCTGAGTCTTCCCAGCAGTCACTGACACGCTCCATTGTCATGGGCCTAACCTAGTGGTCTTTACTTCATTGTCTTTCTAGCATGAAAAGACAATTAGACATCTTAGCTACATTCTGTGCTTATTAGAGCCAAACAGTCACTGTCAGTCATTCTCAAAAAGCCAGGTGTGGGGAATCATTATAACTTAAGGGAACAACAGCGTTTAACATGAATCCATGTAACAGGATTCCCAGTGGTAAATACACGTGTGTAAACACAAAACCCGTGTCCATTCATCTCCTACTTTAAACCCTTTTTAGATTGAGCACTTTGCGGCACTATTGTAATTCTAAACAATTCAGTGCAATAAAAACTATTTAAACTAGTTACACTTATAACCTGGTATTTGTCTACTGACAGCCAACTCTGAAGCAACACACAATCAGGGAAATAATAACACAGGTAGTGTAAGACAGTGGATAATGTACCCCAAACTGTACATTATAAGGATAATAGAAGTCACCAGACCATATATAAAGGGCACAGAACTCATTCTGGCCTTGCAGATTGTGAAACCCTCTCCACATTTCATACACCGACACTACTTATAGCCAACGTAGTCCCCCAACACAATATCGATATTGTGAATTCAATCAATCGTCCTCATTATCTATAACAGTTTTCCGTTTTTTCGATAGAATGATCACGGAAATTATCAGTTTATCGAGATAAAAAAAAATGGAGACGGGCACGGCAGAAATTTCCCATCTGCCCCATCTTAGAACCCATCTTCTGACAATAATTAGGCTGAAATCCCCTCCCAATGCCAAATACTCAGTAATACGTAGTAGCGTGCCAATTATAAGAATATTATGTTGCCGTTGGATCCTATAGAATGAATACCCAATACCCTTGTTCAACTTAAAGCTGTATTTAATCCACCAGACACTAGTCGGAGATCTATACATTGGTAATTTGACATATTTGACATAGCTAAGCAGGTTATGGTGTCTTTGAGTTTACCGCCCCATTGAAAATATTTGATTATTAAAAGTTGCTGAGGGTACATGATCATATTAAAAACAAGGACGGAGGCTGGTTATTTTGTAGAGGTTGTGTCTTTTAATATGTTATATTTTAAAGGGCATGTCAACCCCTAAAACTCAAATTTAACCCATACTGGCCACTCTGTAGTGTACAAAAATCCTTACCTTACATCCCAGCTCCTTATGGTTGCCATGCTGTGCCCCTCCAAAATCGAGGAAAGTGTAGTGTAGATGGTCTGTGTGACTCATCCGTGCCTCAACCTCGACAAGGTCTGAGGCATGCGCAGGAGAGTCCTCCCCCCCCCCCTCCCATTTTCTTCTCCCTCCCCCTAGTGTTAAAATCCCTGTATATATTATAGATATTGGCCCCCAGCCCCAACCGCCGTAATAGAATCTTAGAAGTGCCCCGATAGTTACCTTTCCTCTATCCTCCGGCGTTTGAGCAGCCGGCAGCCGTGTCCCTGATTGGCTGCTCTCAACCAATCAGGGACACGGCTGCCGGTCCCGCCCCATGCTTGCATTTCCGTGCAAGCAGAGGGCCGGGAGTGTGCGGCGGAGGATAGAGGGAAGGTAAGTAACTATCGGGGCACTTTCTAAGAATTATTACGGTGGTTGGGGCTTTGGGACCAATATCTATAATATATAAAAAGTTGAAAAAGGGCTGGACATGCCCTTTAATGTAGGGGGCATTATTGCTTTAACAAACAGGTTTCATAAAATCCTGTAAAACTAAGACATAGGGCAGCATGGTAGCTGAGTGGTTAGCACTGATACCTTGTCCTGAGTTTAGATCCTCTCTTGGACACATCTGTAAGAATTTGTAAGTTCTTCCTGTGTTTGTGTGGGTTTCCTCTGGGCACTTTGGTTTCTCCCACCATAAAAGACATACAGATAGGTTGTATGTAAAAAAAGAATCAAATTGTAAGCTCTTCAGGGCAGGGCCTGATGTAAATGGATTATATAATTGCTATGCTGCATGAATATGTAGCGCTATATAGTAAAATACATAGTATTTAGTTAAGCACCTTATAGCAAAATAATTTACAGGATATTTGCATGTATTGTAGGATATTGGCCGTCGCCATGCTTTTTTATTATCATGCCAAGGTAACTTCTAAGATCATTGTATTGTAAACCAAGGGTGCATTATTCTCTATAACATTGTAGTGTGTGGGTATGTGACACCGACGACTTAACTAAGCACAATTCATGACATCCAAAGCTTTTTTATTATTATTAAGTGGCAGTTAAAGGGCATGTCCACCCCAAACAAACTTCTCTTTCTCTAAGGCTGTCTTCTGCCCTGCTTCCGGCAGATGGCAGCTCCTGTAATTGGATGAGACTCGATGCACATTTCAAAGGGCGAGATTTAGGGGGTCATTTAGGCTGCAGGGGGGTGGACATTTCCTTTAAATGCTCAACACCCAGAAAATATTATTTTTTTAAAGAACCACTGAACTAGTGTGAAAACATTTCACCTATACGAACAATTTAAATGTTTACATAGAGTGGGGGACCATTTTAAGGTAAAGGGACAGATGACAGTATCGCTCGTATCTGTTATTTTTGTCACACTAACGTGGTCTTGCAGCCCAATAACTATTGCAGGACAGGTTTACCGAGGAGGATTCGTTGGAGATGTTGGTCTGCCAAGCAAATTATTTCCTCACGTGTCTGTAAAATACACAGACTGTCTAGAGGAAAGTGATTGAGTTCTTAAAGTAAATATCAGTGGGGGCATCTGGGCCCTTCCTATTCCGTGGCCGGTTTATATGAAATCCGACGTATATGGAAAGTGCAGATGTTTATGTAAATGTTATCGCCACTTCTGCACCCTCGCTCGGTCTCTGTCCTGTAAATTCCAAGCTAGTAACAAAGGGATGTCATTTCCACATTAATAGGAGCTGTTGTTAGGATGTTAGAGAACTGCTTGGATACAGTAAACTCTTCAATATAGAAATAATAGATATAAATAGGGTCTGTCCAGTTACAGGAGGAAAATAACAATAGAAACCCTGGAGATCTTAAGCTGGGTACACACAGTACAGATTTCTGAAAGATGATCTCTGCAAGATCCTGTCTGCCATCTTTCAAAGATCTGCATACACACAGTCCCTATGAACATCATAGGCAGAGCAGGATTATCCACAAGGCAACCCTAGGCACCTGCCTAGGGCCCAGGAAACTTCTGGGGGCCCAGCTTCAGAAGCAGTAAACAAATTACAGTCTACACAATATATGTAGCAAAAAAAGGGGGCCCTAAATAATGGCCCTGCCTTGGGCCCATATGATCTTAATCGATCTCTGATCATAGGGAGAACGCTCAAGACTGAGTGTTTCCATCGGCCGCGCTAGACTCCTCTATAGCGAGTCTAGCATGGCCGATGGAAATTTTCGGTCTTTCCTGAACAAGCATTTTGGCAGACCTGATCGTTCGGCAGCCGCGCGCTCATTCGGGAAACAAAGGTACACACTAATGATAAAACCGACGGTATCAGGGCTTATCATTACTGTGTGTACCCAGCTTTAGGTACATTGGATCAGAGGAATAACTACCAGGGAATCGGATGGTGTGAACTCACCAGGGTCTAGGGCCATGGGGGCCTAACTTCCTACTCTTCTTCCACAGAAATTAACACACCACCTAACCTAAATGACATAGAAAGTGGGCCCATGCTTTGAACCCCATTTGATGGGTGGCCCTGGTCAGCGCCCAGAATGCCCAAGCTCCTAGCTGGACAATGTGGGGAGTTTCAGGCATCTCTCTGCCACTATGTGAGATGTTTAAAGGGAAAGTTCAGTGGAAAATATAAATATTTTTAAAATTCTTAGTTTACATTATGCGCACCTACATCAGTTGTTTTAATTCCCTTTGGTATTTCTGCTGTTAACATTAGTGAGCTGACACTTCTAATGGTCCTTCTTCTTCCCAGGATGCACCACATCCTTGGAATGTCCTAACAGTAATTTTACTGATTGGCTGTTGGATGGGTCAAACATGCTCAGATCTCTTCTGAGCAACTGAATCAACCCAGTGGCAGGGTCAAGGGCAAGACCATAACGGGCTCTACTAGGGTTCCTGCAAACAGAAAGTCAATATTTGGAAGCATTTATTTATACACAGACACAATGCTGAATGGGCAGGTTATGTCATTAGGGTGGAAAAATACTGCTCTTTTTATTTGGTTTCTGCAAGGCCCAGGAAACCAGTGTCTGTAAACCACCAAGTTTAATAGATAGACAGATCGTTCGATAGATGGATAGATAGACAGACAGACAGATTGACAGCCAAATAGACAGACAAAGACAGTTAGACAGACACTAGATAGACTGATACAGACAGATTGATAGACAGACACAGATAGACAGACACCGACAGAAGACAGGCACAAACAGTCTAAACAGACACAGGCAGAGTGACAGCCAGATAGATATCATCAGCCTTACTGTCCACTCAGGTATGTGTCACCAACCTGACTAGCTGTGAAAGTCCTTGAACATTCAGCAGGCCGTTTTTAACATCCTCTGTTTTTTCTGTCAATCTATCCAGCTTGAAACTGCTGAGGCTAAAGCAGCTCAAAGCTCCTACATTTACCTCTCCAAGATCTGCCAATAATAGCGACACTGTATCGTGCTAACCAGCACCTGGAGCAGAGGATACAATGTCGCTATTACCGGCAGATCAAGGAGAGAATGCGGGTGCTTAAAGTTGGATAGATTGTCCAAGCAGTGCCAGAAACACGGACCTAGTGCATTGTAACCCCTGTGACCTATTCCTAAGCCACTGCATAGAGAAGTAACAAGTGGCACTGTAGCCTTCATTTAGGGCTAGGCAACAATGTCATGTTTCTCCTACCAACTATCGAGATTGGGATCTGCTGTGCATGTCAATGTGGGTGGCCACGCGCATTGCTGTCCGGCAGTCTGGTCTCAGCCTTACAGTATTTTTGAACTGAGCATCTAGCAGAAATCACATATTGTTGCATTAATAACATAAAACTGTAACTGTTTCTCAATCCCAGGCCCATCAATTGGTCAGCCTTAGGCACTTGATCACTTGGAGCATCTGGTATTGGGCGACTTGTGATTGGACCGATTGGTGATTATGAGCTTGGTCTTAGATGACAAAACATAAAATTGGATTTATTGACATACCAGAGCACTCTCTCAGGAGAATTACAGTATATAAATTTGTTAGGAAGGTAACATTGTGTTTTTTTATTGATATTATTTTTTGGCAGTGGCTCTTAAAATGTTTTTCAGATTTTGGCACACTGGCAATGCAAGTTTCTGATAATGTGGGGCTGATTGGTGGGGCTGATTGGTGCACTCAAAGGTGCAAAGCTTTCATGTGCTATATTCTGCAGCAACCAATTCAATATTAACTTAATGTAATAGCACAGGGGGTGTTTAGGGGGGGGGATTCCTGGTGCCTGGAATCCCCCCTTTCTGTCTGCTCGTGCAGTCTGCTATCCCACTTCTCCTGGTGTCCATAGATTGTACATAGACTGTTACATAGATTGTTAATTGAGCTGTGGGTGAAAAGCAGCATTTGTATGTTTCAAAAATGTATCCAGTCTGCCCTGTGATTGACAGCGCCCTAACTAATGATAATGATACAAATCTGTATCAACATTAACCCTGCATCTGACTGAGGTGATTGCTGAGATGGGTTATATACATTACTTAATCACTTACCCCACTGTGATGGAGGTTAGTGAGCAGGAATTAAGAAATCCGGAGGTAGCTGACTATTAACATTTCATTATATATATTATATATACACAGGAGTGATTGTTCCATATATTCCATATACAGAATGATAGTTCAATGTGCCCATACATGATCTAATGTTATCAGCTCCCCCTACTGTAGTAAAGGGAACCGGAAATGGAAATTTCCTGTCTTGTCCGATAGGTCCCGATATCGACAATATTCAGAAAATTCTGTCAGATCCACCATCAGTGTCACAGCTCTGACTTTGAAGGACACTAATGATATTGAAGGGCAAATGTGGATTTCTCGGTAAAAGAGAACATTAGGTCGAGAACAAATGTCCAAATTTTTCATCTCGACCATTCGCCACTACGAGCAGTCGGCCAGGACAAAGCACTGTTAGTCGCGGCAAATGTCTCCTATGGACCGCACAATCTGTGGTGTTTTACCGACATTGGTCGCTGCCGCCGCCAAAATCCCCTCAGACTTTTTAGAGTAACCAACCGATACACAAAAATATCGGTCGGTTGCTCTAAGAAGTCTGAGGGGATTTTGGCGGCGGCAGCGACCAATGTCGGTAAAACACCACAGATTGTGCGGTCCATAGGAGACATTTGCCGCGACTAACAATCTGCTTGTATGTACCCAGCCTTAATGAAGATACTTATCACAAAAGTGGTATTTGGCTCACTGTGATGATACTTATGGCAAGTACACAATATATAATATTATTATATGATGGATATATAATAGAATACATGGATGTATTTGGTCATGAACTTCCTTCTGGGGTAGTTCGGTGGTAACCCATTCAGGAATCCCCCCTTGAAAATCCCATGCTTGCCCCTGAGCACAGTAAAAAGTTAACATCTGATTGGTACACAAAGAAGCAATGCAGGATTTGACCTTTTGTTTCTGCTATATACATAAGTGTATGAGTGCAAAAAGGAAACTTGTAGGATGTACTTAAAGGAATAGTTCACTGGAAAAGACCGGGAGGTTAAGGATTTCAGGATCAAAGGTGTAAGATGTTTACCATTCCCACAATCCACCGCGGCCGTACTGACAGGTCCCGACTACTTCCTGTTTTCGGGAGGTAAGGCATAGCTCCTTAACCCTGATCTTCAATCAATACATTTAAGGAATATTTCACTTTTCCGGTGATATGTAATACTTTTATTTACTTCTAACAGAAAAATGATCTTAACCCAATGAGATTATTTACATTGGTCAGGCCCTGGGCACAAGTGTGTATTAGGTGGGGTGTGGCAATCTGAATTTATTTAGAAGATTTACAGTAATTAAGGATGGCTACATACAATACAATTTTTCAGAGGATAACTAATATTACTGTGTATCGGTTGGTCAGCCTGAAAAATGTATGGCGTAGTTGTGGTTGCAACCAATATCGGTCTATTTGTCCGGATTGGATGACGTGCGATTTGGGTATGTCGAAAAATCACAGCCTATGCGCTATTAGTCGTGGTGAATTGTCAGACGTGGCTACCTTTGCTGTCGTACAGACAGGCAGTGATCCTTCCAATTCAGCCGCTAACCCATAGTACACCAGGTAGCGAGGGTTTTGCACGTGACTGAGATCGTATCTCCCTGAAAATGTAAAACTACTGCCCACGTACATGGAACAATGAAGAAACCACAAAAATACATTTATAGGCAGGTTTCAGAGAGTTTATTATAAGGCCCCAAGATTAATAGAAACTGATCCTATCATTTCTTGGGCAGCCTATATCTTCATAGCAGTTATACATCTCTCTCTTCCCTGCTTCCTCTGCCTCCACTTTCGGATTCAGTGAGTATCCTTGAAATGAACTTGAGCTAAAAACCACATTGAATGTTCTATTTTTTAAAGGAAAAGAATGAACCTTTTTTAAATGCTAGCTAAGACTCCTACCTCCATGGGTGGCCGCATGATAACGGGTGAATTATACATACTTCCCCACACTCCAATTTTCAATAGTAACCACAACAAGGATCCAAGCCGGAAGTTCTTCACTACTCGTTTAAATCACCACAGTGACTTACCTAAAATTTCCTTCACTGCTCCAGTCTGCACTGCCTCTACCCATCCATGGGCAACAAGGCCAATGAAAAGAAACGCCTCTTCCAGGAGCACGCCTTCCTATCACAAAGCAAGAAGAGGGACCGGAGCAGTGGAGGAAAGTTTAGGTAAGTAATGCTGCATATCTGAACCAATGGGAAGGACCTAGCGGTTTAGGTCACGCACACACCCCGGGTACTTATTATGGCAGGATGGAGCGTGGGGTGCATTTTTGGACATAGTTGCCCTTTAAGGACTCGGTGCTCTGTACTTTTCTGGCCCGCAGAAATAGCAGGAATATGATGTGTGCGTAACTGCGGCCTGTTTCTCAGGAAATGCCAGATTATTCTAAGCTGTGATTTCAGATGTTGGCACTGTCTGTTCTACAGAAAATATGCAGAAATCAATTTACCCAAGGGAACCACAGGTCAGGTTAAGGACTACTTTTCAGGCGGTTCATAGCAAGTAAATGTTAACTGTGCAACTGTATAATTTTACTCTGAAAGCTGAGAAACACAGTAGGATACATTCACTGGGTGTGGTGACAAATGCTGGCTTTTGGCGAGGGTAAAAACTTTTGTCTAGGATTAAAGGAAAAGGGAAATGTACAGCACTTGATTTTACAGTTCTCTTGATAACATTCACATATGGAAGAATTTATAACTTTTAAAGGGCATGTCCACTGCCCAAACTAAAATTGAACCCACTACTGGCCCCACTGTGAAGTTCTTACCTTACATCTTACCTTACATCCCTGCTCCTTATGGTTCTCCTGCAATGTCTGTCCAAAATCCAGGAAACTGAAAAGTAGGAGCTGTCTTCCTGTGGGAAAGTTTTCTGCCTCCTCCTTGTCCTCTGAGAGGGCCGGATCAGAGTGCCACGGGAGCGAGAGGCTGCAACTAGAGTTCTGCTTCTTTTTTAAAAATCAAATATAGCGGTTAGGGGTGGGAAGGGATGGTCTACATAATATCATTAAAAAATTGTAGGGTGGAGATAACCTTTAATTACATGGCTGTTAATAAGACAAGTGTTTCTTTAAACTGCATAAATAATAGATTTTTATATTAACATGCTAAATGTAGATATAAAGGACAAGAACTGTCAAATGAAATTATGTTCCATAACCACAGATCTAGTCTGGGAAATCTTTCACAGCAGGAGTCTCTGCTGCTCATAACCTCTGCACCTTACTCAGTAGATATGAGCATGCTTAGTACTGGGGAGTCACTAGGTGGGTGGTACCAATGAATAAAGGGCAAGCCCAGCCTTCAAATGAAAAATTATATATAGGTAAATACCCCCCAATAACCACAGTAGTTAATAGCTGAAATATATAAGATTAAGCTGAAACCCTGCACAATGTCCTGTTGCCACTGTTTCTTCTTCCTGTTTCTTCCAGTTATCAACTGTCAGTCATGGATTTGATAGTTAGAACAAAAAGAAAAAAAAGAAAAGATCAGGGCACTGAATCTAGTAATAACTAAAAAAGTTTAGTGCAGGTGCAAGTCTAATAGAAAATACACAATATAAACAAAAAAGAAAAGCAAAGTAGACTGCAACACTGTCTAGAAAAATATATAAACCGTCCTTTATTTAAATATAGTAATGGGGACACTGGTTAAAAACAATTAAAAGCAGCATATCTCACCCTCATATAATGTACATACTGAATATTGAGTAAATAGTGGTGTGACAAGAAAAGCAGTAAGTCAACTGATCAGTAAAAAATACATATAGAGCAAAGGTATACTATTACCAGTGAAGAGGGAGAGGTAATGCACGCTAGGGCGTTACACTGAACGCGTTTCGCTCCGACGCCGGTACCGGGAGCTTCTTCAGCGTGGTTTACCTGACTACACCCGTCGCTTTAAAAACCCTATTACGCCCCTCCCCTATTCGCGCGCCTTGATGACGTCATCTAAGGACTACAAACACACTGCTGTAAGATTGTACAGCATGCGTCATAGTCTCGCGAGAGTTCGAGTATCATGGATTTGATAGTTGACATTACAGCTAATGACTGAATGCTAATTTCTTATCTGCCTCTTTTGAGCATGCTCAAGCTCAGCTCAGCTCACTAAATTGCTGAAGGAGGCATGAACAAATATAGCTGTTAACACACTACCGCTTAGTTTCCACTAGGCATTCAGAAGCACAGCAGGCATAAACTAAGGATCAAAGTAGGATATATCAAGATATTTTAAAGAGGCCATTCTTTCTAAAATATGTCATTATGAGGGTAGAGTTTTCCTTTAAGATTCTGCTGGAGTTAGGGTTGAACCATGAAGTTTGGGGCAGATCATGGGCAGAGATCTTCTTCCTTACATATAATGTAATAAGCTATTAAACAGAATTGAATGCGGCAATAGAGGACCGCATGATTGGACATGGCTTTCCCCCTCCGATCATCCTTTTGCCCAATTTGGAGGTATGGTCGGTTGGACACGGCCGAAAACCCATGCGATTATTTCGGCCTGATCGACTGATACACTGAACTGTAAGTTGATTGGGCTGAAATATTGCATGGAGTTTACATACCGTTAGGTTTAGAAAACTCATTTAATGGAAGAAAGTTGGGGGGATGGTTCTGGTTGTTAATATCTAGGGTTCATCTAAGACTGTATACACATACAGGGAGATTCAATAAAATTTCTTATCGTTAAAAATTGTGATAATTTTTTAACCATATTTAACAATAAGAGCTTTTATTGAATCTCCCTGATGGTTTGATATTTTGGCCCGATTGGCTGTCGCAACCAAAATTTCAGTTTATCAGGCTGAAAAATCTGAGGTAACGTTCAGACGCAATGGGCTGATGTCTGGTAACAGTCCGTCAAATTTCAGATTGTTGTGCGGTCTTCTATGGAAATTTAAATACAAATATCGTACCATGTGTTACCTGCCCCCAACCCCAACTGATATATTCAGACCGTTATTAAATGCATTACTAACCAGGTATTTATGTAAAATTATTGTTCCCAATCTGGCAGAGAAAGCTGGCTCCTCCCTCCATGCTGTCAATCAACACAGTGACATCACAGCCAATAATTGACTGTTGTCTCCACTGTGCATGCTCAAGCTTATTGAGCAGCGGGAGGAGGCAGACACCTTTGCCAGAACGGAAGATAATGTATTGTTAATTATCTGGTTATAAATGCATGCAATAAACTGGTGAAAATAGTAGTCTTGATTGCAGGCAGGTAAATGACAGATTTTTGTTTTAACGGTGGTCATTCCCTTTAATTCCTAGTCATATAATTAATGTTGGCAGAAACTGATTGTTCTTAGTTCATTAGACCCTGCACTTTTGTCCTGTCCCCCTGCATATTGCTAAACAGTTCAGTTTTCTTGGGCTCAATAATACCAGTAATGGTATTTTACTGGTCCCACCAGAGGGTAGAATGAATATTAATGAAGTATCCTGTGTCTCACAGTGCAAGTATATGGATTTTACAGTAAATTTAGAAAGAGAAAAAGGAATTGGGAATCTCCTAAAAAAATTTATGTAACTTTAGTTCCCCTTTAAAAATGAGAATTCCAAAAGCAGTTCCAGGATAATGCGGTACTAATTTGCCAACTTTATTTTTTTGCCTGATACCGATACCTTTACCAGAGCTAAATTGTTAAGAGACGAGTACATTAAAGTTCTTGTAAAATGAAATAAAATCTCTGACATTGTTCTGTATAAAAAAATTTACAAGAACGTTGGAGGTTGGAGCGGAATGAACTCAGTCTAAGCTGCTGACGGGTTTTAACTCTAACAGACTTGTACTCAGATAGGAAAACCATTTTTGTTTGGCAGGTCCCCAAATGTGCCGCCCCTGTAAGACAAAGAAAATGGAGTGATTTTTCTTTAATGTAACCTTCCATAGAAATGCGGCATCGTTTGATTTAAAGTGACGTTGATTCCAAAATCTATATTGGTTTTCAAGGTCATGTTTATGAATTAATGAATCATATCTATAAGCAGATGTAACTGCAGCTATAATGTACCTTTAGCAAAATGCTGAATATTTAAATTCACATAACATTGTGTAGGGTATTGATGCCCAACCCCTGGGCTGCACGCGGCCTGGCTGAGAGTTTTTGCATGCCGCACGTGGGCATGTTCGCGGCATGGTGTGGGCATAACTGGATGTTTGTGAAGGTTCTCATTAATCCAGGTCATGGTATATCTGTGGAATTCAGTTAGAACAACTGAACTTGACGTTTAGTTCTTGAAGACGTTTCACTAGTCATCAGACTGGGTCTCTTAATTCAGAATCTGGATTGTGTCCCAATCTGCAAGTGTCAGGGACCTCACAAATGCAAAGTGTTGATTGCACACCCGCTTTGCTAAGCCACACTTTGTTACGCCCATTTTTAAGAATACTATTCCCATTTTACATTTTCAAGTGTATGATGTGGTTAAAGGACAATTATAGTACTAAAATCTTCCTCCTCCCCTTACACATACCTGGGGTGAGGACCTGAATTACTAAGTTTTCACCCCTGGGTACACTTACTAAGTCATGTTATACTTACCCAAAGTTTCCTTTGTTCCTAATGAACTGGAGGGCTGACTAACGCCAGCTAATGAACTGAAGAGCTGACAACACTGTTAATGAACTTGAGGGCTAACTAGACGGGAGCTGGGGGAGGAACCGCAGGAGGGCCCGGGTGTCAAGGGGGTCCCATCTTCTTGTTTTTATTATGAAAGATATAGTTTTATCCCAGAAAACCACTGTGGATGAAGCATGGATAGGGGCCAAATCATAGCTTTGCTGGGGGGCCCAGTGATTCATAGTTATGCCATTGGCTGACAACACTGCTAATTAACTGGAGGGATGACTTATACCAGCTAATGAACTGTAGGCAGTGGCGTAACTACCACCACCCCTAAGACTGCGGGGAGGGCCGGCCACAAGCCCAAGATCTATGCAGTAGATCAGTATCCTGTACAAACCTGACAAGATCTCCTAAGCTGCCACTAGCCTTTTAGCCATTTTTAACAGCTGATCGCGCGTATGCAGTAAACATACGCGCAATCAGCTTTTTAAAAAACTGAACCCGAACTTCCGGAACTGAACCTGTTTGTTTCCTGCATACACACGATCAGTTGTTTAAAAACAATCTTGGCAGGCTTGTCTGGAAGAGGGGTCAGGGGCCGGCCTCCAATCTTGCGGGGGGACAGAGCCCCTGCAGGTACGCCCCTGACTGTAAGGCTGACAACACTGCTATTGAACTGGAGGGCTAACTTACACTGGCTAATGAACTTAAAGGGCATGTCCACCCCCAAAACTATAATTTAACCCACTACTGGCCCTACTGTGTAGTGTAATAAAATCCTTACCTTGCCCCTACAAAGTCCCAAAAACTTGCCACCAGGAGCAGTGCAGGTAAAGGAAATTGTTTCCGCCTCTGAGGCTTCCTCTTAGAGGTTTTTGGCTTGCTCAGAGCAGCACGCCCCCCCTCCCTCTCCCTCCCCCTAGTGTAAAATCCCCTTGGGGTATTGTAGAGCTTCTTCCCCCAGCCCCAATCGCATTATAATTATTTCCAGAAGCTCCCCCGATCTCTACTTACCTTCCCTCTATCCTCCTCCACACTGTCCCGGCCCTCTGCTTGCATGAAACTGCAAGCAGGGGTCCGGATCGACAGCCGCATCCATGATTGGCTGAGAGGCAGCCTCTCAGCCAATCATGGACGCCGCTGCCGATCCGGAGCTGCAGGTCCTTCACACAGCAGAAAGGAGGAGGGACTTCCTGTCTCCCTCACACACTGAGGGAGTCTGAGGCTGTGCTCGCCGGCGGCACTGTGCAGGAGAAGCCTTAGGAATGTCACATGTCAGCCTCCTACCCATTAACTTTCTGGTCAGTCATTTCTTTATATCTTGGGCTGTGGAGCACATAGAGAGGTGGTTGATGGCTCGTTTTAACGGTAGGAAACTGGCCTTTCATTTAAACTGAACTTGTTTGGAGACCACAGTTCCCCTTTCAGGAGAGAAAAAGAAACTTACCACAGATCGATCCAGCGCTGCTGACAGTCTCCAACGCTACTGACAGTCTCTGATGAATCCCCAGTCCCTAGCATTGTGCACGCATGTGCACACAGTGCTAGGGAGCATGGACGCATCAGAGACTTATCAGAGAAGCCGGCGCTGGAGTGATCCGCGGTAAGTTCCTTCTTCTCTCCTTCAGGTTTTACAGAAGAACAGGTTTTACTGAAGAACAGACATAGGTCATTTACCTCACTTTCTTCAGTCAAGGTGCAGGTATTGGCTCTTCTGGGCTGGGCCAATTTAACATTACTGCAGTTCCTCACTAATCCACACCCAGAGGAATACATTATGTACCGGTATCTGGTTTACCTTCTACTAAAGTTTGTTTCCCTGCAAATTACTGTCAAGATTTGACATCTCTGTTAAAAGGAGATATAAAGGTGAACATTAAGATTTCTCCAGCAATCCATTAGGGTAGACAGCCCTACACATTCCGATTGTTCTTCAGCATCTTATGGTCCCAGCTCAGGGGTCCCTCCATCTTTCTTAATGCAACACAAAACACGCATTCTAAGGGCTAGGTCACACTATCGCGTTTTTCTTGCATTTGCACTTGCGTTTTTTCAGATCATTTAAAACGCGGCAACGCACTGAAAACGCGCGTTTTCGAGTGTGTTGCATTTGCCTGTGTGCGATTTGCGTTCCACATTTTTAATCGCAATTGCATGCATTTTCCTATACCTAATGAAGAAAACGCATGCGCAAACACGACGAAATCGCACATGAAATCGCATGTGATTCCGTGTGCGATAGCGTGTGCGGTGTGGCCGTGCCCTTATTGTGTTATTATGAGGAAGCATGCTAGTTAAGTGAATTACCCCAGTTGCTCTTCTACAGGAGAATAGTCCAGAATCTCCATTCCAAAGTAATGTGCTGAGCTAGGAGTTTTAGCCATAAGACTGTCTGCCATGATTTAACCCACTGGGTGAGGGATTTATAAAGAATGTCAGGCGCCCCTTCTACTGAAAGGTTTTCCAGATTCTTTTTAATGGCTCGGTAGCCTTCAAACACAGCTGTTATTGGCAAGCTTATACATTGAGCCATGACAACAGGTAGGTAGTATACTGAATAATGGCATAGCCAGTGTATTTTCAGCCTGGAGTAAACACCAGATAGCCGTTAACAAAAAAAAGGGCAACTTAAAGGTCAAAATCCAACAATTGTTTCCTACATTACCACAGTTGTTAGAGGCTGCGATATGCAAGTTATTGTAAAACTGATCATGCGATCGAACCCTGTGGTCTCTCTCAATTCCTGTTCTTCTATATTCAAGGTCACATGTGGTTTGTGGTCGTTCGATTTGCCATTTAAATTTAGAGACGGCCCTGATTTCTTTACCGCTGAATGTTCCACTTTGTGTTTTGTTTTGTTTTTCTCTTTGGGTAATTTGCAGTTCACCTCTGGAATGGGCTTGGAATAAAAATATCACATTGCTCCATTATTGTTTTTTCTTTTTGGAAGCCTCAATGCTTCACTCACATATTGTACCTGGATCATGTAATTAAATGTCTTTTTTTTTAATACATTTGTTTAAATCTTAAAGAATTCAGCAATGCTTTGTAAATGGGTTCTCCAGATAACGAAAGACTGGTGCAATTTTTATTATTTGTGAGGGCTAGGCCACACTGCTGCGGTTTTTTTTGCGTTTGCGATTGCGCTTGTGATTTTCCAAAATCATTGAAAACGCGGCAACGCAAAAAACGCGCGGTTTTCGGTGCGATTGTGTTTTGCGTTCTGCATTTTTAATCGCAATCGCATGCGTTTTCCTATACTTATTGAAGAAATCGCAAACGCAACGAAAATCGCACATGAAATCGCATGCTATTGCGTTTGCGTTTGCGTTGCAGTGTGGCCGTGCCCTAAATGGCCATAATTATTTGTAATACAGGAGATAGTAAGATGTGGTTTACCATAAGGTGTGGCTAATTATTTTTTCCAATGGCGTGACCATCATTTTCTTATTCTATATTACAAAACGTAAATCAGATTTTTACAATAGTCTGATTGGCTCCCAGTAGCCAATCATAATATGCAGAAACTTAAGGAAAATTTAAGCCAGTCATAAAATAGGAATATTTGGTGGACTGGGTAAAGGCTGTAGCGTAGCCAATCAGAGCAATTAAAGTAGAGTTTACCCAGCTTGTTTGCCCTTCAGAGCATTAGATCACTGCTTCAGGTATACTAGAACAAAAAGTTTACAGTCGCATACTTCCCCTTGTTGCACAGACACAGTACTAAAGTGAGTGTCAGTATATGTATGCGGGTGTGTAGGTAGTGCTACAAAATATGTATTATACACTCCGTGTTGCTTAGGAGTAAATTGTTTTATTTCTCTTTCAGCCAAACCGTTTGCCACAAAACTGAAACAGATGCGACTTCACAAGGAAGACTTTGAAATTCTGAAAGTTATCGGAAGAGGAGCCTTTGGAGAGGTAAGAATTAGACCGTAAGCTCTTTAGGACAGGAGTCCTTTCTCACTGTTACTGTTGTTCTCTCTTTGCTTTTTGTTTTATTACATTGAAATGAGAAATTTAGGCTTAAATACATTTTCCTGACTTACAGATATAGTACCGTATATACTCAAATATAAGTCGATCCGAGTATAAGTCGAGGTACCTAATTTTGTAAAAAAAAAATTGTAAAACATGATAGAGTTTAAGTCGAGGGTAGAAATTATGACCACTACTGCCTTCTGATTCTGTATTGTTGTGATGCTTTAGTTGCCCTTTAAATGGACAGCAGATTTCCCATACAGTAATCCCATACAGTAATAACCAAATCCAGTATGGCTATTACTGTATGGGAATTCTGCTGTCCATTTGAAGGTCAACTAAAGCCTCAAAACAATACAGAATCAGAATGCAATCTTTAACAATAGATACCATCCTCCTGATTCTGTAGTTTTAAAGCATTAGTTTCCCTTTAAATAAAGAGTGATCACATACAGTAACCTCCAATGCCTTGCCACTCCAGATGTTTGGAAACTACAACTCCCAGCATGCTTTACTTGCTGGGAGTTGTAGTTCCCAAACAGCTGCAGTGGTAAGCACTGCACTCCCTCCAGAGCCCTTCCAGTTCAGTGGACTTGCTTTTGTGTAATAACCACCACCTCTGGCAGGTAAGTGCTGGCCCTGCGTTTTGGCATCTGACTTGGGTCTCTGACTCCGCTACTGCAGCAAATCTTTTGGTGCCTGAAGTCCAGTAATCGGCTGGCCGCTTGCATCCGCATTAACATTAAGAGACCAGTGCAGAATAGTGACATCACCCACCAGAGGAGTTAATGCAGAAGCAAGTGGCTGGTCGATTACTGTCTGGATTTCAAATGTGAGTTAATCGAGTATAACTCGAGGTTTGATTTTTGGGCTATTTTCATAGCCTAAAAACCTCGACTTATACTCGAGTATATACGGTATATCATTGGACAACTCCTTTTTCTCAAAACCAGTGGTTTTGGGAGGAGGTGGGGCTTGACTTTACACAGTTGCATATTTGCTTAGAAATTACTTAGATACTTTATTTTAAAGGTTAAGTGCACTGTAAAATCAAGTTATGTTCATTTGGAAGCTGCAGCTTAAAAAATACTGTTGCCATATTTTTTTTTTACCTATGTCCCTCCAGAGCCTAGCTTTGTGCCTTGAGAGTTGCTGACATCTTGTTACTGGTTTGCTGAATGTTAAGCTCCGCCCCTCTGAGATTTCCTCTGCTTTCTCCTGCTTGAGCCTCAAACAGTAATGCCTGTGAGTTCCGTGCACTCTCCCTGCTTGAGCTCAAACAGTATGCCTGTGAGTTCCCTGCACTCTCCTGCTTGAGCCTCAAACAGTAATGCCTGTGAGTTCCGTGCACTCTCCTGCTTGAGCCTCAAACAGTAATTGCCTGTGAGTTCTGTGCACTCTCCTGCTTGAGCCTCAACAGTAATGCCTGTGAGTTCCATGCACGTGCGTGTGCACGGAACTCACAGGCATTACTGTTTAGGCTCAAGCAGGAGAGTGCACGGAACTCACAAGCATTACTGTTGGGACTCAAGCAGGAGAAAGCAGAGGAAATCTCAGAGGGGCGGAGCTTAACATTCAGCAAACCAGTAACAAGATGTCAGCAACTTCCAAGGCACAAAGCTAGGCTCTGGAGGGACATATGTAAAAAAAAAATATGGCAACGGTATTTTTAAAGCTGCAGCTTCCAAATGAACATAACTTGATTTTACAGTGCACTTATCCTTTAATTAGTGTTTTCTCATCTGGGAGTTTAGAAAATGGATTCGAAATATTTTCTTTTCACAACAAAATAGCATTAACTAAATTCCACAAAAAGAATTTATGCTATTGTACTGTTTGTAATTTTATTGTTAGCTTTATAAGGCTCTGGACCAGGGGTGCTCAACCTAGGACAGACTGTGGGTCCCAATAGCTGAAACTGGGCAACTCATTTGGCTGTGCCCAAGACACGCCCTGTCCTGTTCAAGACATGCCCCCAACCCAAGGACACGCCCATAACCATGCCCACCCAGTAATGTCTTTAAACAGGACACCAACAGCTCCCTACGTGATGTGTTCTCTGGCGCTCTCACTCAAGTCGCTTTACCAGCTGTGGTGTGTAGAATAAGACGAAACCAAATAATCGAACAGGCAGCACACGTCGTATTGCATAAAAGCAGCGTTTATTCTGAAAAAATATGAAAACGTGTACATCCTACACCACATGTATATATTGTGTAGTAAGATGGTGTTTAAGGTCTTTATTTGTAAATATTCCCTTCCCCCACTTACATAAGATGAGTAAGACAGTGGTTGTCGGTCTCTGATGAAGCGGCGTGATGTCATGAAATGCATCTGCCACCACCTCTGTCCTTCCCATGCTTATCAGTCATGTAGGTGTAGGATGAACTCTTTTTAATCTTTTTTCAGAATAAATCTTTTATACAATGCAATATGTGCTGCCCGCTCCTATCGATTATTTGGGCATCCATGCTCTGGACAGTCTTTATGGTTCATAATCGCCAGTTTCTCGGCAATGTGTGTACCCAAGTATTCCCGACACAGAGGAACTCTCACCGTCTGCTCACCGTTTAGGGAGGTTTATACTGTCGAGAGGTAGAATGTTCAGGACTGTGTTTACCCTCATCTAAGTAATCTTACAGATTCTGTCTGTCATTTTTCAAAGATTGGTACTGTGTGCACCCAGTTTAACAGATGTCCAGCCCAATAATCCCTCCCATCTGTGTCCCACCCAACAGTCTCTCCCTCTCTACCCCAGGTATGCCCAGATGGAAAGAATTTGGGGTAGGCGGGACATCTGTCAGCTGTGAACACAAGCAGTTAACTATGGCAGTTCACAGCTGATCTCAGAGGCAGAAACATGATGTGGAAGTACACATTTCTACCTCCGAGAAAATTAAAGTATGAAGAATGTTTTTTTTCCCCCACACTTTGGTTTTCCTTTAACTTTTGATCTATTATTCTCCTGTTGGAAATTGAAATGCTTTGTGTTTGTTAGGGTTGAAAATCTCTAACAATCAGGTATTAGTTAACTGACAGCATGGAAAATAAATAAGAGACAAAGGGAATGAGAAAATAAAGTTACCTCCACAAATTTTTCCATGTAATTTGCTGTGAACTGAAGCTCGGGAGCCATTTAAACAAGTCTTAACGCCAGGGCCGGATTTACACCTCAGGAGCCAAAGAGCCTGGCGCCCATAGCCCCACCCCTAAACACAGACAACACCCATAAACCACACCCATTTTCTCTTTTTTGGGGAAGACAATAGATTGGTTGGATTGGTGGGTGGCGGTTGGATAGTTGGATTGGTGGGAGGAGATTGACAGCCACCCCTCCAACCTCAGGCGCCCCTAGGCGCGTGCCTAATGGTAAATCCGGCCCTGCTTAAAGATAATTGTGACCTTTTTTTACAGAATGTTAGGCAGCTGCCCAACATCCAATCACGGTGGGGGTGTGGCACTGCCTGAAAAAGGCAGCCCTGGTTTTGTTGGGAGATATATCGTGGATTAAAGCTTAATTCTGCCTTATCTTCCTATTTTTTAAATTTGACCCTTTTTCCCCTTTAAATTCTGTTTTTAGAAAAGCACAGGATTTAAGGACAAATAAATCATCCCCCAAAAGAGAATTCATCATAAAAATAAATCCCATAGTAAAGTATATTTTTCTGGATCTATTTCTTTTTTTAGTAGCGTATTTCCCAAGCGGTGCTCAGAATTCTAACTTTTAGCCAAACAATGTTTTCATGTAGATAGAAATGAATAAGAGAGAATTAAGGAACATGTTTAGGCACTGGCCCCAATTCATTATTAATGTGATTGAAGTAGAATCGAGATGACATCATACTGCATATTTAGATTTACTTTCCAAATACTAATTTTAGGAACGAAGGTAAGTTTATTTACCTTAGGCATGATCCACCAATGGCTCCATTGACAAGTCCCGAACGCTTCCGGGTTTAACTATAGCGCGTATTATCATGCATGCGTGCTATAGTTAAACTAAACCCAGGATTGTGCACAACGTAAATATACTCACCTTACTTTCTGGCTCCTGGTTGATGGAAGGTAAGGCATAGTTGCTTATCTTTTTTTCTGATAATAACACTAGTGGCATAACTAAAAATCACTGGGCCTCCCAGCAAAACTATGATGGAGCCATTATCCATGCTTTATCCACAGTGGTTTTCTGGGAAAAGGCTATATCTGTCATAGGAAAAACAGGAAGATGGGACCCCCTTGGCTCCCGGCCCCCATGCGGTTGCTCTCCTTGCTCCCCTGGTAGTTTGGCCCCTGGTTAATGCCTTCTGACCTGCCAAATCTTGAATTAACATCTTAGATTTAATCAGGGCTGACACCACGAGCCCCCGATGTAGCAATGTTTGTATTGTTTTTAATCATTTATTATAGAAACAGTATAACATTGGAAGCCACCTGAACTTAATTTAATTTTATACTTTAGTTCTCTTTTTCTCGCATCAGAAATACAACTTGTATATCCTGCAAATGTTGGCTTTATGAAGGCTAAGCGACACGGTATTGTGAAAATGGGCTTAATTCTTTAAACCCAGATAGAATATACAGTTCCTGAATTCCTTGCTAGGGTAAACATAGCATTAGTTAAGTTTAAAATAAATATCCTGGTTGTCTAAGCTGTGGGAAAGAGCAGTCTGAAAGGAATGATAGAGAAAATAAAATCCCAGGCTAAAACAAACTGTTTCTGTCGGCACAAACCTATAGTGTGCTGGGGGTTTTATGAAAAACAGACAAATGTTTATTAGAACCAGCTTTTATGTAAAAATCATCAGCTTATTCTGTTGCATGGCTACCTGTGAAAAAAAAAAATAAAAGATTAATACAGATGCCGAGAGCTTCCTTGTCTGAAGAGCTTAATCTATGGCACGTGGAATCAAGCAAAAAGTGTCAGGACTTGTGGGTGAAGGTGCCCAATGGGATAGTTTGTCCTGTCACAGGTGCAGTTAATAAAAGGTATGCCCAACTGCATGCTGGGCAATGCTAAGATGGGGTTCACTGTACTTATGGATGGATCTGGAAATATATAGGGCCCAATTTTATAGACTAACATACAAATGGTAACTAGAGGAAGGTCAGTTAATGGCGCAAATCCATATGTGTCTGTTAAAGGGATCCAGTAACTCACATCTTTCCACCTATTAATAACCGATAACTGTATCACTCAACACTTAGATCATTAGCATTAGAAATAAATTATCTGTTTAATTCTTCAGGTTTCTGGTTTTTAGAGTGGGCCACTGGCCTAGATACGTAGATTCAAACGGCAATCAGAAAGTTTCCCTGTACCAACCAGAACTACAGTATATGTATTAATACCAGTAATTCTTAATATTATATAGTATCCCTGTACCAACCAGAACTGCAGTATATGTATTAATACCAGTAATTCTCAATATTAAATAGTATCCCTGTACCAACCAGAACTACAGTATATGTATTAATACCAGTAATTCTCAATATTATATAGTATCCCTGTACCAACCAGAACTGCGGTATATGTATTAATACCAGTAATTCTCAATATTATATAGTATCCCTGTACAAACCAGAACTGCAGTATATGTATTAAAGGGCATGTCCACCCTTATAAAAATTTTCCCCCATATCATAGTATATCTTCCCCCAGCCCCAACCGCTATAAAATAAATTTAAGAAAGTGCTCCGATGTTTACTTACCTTCCCTCTCTCCTCCGACGCCCGGCCCGGCCTGGCCTTCTGCTTGCAAGACACCAACTAAAACTACAGTATATGTATTAATACCAGCAATTCTCAATATTATATAGTATCCCCATACCAACCAGAACTACAGTATATGTATTAATACCAGTAATTCTCAATATTATATAGTATCCCTGTACCAACCAGAACTACATTATATGTATTAATACCAGTAATTATCAATATTTTTTAGTTTTAGAAACTTATCCTGGCCACTTTTAAAGCTAATTAGTGAACTTGCCATTACAACATCTGCTGGAAGACAGTTCCAGTTTCACTGTTCTCACTGTAAAGAAACCTTTCTTAACCTGAAGATGAAAAAAAATAGGCCTATTAGTGAACAATGCACCAGAGAGTTTATTGTATGGCCCACTAATTGTATAAAGTGATCATATCCCCATGCAAACGTCCCCGTTCTTACTTTTATCAGACATAGTTTACCTAGAGTCAAGTGATACTGCAAAGATAAGATCTAACAGGAGATACAATAGTTATATTATTTATAGAAATAGAAGCAGAGTTCCATAACAAGTGCAGAGCAATCACCACACGAGAGGTTCATATGAAAAGTACACGGATAGCATCTGATGTGTTTCCCAGTGCTCATTGCTGCTGTGTTGGGTTTGTGGTGAGCGATGAGAAATTCCCCTGTAATTATACAAATTACATTGTTGATTCTTGCTTTAGGTGTCTTGTTCTCATCACAGTTAAATTAGCTCATCTTCTGCTGAATGGAATACTTGGCAGGAAGGATTCTTTCTCTCTCCTGAATGTCTTCATTGCTTCTCCACTTTCGAAGGCTGATTCCATCTTGTCTCATTGTTCCACTCCATTGTCTTGTCATTTCCCCTTTACTCTCCTTTCTTCCTTTCTACCTTTCCTTCTCCTTTGTTCTCTTTATCTTTTTTTATTTCCTTCCTTGTATTGTTTTATTTTCCAGTCTATCCTTCCTTTGGAAACATCTTCTCCTGACCCATTTCCCCTTTGCTTTTTGTAAATTTAGTTGTAATAATCATCAGCATTATGTAGAATTAAAGGGCATGTCCAACCTCAAAACATACCTTACTCCTCTGCTTCTTATGGTTCTCCTGCAGTGTCTGTTCAAAGTCCCAAAAAGTGAAGAGTAGGAGGTGTCTGTGTGTCATCCGGTCCCTGCTACTTCCTTGTCCTCTTGGAGGACTCTGGCATGCGCAGGGGAGCACTCCCTTCCTCCCACTCCCTGGATCCCTTCAAGCAGCCATCATGCTTTACCTATGAAATAACTTTTCTGTAGTATAGGCACCCTTACCACCCTACCCCCAACCGCCAGGTTTGTATGTTAAAAAAAGAGCAGAAATAGACTTACCATTTTCAAATATACCCTTTCCCCCGAGCTGTATCATCACACATATCTGTACCAGCTCATTACCTTTCTCTAAACAAGAAGCAAGAAAACCCATTTGTTCTCATTTATATTTAAAGGGACACTATACTGAAAAAATGACTTTTCTTTATCTTAATCTATAAATAAATAAATAAAGTAACTTTTGCATACCTTTTTTGCTTGCACGATTCTCCCCTTCTCTCTGGCCATTTGTATACAATTTGTTGGGTGGAGCATTTAGCCTTGATCCTGGACATGCAATAGAATGTAATTTCAAAAGATAATTTTAGCACAATAATTTGGCCATTGTATAGTTGCCATAAGCATGGTAGCTGAGGTTGCTGGGAAATTTAGAACAAAAAAGTTGTCTTGTTACTTCTTACACGTGTTGAGAAATAAATAAGAGAAAGAACAGTTTCTCAGATGGTATTTGCAATCCAAGTTGGCCTTTAAATTTGCCTGTGTCTGAGGATGCTAAAATGTTAACAGGAAGCTAAAACACGCATTGTGTACAATATAATGATTTTAAAGGCCTACATAGAATGCAAGAACAAACCATGCAATCCACGCGAGATCCCGGGGCTTACCACCGACCATGAAATCCGTCCAGGGGGCAGTGCACTCCAAAGGATTACCTGGACATCTCCCAGGAATATTCATACATCTAGTAAAAAGAAGGCTCTCCAACCCCACGGTGTCTTTAGTGTATAACTCCAAGTAGGTAAAAATCAAAACTTTATTATGCAAGATTTAAAAACAGGCTAGACAGGCATCACACATTGACCAGACCTGACGCGTTTCGCGTCAGTCACAACACTTCACCTCTGATGAAGTGTCGTGACGGACACGAAACGCGTGCATACACAGTTACTGCTCTCTTGTAAAGCTTTATATCGATGGTTTTCATTAAAATAAATTCTTACTTTTTCTAGGTTGCGGTGGTCAAACTGAAAAATACAGAGAAAGTTTTTGCCATGAAAATCCTCAACAAATGGGAAATGCTGAAAAGAGCAGAGGTGAGAAAAAATGACTTCTGGGAAATGTGTGGAATTGAGAGTGTTGTATACCAGTTGTAGCAGGTTCTTATGCCGCTAAGATATACACACATGGTCCATGTATGTTATAAATATTATTATCAAGTCTCTGAGAAATATTAAAATTAAATAGAAATTGGTTAAGGGCAATAAATAATAAAAAAATAAGAATTTAAAGGGAAGTCAGTAAAAAAACCAAAACATTAATTTTAAATGTATTATTTTACATACCTTCTTTCCTAGGTATTCAACATATTCAAATTGCATAGGTTAGTTTAATTTGCTGTGGTCGGTTGGGATCTGACAATTTCCGCAGTGGTCTTTTTTCTTCCCAAGATGCTTATTTCCATGGAATGATCCTAACAGTATTTTCTACTGATTGGCTGTGGAGTCAAGCATGCTCAGATCTCTACTGAGCAAAGGGAAAGACCATAACGGACAATATTTGGGGTATTGCAAACAGGAAGTCAGTAATTTGGCGTTTATTTACAGAGAAATTGCTGGATGAGAAGATAGTTATGGAAATGAGAAGATACTCCCTTTTTTTTTCTTGAAAGGATATGTATTTATGCTGAACTTCCCCTTTAGGTTCAGGTGGTTCTCTTTGTAATATAGGGAGCTGAACTGCTATAACGTACATAACTAAGCACTTGCACATCCTTTTAAAAACAATCAGATTATTGTTGCTTTCTTCCTGTTTCCTTTAGTTCTCTTCAGATGGTGATATCATCTTATTTACATGTTTGGGGCTAGTGTCAAACTTAAATCTTGGCTGCTTAAAAAGTGTCACCAGCAACAAATGCTGTGGAAAAAAGCAGCATCTGGAACCAACCACTTAGTACAAAGAAGTGTGGCCCCTGCTGGCCATCTGTGGTTATTCGTGTTCAGAAAGGGTTACTTAAATTGGTCTCATTATAAGCTTTTGAAGTCTTTTATCTTATGAATAGACAGCAGTTCACTTGGGTATCCATTTAAATTAGTGTCGCTTCTAGTCATGTTTTAGTCACGTGTGTGCCCTGGGGAAGGACCAGGACCTATTGTGGGTACGCTCGATGTCATGCTAAAAAAACTGAGCGCTTAAAGGTGTTAGGAAGACTCTTATGTTAATGTGATAGAAGTGTTGTTTAAAGAAATAGTTCACTACCAAAGTGAACTATTGCTTTAATACATTGGTTGAAGACTGGAAGGATAAGGAGCTATGTCTTACCTTCCGTTCTCCAATCAATGCAAGTGGAGCCAGGAATGAACTTGGAGCTAACTTACCTGTTACGCGATCCTCTGCAGCAGCACTGACAGGTCCCGACCGCTTCCACCTTCTGTACAGCTGTAGTGCGCATGCGCGCTATAGTTAAACAACCCGGAAGCGGTTGGGAATTTCAGTGCTGCAGAGGATCGCGTAACAGGTACGTTTGCTATAAAGTATATAGTTTAAAAGATGTTGCTACCTCTTGAGTATTATATTCTGAGAAACAATGCTTATCTATGTCATCAGTGTCACATGACAGGAACAGTAAAGTAAGAAAAATGACCTTTTAATAGGATCCATAATTCATAATAATTGTATACCTGGTACTTTCCTTCACCTGTTTACTATATAAGGTAGTCAAGCCCTCATACAGTGCATCAACAGAGAGCACGCAAACATGTACATATGCGAATAGCTGTGTCAGTTAAGAAGATGGGAGTGCCACATGTAAACAAAGAGCTTGAGTGACAGTATGAGTCGATATGACTGTGTTTGAGTGCAATTTTGAAAAATGGATAATGGGCAGAAACCTTCTTATTGATTTATAGTTTTATATTCCGGGCTACTCTACTTACTGGGATATGAAAAGTCACATTGGCATTCCATGACCTATATAAATGAACACTATATGATTATGCAACTCCATGGTGACTGTAACATCCTTATATATTACATTAGGGGGTACATTATTCATTTTAGAATTTGCAGTCTATTTATTATATTTGCTCCGTATATTTTGCAGAAAGCCTTTTTGGTCTATAGTGACTCACCCTTTTTCATGTGGCTTGGTTCAGGGTGGTGCTTTCCCTTTGATGTGGCAGCCTGTAGGCACTATGCAGAAAACCCTTCCTTGGGGACTTCGTCTATCAATGTGTCCATTGTGTTCTAATTTCAGTTTAACATTAGTAAGGGAATTCGATTACTGAATGACGAAGTCCTATTTCCTTTGGATGTGATCAAACAGACCAGGATTTCTGCTCTTTTTATAGCCTGTAGAAAGGCATTCTGGGATGTGTACTTTTAAAGAAACACTATACTAGGACACTTATTGATTCTGTTAAAATATGTTTACTGTAGGGTGCTACCATATTAAAAAAACTAGCATGGGTGCATTTTTAATATGAGGAGATGGAGTGTAAAGTTTCGTTTTTACCTTGCCAGTATAAACAGCATGGCAACTCTAAATTCAAATCGGAAAATATGCATAGAGAAAAGGTTTCTTATGTAGAATATCATTTGCTTTAATTTACTATATACAATCCAGGCTTTATTACATATTTGTCTTTTTTTGGTGAATTCCATACAGATGCTGTTTGCATGGGCTATTCTCCAGAAAGAGTTTCCAGGGCATTTATTTCATTTCCAGCTCATATAACTGTATTGTAATATGTGTGTTTAGCTGAAATCTACCAGGGCGCATTGCTCTAAATTTCGCCATATTAAGTTTCCTATCCCCTTATTAAAATAGATTGGAGGAGTGAAACCTTAATGTAACCTATTCCATAAATGGTTCCAGTCTGGAGAATCCAGTGGAAAGTATTTTAATATGCAGATTTACTGACAGGCTACAAAGTAATTGAATAGGATTTCACTGATTAATTTGGTGCTATGGTGAAGATTGAAAGGCTTGCAAAGAAGGGGGGTATGTTGGAACCCTCAACACCACAGTGTTCTAGGCATAGCTTTAAGGACTTGCGGCACAATATGGAATAACGTTTTCCAAGAGGATAGTATATAATGAAGGGAGACAGGGTTTGTCATTCAGCTGTTTCAGTATAAATCCGAAGGTCACCCTGTAATGTGTAACACAATAGTGGAAGACGGATTTTTCCACCCTAAACCATATGAGGGGTAGAATGCAATTGGAAACATATTGCCACCATGTGTTTGCAGGAGAGCTGCATGAAGGATAGATTGGGGAACTGTAGAATAGAGTTTATGCCAGTTACCCACTGTTGAGCCCACTGTTTAGTGTTTGAAGATCCCTACCTTTTTCTTCTGCTGCACATGGTTGTCCTGCAGGGTATGGTGAAAGTCCAGGAAAAAATAATCTACTAATAGACTACTTACCAACCCTTGTTCCCTTGGCCTGAGAGTCAGCCAATTACCGAGGCAGCAGCTGGTCCGGCCCCTTTTGCTGTTCCGTGCGGAAAAGCAGCAGAAAGGTCCTGGAACGAGAGCTTGTAATTACTGATGCAGCAGCCGGTCCGGACCCTTTTGCTGTTCCGTGCAGAAGAGCAGCAGAAGGGTCCGGGAACGAGAGCTTGCAATTACTGACGCAGCAGTCGGTCCGGCCCCTTTTGCGGTTCTGTGCAGAAGAGCAGCAGAAGGGTCTGGGAACGAGGGCTCGTAAGAATCTTTAGGAGCCAATTTCAGGGGTTTAAGCAAGGTCTATTTTTGGGGGGCTTTCCTTCCTTCTACGAATGGTTGTATTAGTGGGTGGACCGTGGAGATACCCTTTCTGTTAAAGGTTAAACATCCATTTTGCTGGCAATTGAAAGATTTGTTTAGCTCAGGGGTAAACCAATCATCTTTGAGATTAGTACCTGTCAAACAGTTAGATTAACTACTAGTTTTTAAGAAGCCAGTTCTATAGCCATCAATAGAAAACCTTTTAAAAAGTTAATCGCCATGAATATGTTCTAGGTACATTGGCCACTGGGCTCCTGGGATTTGTCCAGCCCTGGTTCAGTTTACGAGTTGTGATTTTTCTCAGTTGTTGATAATTTAGATAGGGCAATGTATGTTTGCCAATGTTCCCTTTAAATAAATATAGTTGTGCTGTATGTAATATTATCCACCCCCCAGAACAAGGCATACGTGACATCATCATATTTGGGTAAATGTAAAGGAATGGGTTTCTACCTACAGGTATGGGCCACATCTGTAACCTAAGACCTCATATTGATTTATCTAGTATACATTTTCTAGTATACAGAGGTTCCTCTTCTTTAATGACCCAACATTAACTGAACCTGTGGCAGAGGGGCACAGGACAGGCACACTGTGGGAGGAGGGTGCTAGTGGTTTATGTTAAAGGGGTAACAGTGGTTTGTTAAAGTGGCACATGCCTGGTGGTACATTGAATCGCTAGATGTATATTTCTGTCTTTGTTTTTGTAATCTTTAGGCTAGGTACGCACAAGGATGACTGGCATTTCTGTAAACATCCGCAGTGATTTTTCATCTGGCCTGGACTGATGTGGATCATCCATGTGTCTGAATTGGACATGTTGATAAATCACTGCCAATCCATTGGAGAAAGGAAAAAAGGTAGAGGAGCACACTACTATAGTGAAAACTTCTTTATTCGTGCAAAAACATCAACGTACAACGTTTCGGGACTCTAGGCCCCTTCCTCAGGTACCTGGAGCCCTGGAAGTAGGGGGCTAAGGGGATTGCACCTACCGTCTTGTCTGGCCAAGAAGCCAACAGCAGTGTGCCATTGTGCATGTTTTGGAACTTTGGACAATCCATTGGAGACCATCAGCCGTGGCTATTTTTGCCATTCCTGATACTCATTAGTCCTAACTTGGTGCAGGGGTTTGGTGGATCTGTTCGTTAAGGAACTAGGTCAATTTTGTATCCCCCCTTCCTCCTCTGCAGTGCAGTGGGTTTCAATTGCAACCCTATGAAAAAAAGATCTGAATTCTCACAAGATATTCTTTCTAGGAATTATGGATCTTCTGAGAATCCCAGACTTGTATCGTTTTTAGGTGACATTTTCTCACGTCTGGAATTTTTGTGGTCTTGCTGTTCACTGGATCGTTAAGCTGTTTAAACAACGGTCACAATTTCCCAGGATCCTTTTGGGGGATACTAGGAATAGTGTATAGCGAGGCCAGTGGTTTCCAGCGGCAAGCAGGTTTATGCTGTCTTTAGATGGGAGAGCGAGGAGAAGGAGAAATGGGAGGAGGGCCAAAGACCTGTCTCTTCTCTCAACCTGATTCCTTTCCTCTTAGAGAGAAAATATTCAGTCAACAAGTATGCTCCATAGCAACAGAGTAAAAGAAAGTTAATTTTATACTTATAAAAATAGAGACTGTTTTCCTGAAGAATCTTGTTAAAGGGACAGTTCAGTGGAAATTATCGATATTTGTTACCTTTGTACTTCTGAAAAGTACATGTATTTGCACTGAACTTCCCCTTTATAATACCAAGTGTCGCAGTGAACCTTTCCTTATTTCTTATACCAGCCATTTTATTGCGCCACAACCACCAACTTTATTGATTAAATGCTGCTTTTTTTACCCAAGATGCAATAGATGCATTTCACTGTGACCTTTAAAGCAGTGAGACAGAGTGCAGTGAGGATCAATGTGCAGAAACCACACTGCGTACGTGATCTATGTAAACAAAATATAAATACAGACATAGCACATTAAAGGAGAATAAAATGGCTTTATTAGGTCTTTATCTTGGTATTTATAATTTGTAAAAATACAGACACACCTGCCTAAGGCCGACCTGGGCAAATTAAGGCCCAGGGCCACATGCGGCTGTCCCAGACTGGCCCCCACTGACTGTGATGAAAACTAATATTAATTGATTCTCTCAGGCAGGATACATTTTTTTTTTTTTAATTATGTTTATTTTTTTATTAAATAAATTATTTATTGCTAAAATGTTTGATTAAAATTGATGGAATGGATCTAAACTCTAAAGTATTACACACCTGCTATTAAAAATCTTATACTGAAAACCCTATTAACCAGGTGTATTAATTTAAAGACATACTTAGAGTAAAAACCCCCAACACCCCCAACTTAGGCCGAGGCCACACTACAACGCACCAAATCGTGCACACAATCGTGAGCATTATCGCACACGATTCTTGTGCGTTTTGCGTTTGCGCGTGCATTTTGCGTATGCGATTTCCAAAAATGGTGAACGCATGCGTTACCAAAACACGAATGGACTCGCAATCGCATGCGCATCGTAAATCGCGGAGATTTTCGCGTTCCCGCAATTTCTGTTTTAGCGAAAATCGCGGGCGCAAGAGAAAACGCACACGCAAATGTCCTTACCCTTTCTCTCCATCTTACCTTGAAATCTTCCGGTCCCTCACTGCTCTTTACCTCTATTACTGCTTTCTGAGCTTCAAGTGAGCTTACGCAGCTATTAAGCTGGCAAGCAGTGCAGCTGTAAGTCATTGTCCTGGAATGATGGCTGCAACGCGGAAGTGTGTCAGGACCAAACTTCAAGGTAAGATACCAGGAGTGCTGGAGAGAAAGGTAAATGGGGTAATTACTCTATCTGCAAACTATTGTGTGGGGGTAATGAGATCAAATTAATCGAAAGCAGAATTGATTTGAACCTATTGGTCTGCCCCTTCACAATAGTCCAGGTTTTTCATGTGACCTGCTGGGAAAATGAATTGCCCAGTCCTGGCCTATGGGCTTGTTCACACCAGTTTCCGGACAGAAATGTGCGTTTCTATACTTTTGTTTTAATGGATAAGATTGACCTGGTCTGTTAATAAAGAAAAGCACTGCTGCACGCATTTCTGCCCAGAAACAGATGCATTTTAATTAAAAAGATAGGGAAAACAAACCGTTAAAAACAGACCAAAATAGACTGAAATGGCCATTGTGGTCATTGCTAGTGTGTACTAGCCCATAGACTTCTGTAGGGCCTATCCCAGAGCACCAGCATTTGATCTGCAGTGGCTGTCTGGGGGCGTGACTGCTTGTTCGCCCGCCCGATGCTCGGTCCCAGGATGTTGGGAAGTATATGTTCATATATGTGTGTAAGTCAGGTTACTGGATCTTATGATGCCCAAATCAGCAGTAGGACCTTATGTAATTTAAAAGGGGAAAAAATGAAGAAACCTTTCTTTCTTTTTTCTTCTTCTCTATTCTACAATTTCTTCACTTTCTGTAACTGCACCGATCGTCTACTTATGTTAATTTTTATACTGATGTTAAACAACCTTGCAAGATTTTGGCACAAATCAGTTTATTTTGGCTGCAATGAAAAACATAAGTTTAAAATAAAAAATAAACTTTTATTACCCCCCCCCTCCCCCAAAAAAATCTTCACTTGTCCTGATTAAGACCCAATGGAGCCAAGATTAACACTGTTGAACTTTGCTGTTCTCAGAAAGTGCTTTAACTGGTAAATATTTTGCAGCTTCTGATATATTCTTGGGAGGGCTGCAATAAAAACAAGGATATGATAGATAGATAGATAGATAGATAGATAGATAGATAGACAGACAGACAGATAGAAGATAGATAGATCAATAGATAGATCGATAGATAGATCAATAGATAGATAGACAGATAGAAGATAGATAGATGGATAGATAGATAGACAAATAGAAGATAGATAGATAGACAGATAGAAGATAGATAGATGGATAGATAGATATATAGATAGATAGACAGATAGAAGATAGATAGATATATGGATAGACAGATAGAAGATAGATAGATGGATAGATAGATCAATAGATAGATCGATAGATAGATGGATAGATAGACAGATAGACGATAGATAGATCAATAGATAGATGGATAGATAGACAGATAGAAGGTAGATAGGTCGATAAATCAATAGATAGATAGATAGACAGATAGAAGATAGATAGACAGACAGATAGATAGTGATAGCTAGATAGATAGATAGATAGATAGATAGACAGATAGATAGATAGATAGATAGATAGATAGATAGAAATTGGCAACATTGGGTGGTGCTAATGATTATTACTAATAGTTATCAGACTGTCAGTTATGGATCTTATGAATAACCTGTTGCGTGGCCCATTGAAAACCAAAAATATTGTCATGTGTGTACACAGCCTTAGACACATCCCAGAAAAATGGTCACTAGTATCCAGACCCGGATCGCCAACATCCACCTAATCCCATGGACAGGTTAGTTAGTAATTTAGTGCTTAGTTTGCCTTTAAAGATGGTATGGAGAGCACATGTGCTGAACTGCAATGTTCTGTGGCAGTTTGCTGGGTCAGGTCCCATGGGACGGAGCTTTGCTGGGATAGTTCATTTCCTTTTACAAACAGATGTTTAGAAGTGATTGGGATTTAAATCATCTGAGTGAAAACTCCAATGTTTCCTTTAGTTCCACTGTGCGAAATGCCCTGATTTCTGTGAATTCGGGAACACGGACAAGTCATCTGAAAACCAAACGTGTTTGAGTCTAATACCGATAGGTCTGTGATTGGTGTTGTTTTTCTCATGGTTGATAGGAATGTTATGCACATATGGTAATGGGAAGATCTGATCTTACATTCCTGCTTTCTTTCTTAAAAATACAATGAACTCATCTGGTTATTTCCCACTGTTTGCTTAACATTATCATCATTAAATTATTTGATTGGGGAGAAAATCACCAAATTTGGGGTCACCCTGTTTGGAATTGTGCTAGGACACTAAAAACTCTCCCCAAATCCTATCCTCTACCTTGTTTGAGGGGGAAGGCATCAGGTCTGATCTGCCAGGCTTTCTGGTGTTGACCAAAGGTTATGTTGGAGGTTGACCAGACTGGGCCACAGTTTAGTATACATGTTTAACTGCCCGTTTTTAATGCTGCAGTGGTGATTTTTGGTGCTGATACACATTTCCTGTGTAACAGTTGACAGTGCCAGTCTTCCTGTGTTCACCAGTCAAATATCTTCATGGTAGCGATTGTTCTTGTAGAGGGAGGCCATTTTGTTTCATGTTATTTTTAAAGATCACCCACTTGTCAGTGACTTTTTTTAATTTGAAGCCATTAAAAGTGATCAGACAGCTGTAAGTTTAATGCTCCTTATATCAGAAACCTCATTGCTAGGAGGCTACTTTGCTGTGACACTAACCTTTTGGTGCCATAGCCCTGTTATCTGAATGGACACTTCCTCATGCTGCAAATAGTAATACTCAAATATCCTACCATCAAAGTGATGAATGACAGAAATGCATTCTGGGAGTCATTAGTATAAATAATGCACCTGGTATGTGAAATCCTTTAAGCATTCTTTGTAAGATTTATGCTCATGACCCCGTGTGTTAGTGTTATTTATGCTAGTGAATTAAACCTGTCATAGCTAAAATAATCTGCTTATCATACAGAGGGTCTATTCACACATTATAGTAAACGTGATGAAAATACTCAATTTATTTTTTCCATTTACTTTTTCCACTGCAACTGTAAATGTTGCCATACTGTTTGCTGTAGGTGGTGTAAACTATTTGCATTTACAATAATAGTGTGGGCTAAATAGCTTTCCGAATTCTGCTCATTCTTACACCTGTTTAGATCACACCCACTTCTTAAATGCTGTAATAATTCACTGGTCCTTAACATGCTGCACCTGCTGATGGTCCCTCGTCTAACCTTGCCCAAGGTTTCATCCAAGGTTAACATTTTTATAAAGGGAATAAATGGCTTTAATATATATGGAAAACACCTCCAAATACCTTTGGAAATACATAGAAAATAATGTAATATACTAATTTTTTTTCAGTTACAGGACATGTCCGCCCTTCTGACAAAACATAGAGCTCGCAATTCTGACTTGCCTCAGATATTCAGCTTGTATGCTACTTTCCTCTTTGATCCTCCTTCCTGATTTAGCAATATAACTTACTGAACACTATCTGTTTTCCAGACCATTTTTTTTTCCAGACCATTTTTTTTAAGTCTGTGCAGGAACTTCCTATTTTTCCCAGCATTAAGTGAGCATGCTCTACCCCTGGGGCGCTGGGTAGAAGCAGAAGTTCAGATGATGTCACTTAAGCTACTGGATGCAGGACGTTTGAACATTCTCCACAATATAATTTCTCATAGGCTGCAGTCAGAAATAGTGTTATAAAAAAGCATTAATACAAAAATGAATATGTACTCATTCAACAATATATATTGTACTTAAAATATATATATATATAGTCTAAAAATTAATTATTTAACAATGGAAAGTACCTGAAGCAGGGAGGTTGGATTGATTATCCCTACCTCACAATATTGTTTTGTTGAGGAGCTACAGCACATAGTTTTCATTTGCCAGGTTAGTTCTGGACTAATCCTTCATTAAAGATAGTGCCGAAGCCAGGAGGAAGACTGGCAGAATCAGTTTTCTTTGAGCTGGTGCTCCTCACATAAACAATATTGGGAGGTAGGAATTACCAATTCCTGTCCCATGTACTTTTTAACTGTTTTTTGAGAAAACTTTATACACAATAGTTATCCTTTAAGGACATATACAGGTGATATTAGCATATTTCCCAAAATACCAGCAGTCGTGGTTTTGCTGGATTTTGACCCAGTTTCGAGTTCACCTATTGGAACAATGGTCATTTTTTTAGACCGACACCCAGATACTTGCATTCCCAATAACGTCTGTGCTTTCTGCCCCTCAGACTGCATGCTTTCGAGAAGAGAGGGACGTGCTGGTGAATGGAGACAGCCAATGGATTACGACACTGTATTACGCCTTTCAAGATGAAAATAATTTAGTAAGTTCCCTTTAAGTTAAACACAGGAAGATCAACTACATCTCCCAGCATGCTGGGAAGTTTTGTAAAAAATAAAATTTCCTTCATTTTGTATTGTCTTGTCTCCTCAGTACCTGGTTATGGATTATTATGTTGGAGGAGATCTACTCACATTACTTAGCAAATTTGAGGACCGGCTACCAGAAGACATGGCTCGCTTCTACTTAGCAGAGATGGTCATGGCTATCGACTCGGTCCATCAGCTACACTACGTTCACAGGTACGGTCACCCCCCTATATGAGCGATTCCTTAGAACAAGTTTTGCTGCCCTTAGCAACCACTCAGAGATTAGCTTTTTACTGTGGTGAGATAACTTCTGATTGGTTGCTAACGATAAACAGCATGGACAAACTTTTCAACCTTTTATTGAATCAGACCCAAAATGTTTTATCGTATGGGGGTAAAGTAGCCGGTAAAAAGTATCCAGATGTTCATTTTTCTTCTTTCATAAGGGAGTCTGTGGCTTTGCTTCTTTATGTGAATATATATGGTAAAGGGTGTCCTTGCTTATAAAATGATGGGGAATATACCAAAGGTTCGTACACACGTGAACATGGCCCAACGGGCGAGAGTACAGCAAACATCCGCTTTGGACGATTGTCACACGTGTGTTGACACGCGGTCACATGTCTGACCAGCAGATCAACAGACAACCTATGACCAAGTGGCCACACATGTGCAATAACTGGCCAGAGCGGCCATTCGTCTCATGTCTGTAGGGTGCTCGGCCATCTTACCTCGTTCACAGGCTTGTATGTAAGTAGGGTCTAATTCCTGTATTAGCTCTATTGTTGTTCCAGTTAGATTGTATGTTCTATGGGCCAGGGGGTCGTTTAGGTTGGGACAATGTTAGTTATAAGCAGAGTCATATGTATATAGATGATAGGACTACGGTAAGTATGGATTTAGGTGTTTGTCTGTATGGATTTAGGTGTTTGTCTGTATGGATATATAAGTAAAGTTCAGTGGATTTAGGTGTTTGTCTGTATGGATATATAAGTAAAGTTCAGTGGATTTAGGTGTTTGTCTGTATGGATATATAAGTAAAGTTCAGTGGATTTAGGTGTTTGTCTGTATGGATATATAAGTAAAGTTCAGTTTGTAGATACCCATGTGGGCAGAATCCCAGCCCACTAAGTCTCACTGACAAACCACATTGCTTCTTTCATTACGCTTTAATAACTTTACAGGCCACTCAGGCCTTGGATTAAATCCCCTGATTCAGTCTACACATTAGTGCTGTCACCAAGCCCCTTAATACACTATTTTAGAAACTCGTCCATTTCCTGCTATCATCACTGGGTAATAACGTTTCCATCACTAATCCCCTCTTGGCTCCTCACTTCTGGGTGCAGCTGCCAGACTGATCTCTCATTTATTGACTATCATTAGCTGTTTCTTGTCAGTGATCCTGGCTGGTCCTTTTATTCATTGTGACAGTTATCTCTAAACTGTGTCCTTTGGAAGAACTTTCATGGGACATGGAAATATTTGAATTTGACCAAATTTCCAAACTGTTTTATTATTATTGTCCCATATCTGCTAGGAGGCTGCACCTTTCACCTACAACCTTTTATTGTGTTTTCTTATAGTTTATTTCCTATGACTTGGAATGTGTCCTCCTACTTCTTCCACCCTTGTTTTCTGTGAAAATACCTCCTTCTTAATCCTCTATTATTATTATTATTACCGTATATACTTGAGTATAAGTCGATCCGAGTATAAGTCGAGGTATCTATTTTACCTGAAAAATTTGTAAAAACTGATTGACTCGAGTTTAAGTCGAGGGTAGAAATTATCACCACTACTTCCTTCTGATTCTGTGTTGTTTTTAGGCTTTAGTTGTCCATTAAATGAACAGCAGAATTCCCATACATGAATCCCATACAGTAATAGCCAAATCCACTACCAGTAACCTCCAATTCCTTGGCACTTGGGACTACAACTCCCAGCATGCTTTGTTGCTGGGAGTTTCAGTTTCTAAACATGTGGAGTGGCAAGGTTCAGTAAACTTTTAATTAAGCTTAGCATCATTTACAATTCTCCTGAACCCCATATTGTAAAGAGCACTCTGACCCCCATATTGTAAAGGGCACTCTGACCCCCATATAGTAAAGGGCCCTCTGACCCCATATAGTAAAGGGCACTCTGACCCCATATAGTAAAGGACTCTCTGACCCCAATAGTTAAAAATGTCACCTGAGACTTGTAGTTTCAAGCTGTCATTTGCACTGTACTAGCAGCTGTTTTTTGTCCCAAACTGAGGAGACCCATCAGATTTACAGCATCCAGATGAGCAGTGACAGTGCTGAGTGAGTCCAGCAGCCAGACTACAGGAAGCAGGAAGTGTAAAGGCAGATCAGCTCCTGTAACTTTCTATGCAGGTTAACACAGCGCCACCTACTGGTTACTATACGCAATTGCAGAATTTGGATCTAAATTAGGACTTGAGTATAAATCGAGGTTAGGTTTTCAGGCTAATTTTAAAGTCTGAAAAATTTGACTTATACTCGAGTATATACGGTATTGTGGATTTATGTAGCGCCAACATTTTCCTTTTCCTTGGCATTTTACAGTTGCATTACATACATGTTACATTCAAAAGTAAGACAAAGTGAAAATAATTCAAGTGTTGGTCCAGCAGCATTGAGTGTGGTAAGTTACAGCATTACTGTGGTATAATAGGATGGAGGGCCCTGCCCGAGAGCTTACAGTCTAGAGGAGATGGGGATAAGACATAAGGTGAAGCAGATCAGTAGCTGTATCTAAGTTGTTAGTGGAGTATAACTAGCGGGTCTGCGTAGGGTCAGTAAGAGGGGTAGAAGTGTCCAGGCCCAGATTGTAACCTTACAGTCTAGAGGAGATGGGGATAAGACATAAGGTGAAGCAGATCAGTAGCTGTAACTAAGTTGTCAGTATAACTAGCGGGTCTGTGATGGGTCAGTAAGAGGGTAGAAGTGTCCAGGCCAGATTGTAACCTTACAGTCTAGAGGAGATGGGGATAAGACATAAGGTGAAGCGATTCAGTAGCTGTATCTAAGTTGTCAGTGGAGTATAACTAGCGGGTCTGCGATGGGTCAGTAAGAGGGGTAGAAGTGTCCAGGTCCAGATTGTAACCTTACAGTCTAGAGGAGATGGGGATAAGACATAAGGTGAAGCAGATCAGTAGCTGTAACTAAGTTGTCAGTGGAGTATAACTAGCGGGTCTGCGATGGGTCAGTAAGAGGGGTAGAAGTGTCCAGGTCCAGATTGTAACCTTACAGTCTAAGGAGATGGGGATAAGACATAAGGTGAAGCAATCAGTAGCTTTAACTAAGTTGTCAGTGAGAGTATAACTACGGGTCTGCGATGGGTCAGTAAGAGGGGTAGAAGTGTCCAGCCCAGATTGTAACCTTACTCTAGAGGAGATGGGGATAAGAATAAGGTGACAGATCAGTAGCTGTAAGTAAGTTGTCAGTGGAGTATAACTAGCGGGTCTGCGATGGGTCAGTAAGAGCGGTAGAAGTGTCCAGGCCCAGATTGTAACCTTACAGTCTAGAGGAGATGGGGATAAGACATAAGGTGAAGCAGATCAGTAGCTGTAACTAAGTTGTCAGTGGAGTATAACTAGTCGGTCTGCGATGGGTCAGTAAGAGGGGTAGAAGTGTCCAGGCCCAGATTATAACCTTGCCTAAAGAGGTGAGTTTTGAGGTTGCGTTTGAAGATATGAAGTGATGGCGAGTGACGTATAAAGCGAGGAAGAAGTTCCAGAGCAGAGGGGCAGCACGAGAAAACTACTGATACAGGTGTGGAAAGAGGTGATTAGAGTGGATGAGAAGAGAAGATCATTAGCAGATCAGAGTTTACGCCTTGGTAGTATCTTTTCTTATAATTAAATGCTTTTTTCTGATTTCCCTTTGACAGCCAGAGCAGTCAGTACAAATCTTCCTGTTGGCATTGTTGAGGGTAGAAAATTTCCATTCGCTCACTATAGGCTGTGGAAGGCAGAGGGAATCCTCCACTCCCATTTACTTCACTAACTCTTCATTTACATGTTGTAACTGGAAACCCTGAGTTTGCTTTGCTGGAGAAAACATTCCCAGTTATACTGGTTACCACGTACATCCCACCTTCTGGGAACTTCATTTTGTCAACTCTTGTTGCATATTATTCAAGAGTCTAAACAAACTCCTGGGATGTTTCCTATCCTAGGATGCCCCTATCTTGGGATGTTTCCTATCCTAGAATGTTCCTATCCTGGCATGTTTCCTATTCTAGAATGCCCCTATCTTGGGATGTTTCCTATTCTAGAATAGCCCTATCCTGGGATGTTTCCTATCCTAGAATGTTCCTATCGTGGGATGTTTCCTATCCTAGAATGTTTCTATCCTGGGATGTTTCCTATCCTAGAATCTTCCTATCCTGGGATGTTTCCTATTCAAGAATAGCCCTATCCTGGGATGTTTCCTGGGATGTTTCCTATCCTAGAATGTTCCTATCGTGGATGTTTCCTATCCTAGAATGTTCTATCCTGGGATTTTTTCCTATCCTAGAATCTTCCTATCCTGGCATGTTTCCTATTCTAGAATGCCCCTATCCTGGGATGTTTCCTATTCTAGAATAGCCCTATCCTGGGATGTTTCCTATCCTAGAATGTTCCTATCCTGGGATGTTTCCTATCCTAGAATGTTTCTATCCTGGGATGTTTCCTATTCTAGAATGATCCTATCCTGGGATTTTCTTATCCAAGAATGTCCCTATCCTGGGATATTTCCTATCCTAGAATGGCTCTATCCTGGGAGGTTTTTATCCAAGAATGTCCCTATCCTGGGATGTTTCTTATCCTAGAATGGCCCTATCCTGGCATGTTTCCTATTCTAGAATGCCCCTATCCTGGGATGTTTCCTATTCTAGAATAGCCCTATCCTGGGATGTTTCCTATCCTAGAATGTTCCTATCCTGGGATGTTTCCTATCCTAGAATGTTTCTATCCTGGGATGTTTCCTATTCTAGAATGTTCCTATCCTGGGATTTTTCCTGTCCTAGAATGTCCCTATACTGTGATGTTTCCTATCCTAGAATGTCCCTATCCTGGGAAGTTTCTTATCCAAGAATGTCCCTATCCTGGGATATTTCCTATCCTAGAATGGCCCTATCCTGGGAGGTTTTTATCCAAGAATGTCCCTATCCTGGGATGTTTCCTATCCTAGAATGGCCCTATCCTGGGATGTTTCCTATCTTAGAATGGCCCTATCCTGGATGTTTCCTATCTTAGAATGGCCCTATCCTAGAATGTTCCTATCCTGGGATATTTGCTATAAAGAATGAATGTCCCCATTCTGTGATGTTTCTTATGCTAGAATGTCCCTATTCTGGGATGTTTCCTATCCTAGAATGGCCCTATCCTGGGATGTTTCTTATCCAAGTATGTCCCTATCCTGGGATGTTTCCTATCTTAGAATGTCCCTATCCTGGGATTTTTCCTATCTTAGAATGGCTCTATCCTAGAATGTTCCTATCCTGGTATATTTTCTATAATAGAATGTCCCCATTCTGGGATGTTTCTTATCCTAGAATGTCCCTATCCTGGGATGTTTCCTATCTTAGAATGGCTCTATCCTAGAATGTTCCTATCCTGGGATATTTTCTTTAATAGAATGTCCCCATTCTGGGATGTTTCTTATCCTAGAATGTCCCTATTCTGGGATGTTTCCTATCCTGAATGTCCCTATGCCCAATGTTTCCTATTGTGGCCAGGGCCGGCCTTTGATAAGGGCGACCTGTGCGACCACACAAGTTGCATTACCAGGGGGGCGACAGCTGCGAGTCTTAGGTCATGGACCTGTAGCTCAAAGTTGTGCATCAGTGCCATAGCCCCTCTAGTTATGGTCCTCCAGATCAAATATATGTATCAGCACCTCACCACATACTAAGCCCCAACACATATAAGATGTCTGTGTCCTGTGCTGTAAGACATAAGGTGAAGCAGATCAGTAGCTGTAACTAAGTTGTCAGTATAACTAGCGGGTCTGTGATGGGTCAGTAAGAGGGGTAGAAGTGTCCAGGTCCAGATTGTAACCTTACAGTCTAGAGGAGATGGGGATAAGACATAAGGTGACAGATCAGTAGCTGTAAGTAAGTTGTCAGTGGAGTATAACTAGCGGGTCTGCGATGGGTCAGTAAGAGCGGTAGAAGTGTCCAGGCCCAGATTGTAACCTTACAGTCTAGAGGAGATGGGGATAAGACATAAGGTGAAGCAGATCAGTAGCTGTAACTAAGTTGTCAAGTGGAGTATAACTAGCGGGTCTGCGATGGGTCAGTAAGAGGGGTAGAAGTGCCCAGGTCCAGATTGTAACCTTACAGTCTAGAGGAGATGGGGATAAGACATAAGGTGAAGCATCAGTAGCTGTAACTAAGTTGTCAGTGGAGTATAACTAGGCGGCTGCTGATGGGTCAGTAAGAGGGTAGAATGTCCAGGCCCAGATTGTAACCTTACAGTCTAGAGGAGATGGGGATAAACATAAGGTGACAGATCAGTAGCTGTAATAAGTTGTCAGTGGAGTATAACTAGCGGGTCTGCGATGGGTCTAAGAGGGGTAGAAGTGTCCAGGCCCCAGATTGTAACCTTACAGTCTAGAGGAGATGGGGATAAGACATAAGGTAAGCAGATCAGTAGCTGTAACTAAGTTGTCAGTGGAGTATAACTAGTCGGTTCTGCGATGGGTCAGTAAAGGGGTAGAAGTGTCCAGCCCAGATTATACCACCTTGCCTAAAGAGGTGAGTTTTGAGTTGCGTTTGAAAGTATAAGTGATGGCGAGTGACGTTAAACGAGGAGAGAGTTCCAGACAGAGGGGCAGCACGGAAACTACTGAATCAGGTGTGGAAAGAGGTGATTAGAGTGGATGAGAAGAGAAGATCATTAGCAGATCAGAGTTACCTTGGTAGTATCTTTCTCTTATAATTAAATGCTTTTTTCTGATTTCCTTTGACAGCCAGAGCAGTCGTACAAATCTTCCTGTTGGCATTGTTTGAAGGGTAGAAAATTTCCATTCGCTCACTATAGGCTGTGGAAGGCAGAGGGAATCCTCCACTCCATTTACTTCACTAACTCTTCATTTACAATGTTGTAACTGAAACCCTGAGTTTTGCTTGCTGGAGAAAACATTCCTTTATACTGGTTACCACGTACATCCCACCTCTGGGAACTTCATTTTGTCAACTCTTGTTGCATATTATTCAAGAGTCTAAACAACTCCTGGGATGTTTCCTATCCTAGGATGCCCCTATCTTGGGATGTTTCCTATCCTAGAATGTTCCTATCCTGGCATGTTTCCTATTCTAGAATGCCCCTATCTTGGGATGTTTCCTATTCTAGAATAGCCCTATCCTGGGATGTTTCCTATCCTAGAATGTTCCTATCGTGGGATGTTTCCTATCCTAGAATGTTTCTATCCTGGGATGTTTCCTATCCTAGAATCTTCCTATCCTGGGATGTTTCCTATTCAAGAATAGCCCTATCCTGGGATGTTTCCTATCCTAGAATGTTCCTATCGTGGGATGTTTCCTATCCTAGAATGTTTCTATCCTGGGATGTTTCCTATCCTAGAATCTTCCTATCCTGGCATGTTTCCTATTCTAGAATGCCCCTATCCTGGGATGTTTCCTATTCTAGAATAGCCCTATCCTGGGATGTTTCCTATCCTAGAATGTTCCTATCCTGGGATGTTTCCTATCCTAGAAGTTTCTATCCTGGGATGTTTCCTATTCTAGAATGATCCTTCCTGGGATGTTTCTTATCCAAGAATGTCCCTATCCTGGGATATTTCCTATCCAATGGCTCTATCCTGGGAGGTTTTTATCCAAGAATGTCCCTATCCTGGGATGTTTCTTATCCTAGAATGGCCCTATCCTGGCATGTTTCCTATTCTAGAATGCCCCTATCCTGGGATGTTTCCTATTCTAGAATAGCCCTATCCTGGGATGTTTCCTATCCTAGAATGTTCCTATCCTGGGATGTTTCCTATCCTAGAATGTTTCTATCCTGGGATGTTTCCTATTCTAGAATGTTCCTATCCTGGGATTTTTCCTGTCCTGAATGTCCCTATACTGTGATGTTTCCTATCCTAGAATGTCCCTATCCTGGGAAGTTTCTTATCCAAGAATGTCCCTATCCTGGGATATTCCTATCCTAGAATGGCCCTATCCTGGGAGGTTTTTATCCAAGAATGTCCCTATCCTGGGATGTTTCCTATCCTAGAATGGCCCTATCCTGGGATGTTTCCTATCTTAGAATGGCCCTATCCTGGGATGTTTCCTATCTTAGAATGGCCCTATCCTAGAATGTTCCTATCCTGGGATATTTGCTATAATAGAATGTCCCCATTCTGTGATGTTTCTTATGCTAGAATGTCCCTATTCTGGGATGTTTCCTATCCTAGAATGGCCCTATCCTGGGATGTTTCTTATCCAAGTATGTCCCTATCCTGGGATGTTTCCTATCTTAGAATGTCCCTATCCTGGGATTTTTCCTATCTTAGAATGGCTCTATCCTAGAATGTTCCTATCCTGGTATATTTTCTATAATAGAATGTCCCCATTCTGGGATGTTTCTTATCCTAGAATGTCCCTATCCTGGGATGTTTCCTATCTTAGAATGGCTCTATCCTAGAATGTTCCTATCCTGGGATATTTTCTTTAATAGAATGTCCCCATTCTGGGATGTTTCTTATCCTAGAATGTCCCTATTCTGGGATGTTTCCTATCCTAGAATGTCCCTATGCTCCAATGTTTCCTATTGTGGACAGGGCCGGCCTTTGATAAGGGCGACCTGTGCGACCACACAAGTTGCATTACCAGGGGGGCGACAGCTGCGAGTCTTAGGTCATGGACCTGTAGCTCAAAGTTGTGCATCAGTGCCATAGCCCCTCTAGTTATGGTCCTCCAGATCAAATATATGTATCAGCACCTCACCACATACTAAGCCCCAACACATATAAGATGTCTGTGTCCTGTGCTGTTCTGTCTGTGCATTTAGTACGTTACTTGTTACATAATGATGTACGCACCATATATACAAGCACGCACTGAAGATACTGAAAGACAGTAAGCGCAGGTGGGGTACTTGATTTGAAGGCAAGCAGCATTCAACGAGTATTGTGTGTGCCCAGGGGTTTTTTTTTGAGGGGGGGGGGGTTGGTGCTAAGCATCAGTAACAAATCTTGCACAGGGCACAAGGCTGGCCCTGATTGTGGATATCTCTGTACCGGGATGTTTTCTATCCTATAATGTCTGTTTATTATTACCTTTCCTGCAGTTGTCATGAGCATCTTTTTTGTTCTTCTGTGGATAAGCAGTTCATTTAACATGCTTTGTATAGTTGACTTACCGCACTTGAACCTTCACAAGGATACAATTGTTAACCTTTGATCTTTGCTGAGTGTAGCATTAGTCTTTAAACATTTGGGTTTTCTGTCCATTCATTGTTTGGCATGTACCGTATATACTCGAGTATAAGCCGACCCGAGTATAAGCCGAGGTACCTATTTTTACCTTAAAAAGTAAGAACCCATGATTGACTCGAGTATAAGCCGAGGGTTGAAATTATGGCAACTCTGCTGTCCATAAAAAAGCCTCATTCCTTGGCACTCCAGATGTTTTGGAAACTACAACTCCCAGCATGCTTTATTAGCTGGGAGTTGTAGTTTCCAAACCCCTTTAGTGCCAAGGAATGAGGCTTTTTTTATGGACAGCACCCCCCCAGGAAAGGCCCAAAAACATTCACATGTGGTAAATCAGGGTAAATCTGCAAAAATCTGCTGCTGCCTACCGGTACCCGTACTTCTCTATGTACCCAGCTACAGGTAACTTAATTCTCTGGATCCTGCTGCGCTGCATGTCCGTACTTGGCGGCTGTACTGTCCGGCGCCGAGTAGTGGATCCTCCTGCTGGCACTCTGCACGCTGCTCTGCATGTCCGTACTCGCCGCGCTGTCTAACTACTGCCCGGCGCCGATTAGTGACGTCACTACTCGGCGCCGGGCAGTAAGTTAGACAGCCGGCGAGTACGGACATGCAGAGCAGCGTGCAGAGTGCCAGCAGGATCCACTACTCGGCGCCGGACAGTACAGCCGCAAGTACAGACATGCAGCCGCAGCAGGATCCAGAGATTAAGTTCACTAGCTGGTTACATATAAGTACCGGTAAGTAGCAGCAGATTGTGAAAATTTACCATGACCCGAATATAAGCCGAGGTCGGGTTATGAGGCTATTTTTAAAGCCTGAAAACCTCGGCTTATACTCGAGTATATACGGTAATTGATGTTGAACTATTGTGTAAAATCTCATGATCTTCATTGGTGTACCTGGGTAATTTATCAGTAGATGCCAACAGCACCCTTAATACAGATGTTCATACCACTCATTGGTTAATCGGTGACATTCTAGAATTTTGTTAAATTGTGGATTTAGTTGGTTATGATCCCCTCTCCAACTGGTGTTGTGCCACTTCATTTAACAACCTTTCTAGTGCGTCACAAAATATGTCCTGTACTGTTGATGCTCCATCACTGGTTTATGTTAAGGAGCGGGATTTATTCCATTGATACTCTGTGGTGGAAAGGGGGGCATAAACTACAGAATATCATGGGGGAGACTCCAATCAAAAGGAACGACACACACAAAGTAAATCTGTCCAATATAAACACAGAAAAGCACAACGCCCATTCAGTAGATATTTGTACAGCTAACACCCCTTCATTTGTTTTGTTTTATCTTTCTATCATGAACATTTATGGTGCTTGGTGTACAAAGATAATCACGTAATGAGTTGCCATTAATAGAATATAATAAATCCGAAAGGGGAAGTGAGTCAGACACACAGGAAGTCAATTAATCACGTTTAATGTTATTATTTTGTCGTTTTTCCATTTTCTTTACTTTCCGACTTCAAATACCATCCTGCAAATTATTTTAGTATGTATTTCACAACCATTTAATCAGGTTAGGGAAGGGTGGAATTATTATTATTAAAATTAAATATGTCCCATTATCTAACAAAATGGGATAACGGCGAATCCCTGCATGAGATTTATTATGGAAACGTTCACATAAACACATTGGTACAGCTGCAAACAGTGGGCAGTAGTGGGCAGTAACTGTGCGGGTTGATTTGATTGGATGTTCATAAATTATCTCCCCATCCTTTTTTATTTGTTATAAAAATGACGGACTGCTATTGGCTACTATCGCTGTAAAGTTGTAACCAACTCTTTCCTGGTTAGTGGAGTTTTGTGTAATTTCATCCTATCTACACATTTTTAGTTACTTTCGTTACCATTGTCCCATCATATTTGAAAGGGAACTAAAGGGTTTCAAATGTGTCCGTTAAAAGTATTTAACTTATTTATAAGCCATGCTGCCTCCCACCCTGCTGTTGTCTTCTTAAATAATAGCCTGCCAGTCTTTCCCGTGATGCTTGCCTGGGGGTCTGTCACATGATGCTAGCCAGTGGGATTATTTGCCATGCACAGACTATGGTAATTAGTCTATGACGTGTTATGGCTTTTAACAGATACATTTGTAATTTAATGCTTTTTTTCCTCCTTGAACTACCTCCCAGTCTACATTTTTTAAGGTGCATTTTACTATTCACAACTCTAAAGTTCCTTTGCGAGCTGGTGAATTACATATTTTAGTTAAACTTCCCCTTGAAATTATGTCTTTTCCCAGACATGTGCTTTGTCCTGAATCCTAGGATTCTACTTTTGATATTCCAATTCCATCTGCATTACTGCTCCCGGCTTATTCACTTGCTGGATCATTTCCGCGTTCATCCAGAAATCTCTTGATTTATAGAAATGGGAGATTTTCTGAAATCTTCCTAAGCTTTTGCTTAGCATGAAACAGAATAGCTCCCCGGGCTGTCCAGACACGATTAGGTAGTTTAATATATTGAGTGTGTTGCCTGTTAAGGATTTATTTTTCCTGATATTTAATACACAGGGGCTTAAATACAAATCTGTTTACTGTGTTTGTGCATCTCTCTTACTAACCGAAAACTGACCTAGTGATACGTCAATTGGCTGCGTTTGAAAAGTTTTTTTTCCACTCTTGACGCATCCACTGGGAGAAGTGAATCAAGCTCAGTCCTTGCTTTTTTGGATTGTGGTCTATAGATTGCAGCAAGGACCTTGGCTACTAGAACTGGATTCCCTGTTCTCTGGCACAGTCTGTTTATATATCTAGGGGGGAGCAGTCTTGTCATTGTCAGAATGAATATCACTGGTGTTGTATATTGGTCCCTCTCTGATGTAATAGAATGACAGATATAACCTGCTGGTTTATTTAGTATATTCAGTATAAACATGCTCTGATATTCTAAAGATTGTACTGCATATTTGTTTCTAAGTTACAGAAACAAAACCCAAATAATAATTAATTTGTTTATCAGGAGAACTAAACTCTGTTTCACGTTCAGCTCTGTCTCTCTCATTCATGGCCTGAACTGCTATATGCATTTCCCAGTAAAATGCTACCAAGTCGTGCCGCCTGGGAAAAGAATAAAGCATCACTCTGTAAGGGCTTCTTGGAGAGCTCTTGCCAGTGGGGTATAGGAGCTGATTTCAGCCATCCCTATTGGCAGTACATGATACCCTCCCTGACTGCCTAGAGTTGGGTGACCTTAAAGGACAACTACACTGTAAAAATTAACCTTTTAAAAAAAAAGCACCCGGGGCAGGGAGGTAGGGTTGATTAGTCCTACCTCCCAATATAATTTTGCTGAGGGCCATCAGCCGGTACAGTTTTATCTGCCATGTGTCCTGGGCTTTCCTGTATTAAAGATAGTGCTGAAGCACAGAGGAAGCCAGGCAGAAGTTTTCTTTGTACTTGCACTCCTCACAGAAACAATATTTGGAGGAAGGAATTACCTATCCTACCTCTCTGTCCCAGGAACTTTTAATTTTTACTAAAAAAAAAATCTTTATATTGATTTAAGTTCTCCTTTAACTCGCTTCCCCTTCAGCAGTTTCAGAGCTGAAATCTAAATCTAAAGGTGCAAAAGTTTCCCCATGCTAGTAAGTTGCCGCAACCCAACCAATCAGATGTTCGCTTTTTACTGGGTGACTGTAGTTCGATAACATTTGATTCATGTGAGTTTCCTGGTGTTTACTAAACAAGAGTGTAATCAACTATTACTTACAGACAGACAGAACATATCCAATTGGGCATGTTACAGGAACCACAGCAGAGGAATGTACAGTGTAATTAATAACTGAAAAACAGACGTGGTGAAGAGTTATACAGAACTGCAGGGATTTCAGGGGCTCCTTCTACTTATATTTTTAAATTTGACAAGCTATTATTTAGGACCCAGGTGGACTATAAAGACAAGTGATCCACTGTCTAAACATATCTAAACATGGGTAACACACAGGGAAAAAGTCATTTTTGGTCTTCACTTCTCCTTTAATATCTATTGGCTACAGCATTGTGATGCTTGTGTCTTCAAACCAAACATGTGGCTTTAATGTATCACTTGTAAGCAAAAATATCAAGTCCTGAACAGTAGATTTGCCCATTGCCAACGGTGAACAGCAACAATAATACCCTAGATAACACCCTTCTACCTTAACTTGCCCTGTCTAGACTAAGCTTCCCAACAAGATAATGATTTTCCAAACAAATCTCCTCAGTGGCGATGCCAATGTTTTTGTTTGTTTTTTAAAGGGAACGTTATAGCCCCGAGGAATGTTCAGTTGATATTAGCCTGATTGGTTTTGAACTATGTCCAGCAGTTGTAGAGCAGTTTGCAAATTAAGGTTTTCATTGATTGTATTAGACTAATTAGCGTTTACCTACTGGTGATGGGCGTGTGCTGCTTACAGTTTACTTTGTGTGGTTTTGTTCAGATAATTATATGTTGCCTTTAATAACAGTGTAACCCATTCACGGTGAAAAGTCTTTTTGTTGAATTGGTTTGTGAGTTGCTTTTACACCTACCAGATTAATGAGAATCTCATTATATCACTGAACTATGTTCTTTTTTTTTTTAAACCTGCTGAAGAGATGAGGCTTTAAACTTTAAGGGAGTCCATATAAGGAGTCCAGTTTCAATGGCTCTTGCAGCTGATTGGTACTTTGTGATGGAAAATCCCCCGGGGAAATAGCGATTGAACTGCACCACTTACATTTCTAACCATAAATAGGTTTTAACTTGAAATCTGCACAATATACAGATTGGATCGTCCAAAATATTTTCTGTCTAGACCAATAAGCATCTGTTTGATAAACTGCCCCATATACCTTAGGGACCTATTAGACAGCAGGTACACACAGCTGGAATACTCATCTTGTTCCATAGTGCAGCACGGTGGCTCAGCACTGATGCCTTGCAGAGCTGAAGTCCTGAGTTCGATTCCATCTGCAAGGAGTTTGTATTTACCCCCTGTGCTTGTGTGTTTTTCCTCCGGGCACTCCGGCTTCCCCCACAGTCATAAAGACATACTGATAGGGTGTATGTGTCAAATAAATCTGCTTGGATTGTAAGCTCTTCGGGCAGAACCTGAATGTGCATGTAAAACATGTAATTGTAAAGAACTATGGAAGATGTTGGCGCTATATCAATCCATAATAATAATAATAGTGCTGGCCATACATTGCTTAGATGTCTAATCTGCTTTAACATCTTCCTGCCCAGCCGTTCTTACCTGTGATGTTTGGGAACCTTAAGGCTTAGGGTGGATACAACCTTTCCCTGGATTCTGACTTGCTTTGGGCTCCTCTTTGCCATCCCTTGTGTGTATAATATATATAGTATACCCCTGTACCTTGTATGCCACTTTTTATTAGCTTTTTTTTTTTTTTTTAGAGGGTTATTAAACTGACAGGAGGACTTTTTTTAGGAGAACTATTCTTACCTTTAAAAGTCTCCAGGACCTAAACCCTAAGTTCTTACTCCATGGTTTACAATAAATCAACTTCTAATTCAACCCAGTCTGTCTAGCTCCGCCCCTCTCAATTAGTCCTTGACATGACTTATGGGAAGAAATTTCTGCAAGAAGCACCTTTTCCAATTGGGCAGATCCTGGAATGAAGAAGGGGCAGTGCTGCTCCAGACTGGTGAGGGGAAATTGAAGGATTACAGCTGATCTACTGTAAACCCAGGGGTAAGAACCCAGGGGTGAGAAGCGGTTAAAGCTGGGTGCACACAATACAGATGTTTAGCTGATCACAGATGGAATCTGTAAGCATCATTCCCAATGCTGACAGCATTTATCTTCCCCAGCCCTTTATCGGTAATGTGTGTACCTAACTTTAGGTCCTCACACAAGGGACTTTTAAAGGTGGGAAACTGGAGGGTGTGGGCGGTAAAATAGTTCTCATTTTAAGGTCTTGTGCAAGTCATTTATGGTAAAAGGGGTTAAATGGTATGCTTTAAGGCCTGTTACATATGGCTTCTGCAAAGGCTCACCTTACCACCTTACCAATGCAGCTGTTAAATAATATTTACTTAACTATTAGGCTGTCACTGCTAAAGAAGGGATTTTTTTCTCCATGTAGTTCACTGTTCCCTTTGTTTTACCCTGTAATCTCTGTGAATGGTTAATGTAAAGATCAGTCCCGAGCTTTCTGGTAACATAAGAAATTTTATTACATTATGATTGGTTTATAATCTGCTTGCTGTTTGTATGCTGGCTTTGATTTAGCGCAAAACTAAATTTAACCTTACAGTGCAGGGAATGCAGAACTAGTGTTATACCCATGCTAGCCTTGTGTTATGTTTGGTAGCCTGGATTCCTGAAATTATTTCATTCAGTAATTGTTTTAAGGTTCGTACACACGTGCGATAATAGTGCTCATACATGGGCCGATTATCAGCTGAAACGGGCATTCGTACACATTGTGCGTCGCACGTGTGTACGAACCTTTAGACTTTCCCTCTCTTCATTGTAAACAAAATAAAAATACTTTGCAAACTTAGGCTGGGTACACACAAGGAAATTATTTGCCTGGACCAAGCGTTCGCTATTAGCGAGCGCTCGTCAGGACAAATGCCACAGGGAACCGCACTATCGGCCATGATATACCAACAGGCCTGTGCCGCCCATTCAGCTGATCCGGACGAATGGGCGACCGAGCACGGTTGCGGCTGCCCCACACACACGGTAAGATACACGCCACTATTCCTTGAATGTTTCAGGATAGACAAAAGGTTTGCCGTTTTATTCAATAGTAACGCTATGTGTTACTGCATAAAACTGCTGTATGGTGGGTTTCTTTATGCACTACCAAGTATGAACACTAAACGCTCCTATGGGCAAACTTCTGGTGCGATTTTACTGTAATTAGTAATTTTGTAATTAGTTCCAATCCTTGGTAGGTAGGAAATCCCATTCCTACCTCCCTGGGTTATCGCATGTTCTGGCAGTGAGCTGTCGAAAGTTTTTTTGTGGGGGGCATATGGTAGTTGCCTTTTTAAAAAGGGGATACTGGGGTACTGGGGGTATAGTCTACATTTCAGACACATACACATTTTACATCAGTCCATGGTTTTTCCAGTGGTGAATATCTGACATCATGGTGGAAAATGAGTTGGGGCTTGGTAGGTGGAAATCCTGTAAATCCATAGAAATGTCATTTCCACAACAGCTTAGTTCCCTGTGTTATATTGGAAGCCCAGCATCAAATAGATGAAAACCTTTCCCGTATACACCAGCAGAGAGGAATTTCATTCATAATCAGAGCCAAACTTTACAGCAGCCTTACCATTCACTACATCTGGTAATTCCAATGAAATGATGTCATGCAGCTCATTGGATGTCCAGAATTAGCTTTACTTAGTGCTGTAATTAATTATAGTTTTGTGACTTATCATTGCCTCTCTCTATACTGGCATATGGGGGAGTTTGCATGTTGCTCGAGGGTGGAATTATTGCCTCAAATGCGCTGGGTCACAATCTTTCCTGTACTTAGCTCCATACACTACTTAGCATAACCACCCCCTCTATCTGTGCACTGAAACTTCTCCAATTAGAAGTCTTTCTGCTGCCGTACTCATATGCTTCATGCTAATGATGTAAATACCCACAATGTAAATCGCGGGAACAAAAAAAATCCCCGCCATTTCTGATGCGGATGCGATTGCACATACGTTTCCATTTTGGTAACCATGTGTTGACCATTTTTGGTGCATTAATGCATGCGTTTCCATAACGGAAAATGGCAAAACGCACGCGCAAACGAAAACCGCACACAATCGCATACAATAACGCACATGATTGTGTGCGCGATTTAGTGCGTTGTAGTGTGGCCTCAGCCTTAGGGCTAGGACACACTAGCGTGTTTCTCATGCGCTTACGATACTTTTGCGTAATGCAGCACAGTGCATGTCAATGAGATCCGTTCTCGGAGCGCATACGATCACAATGTTTTGAAAATTGCATGTGGTTAGATTGTTTTACATTGTACAGGTTACAGAGAAAATGGATGGTAACACACATTTTCCCATGCGTTGACGTCCATTGTAGTGTGGCACTACACCAGACGACAATGAACAGGGAAAGGGGGTTTCATGTGCTTTACTGTCCGCTTGTGCTATGATCCGCTCAATGTTGCGCAATAGGAGTGCAATTTCCAAAATAAACGTGCACACAGATCTTAAGCGTGTGAGATACACGCTAGGGTGGCCTAGTCTTTAGAATTGCCAAAATCAACCAGGTTTCCCTGTTTGATAATGCAATCTGTTTTTAACCAGGATATAATGGGGGCATTGGAATTATAAGGAAGGGTCTCCCTGGAATCTCCCTGGTGTAAGCAGAGCGTGCCTTCACTTTTGCACATGGGTATAAAGCACATTCTTTATGATAATGTGGAATCTGCATTCATTTTATTACTGTAGAATTATCTATCCTTTTTATTCTGTGCTATCAATACCCAGCCTTAAAACCCCCGTATTGAAAATGAATTTTAATTGAAGATATGTAAAATCCCATCTCTTTTAGGCAGTTTCCATCTGAGCTTTTTAGGGAATACCATGCCATCTGTTGACCTTTCGGGGTATTACATGAGCTGGGACTGGCTGATGGCTACAAAAGCCAATGTATTTAAGGGGAACTAAAATAATCTGTCACAGAGTCAAATAAACATTGAACCAAAATAAATCATTCCTTACGGCTCTGCAGAATATTTTTCTTTATTGCGATGTGAGCAGTGATAGTTAAGATAACCTCACCTAAAGCAGCCTGTAAATGGTCCAATGTCTGGCTTTACTTTTGAGCAATGTACGGTAATACTTCTTTAATCCCAAACTTACACTGCAGTTCAAGTGATCTGTCCTGTGTTGAACCTTGGCACAGTTACATTAAAATAACAGAGGCACATTTGCCAGAAATGGATTTAGTTAGCCATGCAAGATCAAACACTGCAGGCATACAGAAAAAGGAAGGAGAAGACGGCAGATTATAGTAACAGTGTGATTATAATAAATATCACCTGCAGGTAAACCATTGCCTTCCCCTTTCTTTTTTGTTTGCCTGCATGACAATATCTGGGGAAGATGGGGCAGCTGCAGAATAGTGAGACAGAAAAAGACAGGACCCTAATGCCTGGCACACGAGGGCTGGTTCTTTAACCAGACCGACCGGCCATTGTGATCCCCATAAATTTTGGGTGCGACCAGAAAAATCAACTCGTGTATGGCTAGCTCAGCAGTTTGCTTTGTACAATTCTGAACAATTCTGTTATTACATATTCTCAGATGAAGTGATTGTGATTGGTCCAGGTTGGGACCAATAGTGAAAAGGGATACCCATCACTAGGGTAAGGGGGGGGGGGGAGTTTGCTCCCTTCTCTACCATTTTCCATATGGTAGAGAGTGCCTACTTCTAATTTAATAGACTCCCTCAATGTGCTAAGAGCTTCCCCGGACTTTATCAAAGGGACGATCCAATTGCAAGATTAACAGCTCCCTCCCAAACTCCCTGCACAGGAGATGGTGATGACAAAATATGTTTCCATGGTTATGTAAAGTCTTGGAGTTCTCCACGTTATTGCTTATAATCTATACGATTCCTTATTGCCCCCCTCCTGGCACATGGCTGACTCAAGGTTTCAGGTAACCTGTCCCTTAGTAACAGCTGAAAATACTAGAAATTCTTTCCAACCTTTCTTTTCAAGGCTTTGTGACAGATGGTGCCAACAGATGGGCCGCACATTCCTAAAGAGCTTACCATCCCCATTCATTACTATCCTTGGTTGTTGGATGGCCGCTAGGACACAGTAACAGACCATTCTTAAAGATTTGACGTGAATTAGCCAGGCTGGTAGCAGCCTTAGTTTGTAATCTCTGGCTCGCTGCCATACTGCTTCGCTGCTGCGATAAGCTTCTCTGCTTATTCTCTCAGGCCCTGTGCTACTCCCTTAATTACTTACATTCCTCTACACAGCCTTGTCATGTTGCGCCCAAACACCAGTTATTAACTTAACTCATGATTTGCTTACAGCTAAAAAAATGACAGATGCCTCCTGTTCTGTCCCAGACCCATTTATTACTGAATGTCCCATATTGTTTTTTATTGATTCTATATTCTTTATATATTATATATTTTATTGTTCATTTTTGTGTAAAGTCTAAATATATGATTTGTGCAGGAAACTAGTACTGGAAATCTAAAAAAAGAAACTTTTCCATAAATCATTGGTGCCCTATAAGAATCTGTGATGGGCAGGAGTTTTAAAACCCTTTAATGGACCAATCACTTTAAAGCATTAAATGAGATAGGAGTGCTGCTGCAATATGATTGGTTGGGTGAGTGAGGCTAAGTTAAAACCCCACCACACCCCCTATCAAACAAAGGAAGGATGCAGCACTCTGCGTTAATGATTAAATATTTGGCTGTTCATAGTGACACCAATACTCCTTTTAACACCAGGCTAGGTACATGCGAGCAGATATTTAAGGGCTGACTGACCGATATATGTTGGTAAATCACGGCTGATCACACAGTGATCACAAAATGTTGGCCACGGTTATATCGTCATATGGTCAGCTGGGCAGAAAAAAATGTGCCATTGTGTATCTAGCCTAATTACGTTAGATGGTTTAATATTTGCTATTTACAAGTTAGATATTAATGTTCAATCACAGAATCTAAAAAAGCCCAGTTTTACCTTCCAACGTTTCTGTCCTGGCTCGTTCATTTCATTTTTGAATGTTGACCACAAAATAATTTGGTATGGCTACATGTAGACCAAACATTATAGGAACTTGCCATACACATGCCTGTAAAGCATCGTGGTCAATGACAATGTACTGACTTGCCTTCTCTTAATACCAAGGGCACCAATTGGTGGCAGCAGAGATGGTGAACATTTAAGTGACTGGGGTCATTGCATAGGGAAAGAAACTTGCCTGTCATCACTAAGCCGCAAAGGAGCTAAAGAAAATGTTTCAGATAAAGCACCGCTGGTAATTCTTGGTCTGATTCTGATCCCATATTTAGAATCCCAGTCATACTTCTAAGACAGAGCTGCTGTTTACTTCCAAAAAGGAAGCAGATGCTGTCATGTGAGTAATTCACTCCCATGCAAATAGAACAAAGGTGAATAGTGGGGTGGGGGGTTCACACAGGGACATTCGTTAAATATGACCATACCTTGGTTTTAGGCAAGTTTAACCTACTTCAACTGAACCCCCAAGTTGAAGACTCCACCCGCAAAGTTCTCAGGTTCCTTGCACTACCATATGCAGGAGCTTGCATATTTTAAACCATTGACCCCAATGACTATTCCTTATGAATCATTTCTGAAATTTAAATCATCCTGTTTATATGTGTTATATGGATTCCCAAACTTGCTTTGACTTTGGGCCAAGGAGCAGATACTTGTGTATATGTTAATGTTTATTTATGTAGCGCCACTTGGGGATGCAGCGCTGTACAATATAATAATTCAAAAAGGGGGACAAAAACAATGATTAAAACATAAATATACAAATAAGTATGAGCATTAAAAAGTACCGTGATCCATGTAAATGAGGAAAGAGGTCCCTGCCCCCTAGAGCTTACAATTAGATGGGTAACAAACAGGTACATAGGGAAGGGTAGAAGTGTCAAAGTAAGATCTTGTGCATTAGGGATTGTGTATTCTGATATGCTTGTGATATATTCTAATCTTACCATTTTATCAGATTGTAGTCTTTTGCCATTATGCTTGATGGTGCTGTTAAAATGTGAGGGGTCTGTCAGTTTGGATGTGTATTTGATTAGAGCTACAAGGATGTGAGTGCTGTTTTTGCCTATTATTTAATTTGGATGTTGAGTTTTGAATCCCCTAGCACCACCCTAATCAGGTTATCCAGGCCACCAAATCCAGAGAGTGCTCTCCCATGTACATTGTGAGTCCAGTGGTCCTATAGGTTATGAGCATGAATATAATTAGTGATACAGCAGAAGGCTAGCTCTTCCAGTAGTTTAGTGGCTATCGGTAGTTAGCAAGACAAAAGGGGACTAGGGAGGCCTTTTTGATTATGGGTTTCAAATACGCATGTTTAAAGGAGGAAGGGAAAATACATGAAAAAAATATTTATATTTAAATATATGTGTGATAGTAAGGGTGAAACAACCTGATCACAGTGCTTCAGTAGGAAAGAGGGTATGGGATCAAGAGGCCATGTAGTGAGTGGACAGGACTAAAGGATGAGAGACCTCTGACTGGGTCACTGGATTAAAAGATTCAAGAGCTGCAGAGGGAGTTGTGGGTAAAAGAATCTGAGAGCTGTCCTGAAGACAAGGAATCTGCATACAGATTTTTGAAGTCAGCAAAGTCTTGGGGAGAATGTGGAGAGAGAAGAGAATCAGTGGGCAAGGGGCAAAGAAGGGAGTTAAAGATGGAGAATAGGCGATGTGGGTTTTATTTGTTATTATTTATTTTAAGAGTCCTATAGAAGTTTGGTTTTGCCATAGAATGTGCAGTAGTTGAGGCATTGCAGTATATATTTGTAATGGAGAAAGTCAGCCTGTGTACGAGACTTTTTCTGCATCTTTGTTAAAGGGTAACTGTGGTCCAAAAATTACTTTAAAAAAAAAATTACTGTGGTCCAAATAGTTAAATTGACAGGATTTGCTTTCCTGAGGATTTTTGCAATTTACTTTCATTATTTATTTTACATAGTTTTGAAGATATTTACATTTGTATGTGAGATATGGTTGCAGCATCACCAGATCCTCTGCACTTCCTGCACTGAAACCATGTGTCAGTCCCTCTTCTGTGTTTCCTCCTCCTCATGCGCCCCCATGGCCCCTCCCCTTGCAGCCCCTTGGGCCTTTCCCTAGCAGCCTCCTGGGGCCCCTCCCACTAGAGTCCATGAGTGGGAGGGGCCACAGGGGGCTGCAACGGGAGGGGACACAGGGCCCACGATTGGGAAGGGCCAGCAAGTGGGAGGCATTTAAAAAAGCAGTGCTGTGGGCTGTGCTGTTCTCCCCACCCCCTCCTACCCTTCAGACTTGCATTGAGCATGTGCCAACCGCAGATTAGAGGAGGAAACAGTATTTCTGAACGCATATTCAGAACCTCCCACCTCCTAACTTTCTTATCAGTGATTTCTTCATATTTTGGGCTGTGCAGTACGTTGAGAGGTGGTTGATAGCTAGTTTTAAAGGTATGAACCTGGCCTTTCATTTAAAATAAACTTGTTTGGAGACCAGAGTTCCCCTTTAAATTGGCACTACAGAGTTGTAGCACAACCACAGTGAGGTCTCTTTGAAATTCTTAAAAATACTGTTTATGTTAATCAGCCCTACATTCCAAAAGCGAATAAAGAGTAGTTAAGAAAGAAGTTGTTAAGCTAGACCACCTTTTTGCTGACTTCTATACCTGTATTAAATAAGAAGAATTTTCCCCTAAACTAAGCCCTGTGACTACTTTTATTATCACTCTGGAATATAGCTCATTTGACAGCGTCTTTATCCCTGGGTGAATCAAACTGAGCATGTCTGAACCTTGTGGCTTCTGGAGGAAGTTGTTTTCGCTAACAAATATTTAATTTGTTTACAAAGCTCAATAAGCATTTTCTGGACTATAATCCAGGTCAAAATGTACCTCTTCTGTAACTTCTCCTTACTGTGCCTGCTATTTTTATTGTTTTTTTCAGTTACAATGTTTTTTTTTTTTCCTTCAATTGCTGCCACAGCGCATATGTCTAGTTATTAAACTGAGCTTAGTTCCCATCTCATTAGTGCAAACCATCTGGATCGCTGCATTTCCATGTTTTCTTAGGCCCTAGTTCAAGTCTTTTATTTTTCCTCTCGTTGGTTGACAATCCATGTTGTGGTCAGATAACTGAAATCACGGTGCAGTTTATCACTATATGGAATTCTACCACAAAATGTTATTGGCAGGTCAAGCTGTAAGGTCGATGTTCCTTAGGTCAGTTACTGATAATGATCCCGGAATTTGGAATATTCTGACTCATTTTATGGTATGGTAGAGAGCAGGAGGCCATAATTAATAGGAGAATAAGAGCTTAAGAATTTAATGGGACTTTTAATTCCAAAAAGAGACAGTTTTTATCAGAACATATTGTAATATTAGCAGAAAGTGTGGTTTCAATGCATTCCTAGGTTGGTGTTCAATAAAAATATTCTAAAAATCTTCTAGCTATGTCTGTCGAGTTAACACAACAATAGCCTAGAAAATTGTAAGTATCTCACAGATTAATGATAATGGTGCATACTTGCTTTTATAGCCTGGGATTTACCCCCTGAGACCTAGATACCAAGTTCATTTTCTTAATGATTCAATAGGGAGGCGCGTTCATGGAGATTCTGGTGCCCCCGCTTAGTGCCACCTTCCCAGCCCACTCTCCTCCCAACCTCCTCTTGATTAGGAAGCAATTGACAGATAGGGAATTATCCTGTGTTTTGCTTTTTTGTTAATTTTTTTTTTGACAGTTGCAATAAGAGCTACAGAATTCACATGGATACACATGAACAGTCTTATTCCTGGTTGGAAGTTTGCCACTAGCGAGTGGTCGGCTGGGATCACTGTCCGTTCCGGAAAAAGTATCCACGAGCTTCAGTTTGTCGATCAGCCGTGATTTACTGGCATGCCCTATAGTCTGTTCATGCGATCTGACATCGGCCCACTAAAACACTATACACAGAAATATTGGATGGTTGGACAGAAAATCTTCTTGTGGGGATCCAGCTTAATCTGCAGCAACTAATTAGATGCTATCACATGATTTCAACTGTAGTAGATCAGTCAAAATATCTGATTGGTCAAGACAAAATAACAGCTCAGGAAAATATCTGCATCTCTAATTAAATACATAGCACTGTTTTGAGCAGAGTTAAAGTACAGTTCAGTGGAAATGATCAACCTTTGTTAAATTGTTAGTTTGTGTAATGCCTTCTTAGTTATTCTACATATTCTCTTCCATTTTGAAAAATCAGTTGATTTCATACCCTTTGCTGTTCCCTGCTGTTGACATTAGTGAGCTGCCATTTCAGGTTCTAAAGGTCCTTCTTCTTCCCAGGATGCACCACTTCCTTGGAATGTTCCTAACAGTAATTTCTACTGATTGGCTGTTGGATGGGTCAAAGATACTCAGATCTCTACTGAGCAACTGAATCAACCCAGGCGCTGGGTCATGGGCAAGACCATAACGGTCTCTACTAGGGGTCCTGCAAACAGGAAGTCAGTATTTTGGTTGCATTTATTTATACACAGACAAAATGCTGAATTTGCAGGTTAAGAACAGTGGGATGGAAAAATACTGCTCTTTTTTCTGAAAAACATATGTATTTGCACTGAACTTCCCCTTTAAGGATATAGTATATACAGGATATACTATCAGAACAGCATACCCGTGAAAAGAAGAAAGAACAGACACTAGCAGGGAGATGTAATAAAAGTTCTTATTAAAAATGGTGCTTATTTTGCCCCAACCAATCAGATCTTATTTAACATTTGAAAGCTAACATCTGATTGGTTGGGTCAAACTTAGCACCATTTTTAACGATAAGACCTTTTATTGAATCTCCCTGATGATTATACAATATGCACATGGCTGCAGGGATCTAGAACCGTAACAATTTCTAGTTGTATGGCTGATAAGAATCTCTGTCATAAAAAACCCCAAACTTTCAATGGCGCCCTCCACGCTCTCAGTGTCGCTTATGCCTAGAAACAGTCCTGTATGTTCTTCCGTTTCTTTGGAAACATCTTTGATTGCCAGAATATTTCCAAACAATATGTACATCCTGCAAACTTCCAGGGGGACATTTAATTGGTTCATCAGCTGACAGTGACAGCACCGCTCTGTGAAGCCCATGGTAACATGGGGGTTATTCCTGGAACCATACAGTTGACCATTATAACACTGGTTTGGTAGTTCCAAGGACAATCCTGAATTTAGCTTCTGCTGGATAGGGAAAACGTATGAAACATTTGGTTATTAGTCAAAAAAAATCAGTTTAAAGCAGCTGTGAAATCCCCCAAATCAATTGCTTGTGGCTTTAATTGACATGTTTCCTGTCCTAAGTAGAAAAGTGCTGTGAGGCTGGGAGTTATAATGTCCCTTTGTGTGACCTGCTGACAAACGGCAAACTATTAACCACACTCAGTCTTACCAAGCTGTTTTCTGAAAGGGAAAAATCCAAGGACCTCTGGAATCATCTGTGATCATTGAACAGGCTGAATGGAGCTTGTGCCATGTGATGTTTAGCTCTATGCAATAAATGTGTGTTTGTATGTTTTGAGAATGCAACCATGTACATTTAAAGGCCAAGTACAGCTCAGTTTATAGAAATATTCTTTCACTAATTTAAAAATCATTTCTTAGGACAATTGCTACTGGCTGCATAGCGCCTTTTGTGGCTGCACACAGGCCATCACCATCCTCCTAGATTAGCAAATCTTCAACATTTTGGTTTTTTTAGGCCGGGTACACATGGACAGATATTTTGGCCTAGTTCATTACCTAGCCATATATTTTTAATGGATCAGACAGAATTCCTAATTTACCTACATGGCCAACAGATATCAAATAAAGTAAAACACACCATCATAAACGATGCAGTATTCATACAGAACACCCTATAGCAACATATCTTATATGTCTTATCAGATTGAATGTTGCCTAATCAATTTTAACTGATAACATTTATTAGCAAAATCAGTCAGTCCAAAATATTGTTAGTACCACTTTAATTTTGACTTATTAGGAGCCGCTGGGCAGTTTTATGGAGTTAAAGTCACGCTAACTGATTCGCTAACTCCATATTAGCGACAGGTGCGTGGGTTTAGCAAAAGAATTCCATGCATTCACCGCTCGCGATTTAATATCGCATTTGCGGTACTTTTAGCGCAAGATTGATCAAGCTGTGGGTAAATCCCTTTTGGGGGTGGGATTTACCCACTAGTGCAAACACGATATTGAATCACGGAGGGGAGATTTACCTGGAGCGATAGCGGCTTTGGTTAAATCTCCCCCACAGAGTATTGATCAATGTATCAGGACATTGTAACAAACAGTATATAATGTTTTAACCCCAAACCACACCCTCGAGTGAGACAGTCCTACAATAGGCTGGCTTTATATTTACTAGACACCTACAGGGTATGGGCTATCCCTTTAAATACAAAAACATAGTCTGTCTCGCAAGAAACTAATGATAAAGAAGTTTCAAACCCTATAAACATTAAACATTCTAGAATCCCAGAATGCTTTACACTGCGGTCTAATATTTCTCTTATCCGTATCCACAATGTCCTTTTAACAACCTTATTATGTATGGCTGTATAAAACCATATCATAGAGTTTATCAAATTCCCAAGTGCAGAGAGGTAGAATGGTGCTCAGAGCTGTCATTTTCCATTTGCAGTCATGTACAGAATCTGTCCACTGGTCTTACCCATCTCTTCTGTCACTGAACCCCTTATGGGTTTCTACTCTTCAGCCACCTGTCAGGATGTAGACCCTGCAAGCACAAATGTGTCTTTCTGTCTGATTTGTTGCCTGTTTGTCAGTATCTGCCCTTTGTCCTTCCACCTGTGGCTTCACGTCCCTTTAGACATCCACAGTGAAGCTTTTCATCTTCGTTCTCACCTTTTTTTCTTTATGTCTGTTTGTCGTTCACTGTAATCTCTCTATTCCTAAACTACGTATAAGCACTAAGAAGACTAATTTATTTCTCCTTTAGGGCTATAATAAAAAATATGTAAAGTTTGTTTGTAATTCTCCAGCCCATGGAGGACAATGCTGGGTGTTCCATTGTCCTCCTAGTTCTTAAACACATTTAGCCTAGAAAATAAGACTTAACTCTGTAGCCCACACATGGGTCGACTATGGCCCGATATTCCAACCAACAGATAAAATCCTATTGGTAGTTTGTCAGGAATTATAGCACTATCACTGAGGATTGTCCCAGGCAAGTATGCTGCTTGCGCACACCCACACCCTCTTGTGGGGCTACCACATTGTTCACACATTAGCCTAATTCATAAAACTAAAACCTGTTAGATGATGTTGGTTATTGGATCACTGTAACCCCGGGAGGTGCGGTCTATCAATGTATTTCGCACTTAGTACAGGAAGGTTAAATGAAACATGCACGGGGATACTGCTAATTTATTACTAATTATTGCTATAGGGATTCTGGTCTAAAAAGAACCTTAGTTACGTTCATAACTCTCCAAATGGGTACATGGACTGGTATAGTGGTGGGACCTATTATTGGATGGTAGTTTAGGTAAACAGAAGTTTTGTAAAGTAACAGTTCATCTATAAAAGAAAGAGGAACAGGATTTCTGCAGGACACACATGGCTTAATCGACCTATTCGATCGAATTGGCAGAAATATCAATGGATTTCGCTTAGTTTATCAGAAAAAATTGGGCCAGAAAATTTTCCATCAATCCCATCTTCCATTCACCATCTTTTGTAAATTTCAAGCTGAAACCCATGGAAGATCGATGGTGCAGGTTGGGAATTTTAATTCATTCTTCAATCAAATTTCCAATTAACCGAAAACCTTAATGATAAAAATCTTCCTGTCTATGGCTAGCTTTACAACCAGTGTTGGTTAGAAATAAGTAGATACAAGGTAGTAGCTTCATTTTAAAAGCTACTGGTAGCTTAGTTACTGTTCCAGAGCTGTAAGCTATAGACCCTGCAGCTACAAGAATGGTAACCGCTAGTCTTATTGTGCAGCCTGTGTAACAAATATTGTTCATGTTTCTGTCGTACACAAATGACTGAGCCTTTTACAGTAGGCAGAAGTCTAGCCAAATCGCCAAAGGCAAAGAGAAATTGATTTAGCAGATGGAGAAATGCTGAAAATGCTTTGGGAAAGGAACAAGTCTAACCTCAGTACACAAGGAATAAAACCACTAAACCACCAGTGGAAATGTATATTTGGGTTGTATTATATGAAATCATTTTCGATATCTTGTTCTGTTCTTAATCTCTACCATAACGTATTGATAAAAGGCTTAACATCTGGTGTATTTATATCTTATTGATGTTTTTCCCACTGTTCTAGTTTGAGGTTTTATATGACTCCATTCCCAGAATCCCTTTTGTTATGTACTTTACAGAGACATTAAGCCAGATAACATCTTACTGGATATGAACGGACACATAAGATTGGCAGACTTTGGCTCCTGTTTAAAACTAATGGAAGACGGAACGGTAAGTATATTGTCAGTCTTAATATTCATATTGGGATGAGCCTGGAGATCAGTTACAAGCCAATACAGGAGGTGCGGTGATATATAAAAAATGCAGGTGCCTACCTTAGGGGGTGATATGGTCCTGCCACATAAGGGAATGGGCTGCGTAAACACATGGTAAAGATTAAATGCAGCTTTCACGCTTTTGTTTAACTACACCCACATTATATACACAGAAAACACTCACGCCAAGACCTGCTACATCCATTAACTCATTCGTTTTATAGCTCGCTGCTGGTTGCATTGGGTTCTTAGCCTGGTCAATAAATTTATCAAAATGAATTCATCAAGATACATAATTCGTACACATGTAATGCCTAGAAATATATAGATCTACAGTATAAATCTATATTTACTTTAAAAATACCCTGAAATAAATCAATAGGTAATTCCATACAGTTCCTATCCGTTCTCTTAAAATACCCCTAGCCTCTCTGGGAATCCTAGAGATTGCCAGACCCTTGGTTGAGGAACACATGTCTAATTACCCAGCGGTATTAAAATGCTTAATTTATTGCCCTGGTTAAAACTCAGCTCAACTTTATATATTTCCTTCTGGTGTCCCAAAAACTTTCTGTTGGCTATTGACTAGTTAATTTACACACACTTAGGGAAAGGCCACACTAGTGTGTTCCAATTGCGCATTTAAAAGTGCACGCTAGTGTAAGGCAATGGGGCTGGACACATTAGTGCGTTGCGCTGCGATCTGCTTTTGGGAGCTCATACGATCACTAATTTTTTTGCGCAATTGCATGCATTCCATATTGTAATATTGGGAAATCGCAACGCAACATGGAGTGGCCTCACCCTAAACTATGGTAAGATCTGTAGGTAGAAGCCTGTCTGCCTGGGTGCTGAATCTAGATAATGTATGTCACTGGAAATCTATTATAAAGCGTATCAGGTAGGTCACGTTATAGGATTTTCAGGTTTGTTATACGCTCGCTAAAAGTACATTAATATAATTCCCCACAGGTGCAGTCCTCTGTAGCTGTTGGAACCCCCGATTATATCTCACCTGAGATTCTTCAAGCTATGGAAGATGGAAAGGGAAAATATGGCCCAGAGTGTGACTGGTGGTCCCTTGGGGTCTGCATGTATGAAATGCTGTATGGTGAAACTCCTTTCTATGCAGAGTCTTTAGTGGAGACATATGGGAAGATAATGAACCACAAAGTAAGTATAAGGAATGCGTCAATTAATAGTACAAATAAATATATGAAAAATGCAAGTGCTTAACCTTAAACAAGCCCCCTTCACTTTACCATATTATGGGGTATTTGGTAGATTCAAACTAACGGGGGGCTTTGGGATGGGAATCGTAAGCAGTGTTGAAACTTCATGCAGAGTCAGAAACACTTCTATTAAATGAAATGAGATATAATTGATCCCGTATTATTCCATTGCGCAGATTCAGCACAGTTTCTCACAATGGGTTCATACCTGCGCTGATAGGTTGGGTTCTCCCATATTGCAGAATGAGCTTGAGACTTTGCCTTTCTTTTCTTTACTTTTGTTTCATATTAATAGGAGAGGTTTCAGTTCCCAACCCAGCTGGCAGACGTCTCTGAAAACGCAAAAGATTTAATTCGTAGGCTCATCTGCAGCCGTGAACACCGGCTTGGTCAAAATGGCATTGAAGACTTCAAGAATCACCCATTCTTCGTTGGTATTGACTGGGAAAACATACGGAACTGCGAAGCACCTTATATCCCAGAAGTCAGCAGCCCAACAGATACATCAAACTTCGATGTCGATGACGACTGTTTAAAAAACTGTGTAAGTCTGCAGATCTGACCCCTACTCAGCTAAGTTTATTGCTTAGCGGCTACCATTGGGAAGGGGAAGGTGACCTGTAAATTATTATGATATAATTAGATAAAAATGTGCAGATTATAATCCTAATTAATAATTTTGCTGGTTTTATTTTTGTTGATATCTTAGTTTATTGTTTTACAGGCCAACTGTAGCATCTAAGCTCTGCCTCACCTCAGTCTGTGATGTATCCAATGGGAAGAAGATTATATCTTCTTATTGGTTAGGTCCTAGGCCATAAAGGGGGTGTAGCAACAGCAGCACATTTCCTTTAAATAACCAAATGCATAGTAACTAAATTATATGGTTTCTTATACAGACATTTTCTGCAATAATACCAGCTAATATTATGCCAGGCTGTAGTGCGTTCTAATTGTTTCATTTTGCAGGACTTTATTTATTTTTTTTGCTTAAATCTCCATTGCTCTGACTGACAGACAGGGGATTCCGTTTCACCGTATCCTTACGCCATAAGTTTAGAGGGAGATGTCCAAGTGGAAGATTTGAGTGAACCCTTTCCGAACGAAATAGCAGTAATTAATCCATGTCCTCCTCACTGCGTTGACTTGCCGCGCATGTATACACTAATTTATCTACCACTGTAATTGAGATTTAGAATTGGGCCGAAAAACTATTAAATGGCTTCACCCCATTCCTGCTGTTTGTACTGGAACTGTATAGTATAATAAGATAGTGTGAGCATCATAGGACCCAAGTCCAATCAAAACTAAAGTTTTCCTAACCAGGAAATCAGCCTGGTTATTTTGGTGATTGGTGATTTTACCAATGGTGACTGCTCATGTTAGAACCAAATGGCAAATAAATTTGTTTTTTTTCAGTAACAGGTTAGGTGCTTAGAAAATGCACAGGATGCACAAGAAATTATAACCAATAAGGAGGAATTGGCCACGCAATGCTCCTCCTTTCTCCATCTCATTGTAGGAAGTAGATCTGCCGCTGTGAATCTGCTCCTCATTGATGCTGTGCAGCGAGCAGCACAATGTTCTTGTGGCTAGCACTGTTGCTTTGCAACCCTAGAGCAATGGGCTTATATTGACCATGCAGGGATTTTTCTTCTGGCTGCTCTGGTTTCCCCATACTCACAAGACTAATTTGTGTGGATTTCATTTCAAGATGGCACTTCTCTGAGTGTTATAAGTGGGAGCTGCTGTGCATCCAAACAGTAATTCCAATGTACCCAGTACAAATGGCAAATAATAAATGATTTTTTTTTGGAAAGTTACTGTGCTCACATCTCGCTTCGCACAGAGCTGAGAATGAGCCCCACTGCTCCTATTGCCCTGACGCCTTCTACAAGATCCCCATCTTTACATAATAAGCTTTCACTAACGTTTTTAGTGCGCTGTTCACTGTTCACTTACTGTTTTATTGCGTTGATAGTGTGTGTGTACGGCACAGTTTACCAATTTAATATTTTCTTTGTGGAAACTGAGATCTCTTACACTCCTGGCATAACTACCACACGGGCTTAACTCTAATTGTTTTTATGTATTTTTCTAGGAGACTATGCCACCCCAGACTCACACTGGCTTCTCTGGGCACCATCTTCCATTTGTTGGATTTACCTATACAAGTAATTGGTAAGAATCTGTATTTAGGGGATATCCTAACCTCACAATTTTATAACATTATTTAATTTGTTAGACAAGTTCAAATAACCAAGTCTTTTCTATAGTCACGAACTTTGATTGGCTCCTTTTATTTAAATACCACACTCCTCTTCAATGGGCTGTTCTCTAATAAGACATAGGCTAATGTAATCTCACAGATAAACTGTTAGCAATGCAATATTCCATGAACAGCTTGCTGCTTATTGGTTGCTGTTATAGATAATAAAGTAGAATGACTTTTGTCTGGTTTAAAGTGTCAGTGATTGGATCTTGTAAGTCACGTGTTTTGATTCTAAATTTATACTGTATATGCAGACATAACTAGAAACCTGCGTAGTTCAGTCACAAAACCCTGACCATACACTGTTTAATTGGATGCACAATGGAGCATACAATCTGTCCGAATACAGATATCATCAGAAAATCAACTTGTACGATCACCATCAGTTCATTCAAGTTAAAGATCAACAAGCAGTAGAGTGGGGTCAACAGAATTAGTCGGCCCAGTGTAATGAATACTAATGGCAGAGATGAATTGCTATTTAGTACCAATACTGACTAGTAGAGGATCTCCTCGGGGGAGAGTAAAATAGAGAGTTTTCTGTGAGTCCTCAGATGGTATATAGCTCTGAGAATTAGTTACAATTGGATCCAGTTACAGCAATTTTTTTAGATAAACTGAAAGTGGCCACTAGAATAATTTGCTGTTACCGCAGTTTAATTATACAATTCCTCTAATGCCCATACAACAATGTTACAATTGACTGGTTAGACTGGGGTGTAAAGTGTTGTGTTTTACCTATTCTGGGGGAAAAGCAGGGGAGGAAAATACGGCACTTTAAGACATTCTGGTGATGCTTATTTGCTCCTCTTGGACTGGTTTTAGGGGAGGTGGAACGTGTTATAGATACTTTACCAGCCAAGGGCTACACATATTACTGTCCCCCTCTGACCTCTTTTCACTGAGTTCTGGTAGGGGTGAAAAGGAAAAACTTTTGTATTTGCCTTTTATTGATTGGTGATTGCTGACATTCTGTTTCAGTTCTGGGTAAAACTAGGATATCCCAATTTTTCAAAGATACTGAAAAACCCTTTCCAGATCTTGCTTGTGACGGTTCTCATTCATCCAGGTCATATATATATATATATATATAAAACACCTCTTAGCCACTATCTAATCACGCCCTTAACACCTGGCTGTGATATGCTAATTGGGATTTTCCAGGGTACATAATTGCCACAGATTCTTGTACAAGTCATTCTGAATTGAGAAAGCCAGTCGGATGACTAGCGAAACGTCTTCAAGAACTAAACTTCAAGTCCAGTTGATCTAATTGAATACAACAGATATACCATGACCTGGATGAATGAGAACCTTCATAAGCAATAGAAAGTATAGTATTAAAAAGTATCCAGTATCAGTTTAAAATAGTGATACATCAATAGTAAAAATCATATATTAAAAGATTAAAAACAATAATGAAAACAGAAAAACTCACAACTTTGGTATAAATGTTTTTATTTTGTACAAACAAAATAAATAAAACAAACTTCAGAGCATATACAATCCTATAAAATGCATCTAGCATCTGTGAGGCAAATATTAGGCAGTACTCAACGCGTTTCACTGTTTCATTTAGTGTCCTTGGGAGTATTTTATTCAAAGTGCTTTATTTATCACTCTGTGCACCCTTTCAGTGTACTTTCAGATCGGAGCTCTCTGCGTGATGTCTCAGGGGTAGCCAGTATAGACTTGGATTCCAGCGTCCAACGAACGCTAGAGGACAGTTTAGCCACAGAGGCCTACGAGAGGCGGATACGACGTCTGGAGCAAGAGAAGGTGGAGCTCAGCAGGAAGCTACAAGGTAAAAATGGGTTGAATTCACCCTATAAATGAATGTGTCCTTTCCACTTAATCCAAACTTCTCAACCCCTCCTAGGACAACAGTGCAAAATGGCCCATTTTTAGCTTTGCAGCTGCCCGAATCAGATCCAAACGTTCTGTGATGTGATAACTGTATTTGATTATCTCAATATTTACAGGGTTTTGGATTTGATTTTAATGGTGACTTGTGTTTCCATCCACAGAATCCACCCAGGCTGTTCAGGCTCTTCAGTACTCGGCAGTCGATGGGCCTGTCACTACAAGCAAAGATCTAGAAATAAAATCTTTAAAGGAAGAGATAGACAAACTGAAAGCACTTGGCACAGGTAACTATGTCTCTGTCTTTGATTCTATTCTCTAATTGTTGGATTTCTGTTTTTATGTCTGTTCACCATATGTACGTTCCATAAAACACATTTATATGTGTGTGTGTGTGTGTGTGTGTGTGTGCAGTTAAACCAATGGGGGGAAGGGAGAGAAAGTTGGCTGATCAGTCACTGGAACCTTCCCATGTCTGCGTGAAAGATTTGTGTCAGATCTCTTGGTATTTAATACAATCATCTTGAATGAAATTGTCTCTGTGTTCCATATTTCGATTATTATGTCCTACTTGGAAAAGATGAGGTGAGATTCTTTCACTGAAAAGCCATTTTGTAATAAACATCAGGATTCTTTATCGAATAACATTTTCAGTTTTGCAGACCTGATTAACATGAATAAACTGGAAAATACTATTTTTTGTACTTTTTGAAGCCTGCTGTCTTTTTGTGGGGACTTTTTTGTTTTAGAGGAGTTTCTTGTTCCCCTCGCGTGTTTATACTATTCCAGAAAATAGCAAGTAAATGTATGCAGTTTGGCTAAACCTCAGTCACATGCTCCCTAATCTGGACTTTCATGTGATTGGCTAGAGACTACTAGTGGACATGACCTACTGTAACAAAGTTCCATAGTACCTTGGGACAGGGCAGATGTGAATGAAGAACAGTCAGTGATCCAACTGTGCAATACTGGAATGCTGGGAAATAAAGCACAAATCCCATGTTAGTAATGCACGCACATCAAAATAAGAGGCCAGACACAAGTAACTGCTTTTATGTAAGAGCATTTTGCTTTTTGATTTAGTGCTGTTCTGAGGCTTTAGTTGTCCTTTAAAAAGCCAGTCCATTTGTAGAAATCCGGTAACAATATATGTTGAAACAGCGTGACAGGGTGAGTGTTTATTCACCTAATTCTGTGCGATCTCTGTACGTACAGAGTGTGCACAGTACGTACACTGGTTGGTACTGGAAGGGCCCAGGACACACAAAATGATGCCCTGTGTACCAGGTACATGTAGCAATATGAAGATTGTGGTGTCCAACAAAATCAGTCTTTTTTCATTATCAAACATGGGGAAAAAAACGGTAATCAAAAATATGGCTATGTGTATGTCAACCTTTTGTGCCCTGTACAGAGTATGTGGCAGATCTGTATATGTAAGCGCTGAAAACTGTAAAAATGACTGGTAAAACCCTTGTGAGATCCATGTGTTGCTAGAGTAAGGGATGTCCTGATTTATTTATCTTTGTGGAACTCACGTGGCTGAACACCTGCATGCTGGTTAAGTTCCCATTTTGGGATCTCTGGCTGTGCCTGTAGAACTGTCGATTGTTTAACTGTTGCCTGTAAAACAAGACATTACCCTAGCATATGGTTCTAATACGAAGGGTCACAGACGTCGTTTTGTTCTCTCTGTAACACAACTGAAAACTTTTAGGAATTTCCGCATGTTGCCAAGTATGTGAACGATAATAACCAGAAAATTCCTTGGATCAGCAAAATGACATCTAAACTTTCTTCTCAGTCTCAAAATAGGAAGAGAGGGGGGCGTTAATGTATTTATTTCTACTGTCGGTCTACACAAGGCGATTACTAGAGGGATGGAACGTGGGACAGCGATTGCGCCGTGTTCCAATTCCGAGGGTGGGAGGATTTACCAATCCTGGGAAATAGCAATATGTTCTTGCTACAGTTGTGAATGATTAGATACACTGCAGGCAGCCTTCCAGGCACATTGATGTTCAATAGCCTTGCCAAGTCTCTCTTTATCAGTGTTTATATTGTTTGTACTGAATAGGCACTTTGCATGTTTTGTTTACCCTTTCAAGTTCCAGAAGGCATCAGCAGTACATTGTTTAAAGAAAACGTTCTGGCTAAAATGTTCCTGATATATGGCACAGAAACATCTAAATAAAATGATGTATCACTTTCTAAGTACTTCTTTACTCTTCCTCCCCTTACCTTAAGCTGGGTACACATATTACCAATAAGGGCCGATCCCATCGATACTAATGGGATAGTCCCTTTACCCGTTATGTGTGTACCACATCCAAGGCTGACGAACATTCACCGCCGGATCTCTTGGAACTGGCCAAAAATTTCCCTCACCTGCGGTCGTCTCCCTCTAGTAAAGTCAAAACTTTAAAGGAGTCATAAAGAAACCCCACATTAAAGTCCCCATAAAAATAGGCACAATCCCTTTAAGATAACATAAATAATGTTTTATTCCAGCCCCATATACATCAATAAAGTGCTTTAAACAAGTATATACAGTATACCATAGGTTTGGGCCTTATCAATTTCTTCGTTAAACAAGTATATCACACAACAGGTATACATATCATGCAGTGCATAAATAGCATTGTTATAGTCTACGTAATATCTCTATTAAAAGTATTAGGCATCCCCAATCTAAACATATCTCCAGCAGGGCCCCTAAGGTGCGTAGAGGTACTGATAACTGATAACATCACTCATCCGTTTCAGTGTCCAAGAATAAGTGTTTTGTTACTGGAAGCAGGAAGTGTTAACATTTAAAGCACCTTGCCTTCTAGCAAGATGCAGCTAGAAATGTGACACATTGCTCATAGTAGGATTACAGGCTTTTATTTAACTCTCACTTGTTTGTAAGCCACAGTGGTCATGAGCTGTCTTCTCATCTGGATCTATAACTGAAACACAGGAAAGGTGACAACATAAATAAGGATATAATTGCAATAGAATTAAATGATATGTTTGTGCAAATCTTGGAGCTGTGCTGTCAGATATCAGTTCTGTAAGCCTGTGATTTGAAGAACTAAGTTACAGACAGGATGTGTTACCTCCAGTTTTGTGATCAGATACAATGTTGTATGGCTTGTCTTGTGTTACAGGTGCCAACCAACTCAATCAGCAGCTTGAGAAGTCCAGTATAACGTGGACAGACATGGAAGAGTTTTCTAGACAAATAAAAGCTCTGGAAAAACATGTGAAAATTTTGAAGCAGGAGAAGGAAGACTTGAACAAGGTAAAAACCTCAGTAACCGCACCAAAGCTGGGCCGGAGTCCACCATCCGGAGCAAACACAAACAGATGCAGAATAAACTGTGGATGTGTGTTGTTTCTTTGTCCTTTCTAATATAGGGGATTCATGTTTTTAAACCTGATGAGTTACATTTCTGTTTAAAAATAAACTCCTTTTTTTTTACTTTTGCTTTTTTGGGAACAAGTTTATTAGTCTGGCTCCTGAAATAAAATGGACGCTGGTTGTTTATTTTTTCAATGGGGAATGGTTGTTATGACAAGAAATTTGGTCTAACTGATCCATAAAAATAAAGCCATGCATTATCCTGTTGTAGTATGTGGCCTTAGATTATAGAATGTGAAGAACATTTATCTGATTTTCATCACTAGCTAAGCATCGTGTCTTTTCTGTAGAACCTGTCAGAGTCCAATGAGAAATTGAAGTCCCAAACCAAAGAGCTGAAGGAAGCACAGAGCCAACGTAAACAGACCACACAAGAAACAGCAGAGCTGAACGAGAGGCTTACCGAGCTGCGCTCTCAAAAGCAGAAATTCGTCCGCCAACTCCGGGACAAAGAAGAGGAGATGGACGCTGTAACACAGAAGGTTGAAGGCTTGCGACAAGATGTCCGCCGTGCTGAGAGAGTTAAAAAAGAGGTTTGTAGTAAGAAAGTTAAACGACAACACCAAACTCATAATGACATCTTTAAGAAAGAATGTTGATATATCCTACCTTGTCCTCTGGAATCTTTGGATATGCCTGCTATGCTCCTGGATGCCATACAGTCCAAAGAACACTCCAGCACACCAGTGTTGGCTGTATGCCAGACAAGTGGATAGGTGCAATCCCCCTAGCCCTCCACTCCAAGGGCCAGAAAGTTCTCTAGCACAAGAAAGATATGGGGGAGCACACTAATCAGGTGTTATGCTTGTGAAGGTTCTCATTCATCCAGGTCATGGTATATCTGTTGTATTCAATTAGATCAACTGGACATGAAGTTTAGTTCTTGAAGACGTTTCGCTAGTCATCCGACTGGCTTTCACAATTCAGAATAACTTGTACAAGAATCTGTGGCAATTATGTACCCTGGAAAGTCCCAATTAGCATATCACAGCCAGGTGTTAAGGGAGTGATTAGATAGTGGCTAAGAGGTGTTATAGGAACTGTTGGTATTCGTGTTCTTTTCTTTCCTTCTACTTCTTTTGACAAAGGATATCCAGACTGGGCCTTTCTCAAAAGAAGTAGAAGGAAAGAAAAGAATAGAAATACCAACAGTGAAGGGGAAAAGCAGGACAGGAGGAAGAACATCTCATCCCATATGTAGCAGGGGTCTCCGAGAAATTAAGAAGAATTTTTAAAAAACACTGTATCCCTGTCTGCTTTAAACCGAGCAACACACTGAGGCAGCAATTGGTACATTCGAAAGACCCAATACCGAAACACAAGATAAGCGACGTCATATATGCAGTGCAGTGCAGTGAAGAATGCTCTGATTTGTATGTGGGGGAAACCAAACAACAACTGCATCAACGTATGGCCCAGCACAGAAGAGCCAATTCCTCGGGTCAGGACTCAGCTGTGTACCTGCATCTTAAGGATAAAGGACATACCTTTGAAGATTGTAATGTTAACATATTAGCGAAGGAACGTGACTGGTTCAAGAGAGGTGTTAAGGAGGCCATTTATGTGAAAATAAAGATACCAAGCCTAAATAGAGGTGGGGGGGTTCGACACCAACTGTCTGCCATGTACAATGCTGTTTTGACACCTTACTCTGGGCGTTCCTATAACACCTCTTAGCCACTATCCAATCACCCCTTAACACCTGGCTGTGATATGCTAATTGGGATTTTCCAGGGTACATAATTGCCACAGATTCTTGTACAAGTCATTATGAATTGAGAAAGCCAGTCGGATGACTAGCGAAACGTCTTCAAGAACTAAACTTCAAGTCCAGTTGATCTAATTGAATACAACAGATATACTAATCAGGTGAATTCACAACTATTTATTGTAATAACAATTACAAAGTTTTGGGACGCCCTGTCCCTTCCTCATGCTCCTGGATGCCAAGGGCAAACTATCGGGTAGTGTGTTAACGGCTATATTTGGCCACACCCCCTTTAGCAATTTAGTGAGTTGGTTATGAGCTTGAGCATGCTCAGGGGAGGTAGCTAGGGGAATAGGGTGAACTTACCCTTTTAAATTGAGTTGTGGAAGAACCTTTCCATAGCTGGAAGTCATCATGGTCTGTGGTCTTCTGTGATATTCAGTGAGTTGTCATCATTCTATGCAATGTGCTCTATGGACATTTACATACAATATTAATAATAGTGGTAATGTGGGCTAGCTGATTCCAGTAACTGGCCTAGCCCAGGTAAATGAGGTAAGTAAAGTATATTAAAACTAGAGCCACAACTTGGTACAATTCCCGACTATGGGTCTCACTGGCAATTCTGATCATGTTTTGTGATCCGTTAACGCATGATAATCACATGCCTGTACATTGCAATGTGGGAGGCCACACTGTTTGTTCTCCGATCTGTTATCAGTGAGCACGCCATCATCATTTTTGCGTGCACTCTGATAAAAGAAAAACACACAGTAATACACATATTGCGATCATGCTTTTCGCTCGTGTTGTTGTGTGGCCGCAGCCTTAATCATTTTTTATTTTTACTTTAATAAATCAAATTGCTCGGGGAGTCACACACAACAGGAGCCAGCTCTGTACTGAATGTAAAATAAATGTAACTCGCTGTGTCTCATTTGCAGCTGGAGACCCAAGTGGAGGCCCTGACTGCGGAGGCCTCTAAAGACCGGAAACTCAGAGAGAGAAGCGAACAGTATTCCAAACAGCTGGAGAGCGAGCTAGAAGGACTGAAAGTAAGTGGGGAGCTTGGAACGAGGAAGGAATACGTTAGAGTCTTAGGCCTGCAGGCTTGATAAGCAAACCAGGCATCTGCAGTATATATCTGAAAACAGTTTGGATCTGTGAACAGCTCTAAAATCTATTTAATTGAAAACATGTGAAACGTCATTTAAATTGCGGCTGAGAAAACGCAATAAAATCATGTGAACGCCAACAGGCCGCCTGTTGTAAGGAGAATCCTGGAATCTGAGAATCCCTCTGCTTTTAAGGTTTCAATAAAGTTTTATGATATTTGCTTTACACATTCCAGGTAATAGTATTAGGGTCAGTGTTGGGCTGGGTACACACAGTGAAGATTTAAAGCAGATGACAGACAGATTTGAATGGAATGTACAAAAATGCATTAACAGTCTTTACAATCCGCTCTCCCTATAGCAAAATCCAATTTTTTGCCCATGAGATCGTAAGATTTGTGGCCACACACATAATTGGCGAATCCTCTTGGATCCAATGGGATTTGTCTTTTATCCACCGTGTGTGTACCTAGATAAATGCCAAGTTCACATTGACCAAATGATGGTTTTTGGAAACTAAAATGGTCCTGCCAAGAATTCTGGATCAACCTTGACTAAAGTTGCCCAATATTTTACGATCCATCCGACATGCCAGTAGACATTTCCATTGATTGGCCCAAAAATTGTAGGTTTTTCTGATCTAAAAATGCATCAATGGATCGTAATATCGATCTTAATTATGATCAGGAATATCGGATTTTTTCTAAATGATCGTAGTATTTTCCAAAATTCTGATTAAATGTAAATGTAATGAAACCTCACTATAGACGAGATCAGAAATAAATCACCAAACAAATTGAACGTCGAACAATATGAATTAACATTGTATATTAGTCTATCAAAGTATAGGTCAGTGTTATGATCGCAATTACCTTTTGTAGTGTGTGGCCACCTTTATTGAAAGACAATATTTCAGGCCAAAAATATGGCCCATGATAGTGTATTGCGACAAAATACAGGCTTGTGTGTGTGCTGGCCAAAAGTAGGTTTGAGATTGTTAAATGGAATAGTTCATGCCCACCCTGCTGTGTGTAGAGGCCTCATCACTAGCATATTATGGCTGATCCCCATTTGTGTGAGAAGATCTAATTGGTAGGATATTATCCAAGTCTGCCCTATAGTACAGTGTTATACATTCCTCTCATAAATAGGAGAGGCTGTATAAAGTGATGATGGGGGGAGCTTAAAAAACCCAGTTAGGGGGACCCCATTACACCACATTTTGTGATGCTGAGATCAGTGAGAAACATTCTGCACCTATTGAGGAAAATGAACCACTCACTATATTTACATCTTTCAGAGAAACAAAAAATGTAACCCCCCTAAATTATAGATCATTCCCCATCCTATTCTATCCTGTTCTTCCATCCCATTCTCCTCTATTGACAGAAGAGCAGGGTTGCCCAAATTGCAGCTCTCCAGATGTTTAAAAACTACAATTCCAGTGCAAAATGCTAACAAGTAATGCTGGGAGGTGTAGTTTTCAAACATCTCTACGCCCCCACTGTAGAGAATCAGTGGAATGATCCTTAACTGGATCAAGGATTAGATTTAGCATTTGGTTGGTTGTCGTCTATACAACTTAAGTTAGCGTACCTCCTTTATCCCCACCATACCTCCTTCATTTAGAACATTTACCTCTGACAGTGTAGGAAATCTCTTTGTTCTGCTTTGTATCTCACAGCTAAAACACGTAGGACGGTCACCAGGGGGCAGTAGTTCCGAACACCAACAGGAGATCACAAAGTTGAAGGCAGATCTAGAAAAGAAAAACGTTTTCTATGAAGAAGAATTCGCCAAGAGGGAAGCACTGCATTCCAATGAAATCAAAAACCTGAAGAAGGAACTTCGAGATGCGGAGAGCCAACAGTTGAACCTAAAGAAAGAGATCATGGTCTTAAAAGACAAGCTGGAAAAAACACGCAGAGAAAGGTAAGTAGCCAATTATGTAATATACCATGCATACCTGGTTAATTTAGACAGATGGTCTTCATAAATATTTGTTCTGCTTCACCCCACATTATCCATGCGTAGGAGGGTAACTCAGTGAATTCTGTCCTATACTAAGCTTTAATGGAAAGGATCCCTAATATTTAATGGTTTACAGAGGACTATTGTAGCCGGGTGTCCTTGAAGGATTGAGATGGTGAAAAACCATTTCATTTTATAGAAAATGTCAGATTAAGTTTAAAGGAGTTGAAAAAGGGCCGTGTGGTCCGAAACATGTCAGAAAGATGAATTTAGCAGTTTATTTTGGTATTGGTATCTCCATATCCACTTGATTGTTATTGGTAGAGCTGCTGCTAATTACAGAGCAGGGGATTGGGTGGCTTGAAAATGACATCATGAGGGTGAGCAGACCGTGTTCTGCATGCATGCCAAAGTTCAGAGGGCTTGCACAGTATTCTAAAGCTATTCAATGTTGAGGTTTAGTTAAGGATGAGAGCTTAAGGTACCTATTTTTACCTGAAAAAAGAGTGAAACTGATTAACTCGAGTATAAGTCGAGAGTAGTAAAATTGGCTGTGTGCTCAAATGAAATGAGTAGTACTACACACTGCAGCAAAACCCCCCCAAAAAAACAAGATAATGTTTTGCCAACACAGCCCCCCCCATAAAGACAGAACAGCCAGACCAGCACTACTCCATCACATAAAGTAAAAGGAATAATAATAAGTAAAAATCAAAATACCTAAGTTTACATTTTTACAGCAGCAGGATAAGGGTACTTTGGCAGATAGACAGGGCAATCCGATTCCTCGGGCACTCAGTTTGGATGCAGGCTTGCAGGCACCTCTCAGTCTCCTCTCCACTGAGCTGAAGGAGCATTAAGGGGCGTCATGACATCACGTGCGCCAGTGCAAGTGGTGTTGGCCGCAAAGTGAATGCTCCGATTCACAGCTATTTGCTTGTGTTAAAATCCTGCGCTAAAACTAACGCAAATGCGACATTAAATTGCGAGCGTCGGATGCGCGGGTGATTTTTGCATAACCTGCTAATATGGAGTTAAAGTCGCGCTAACCGGTAGCAAACCGTTTAAAGTGACTTTACCTCCATATATTTGTCCAGCGAGTCTGGGTAAATGAGGCCCAGAATACATTGTTCAGTATTATATACAGTTATATTATGTGCACATTTTATTATATCACACAGTAGTCTTATATTGTTTATATTATGTGAATAGCCACATTTCATCAGCCATCTTGGTTGTGTTCATCAATGAATTGTAGAATCAGTTGTGCTGTAAAATGAGTTGTTTTCTATAAAATATATAAACAAGAGAGGTTTGTGTTTAGAGTAATGAATTGTTTATTTGAATATTAGAAGTCATTAAAGGGTATCTATACCGAAAAATAGTTTATTTTAAATTGACCAGAAGTGGAAACTATAATTCTTCCCAACCACCACTTTTTGATAGCTGGAATGGTGACAGAGTTTTGACTGTTAGATTGTTGTATGTTGTGTGCAGGCTTGACAGTTGGTTTGTGGGGGAAAAGTCAGGTCGGATGGAAGTGGGAGTGGTTAAAAGAGGGACGGGGGATACTGCTCCTAAACAAAATGTGTGCTGGATAGAAGGCATGCAGCAACACATGCAAATCAGAGTAAGTGCTACTTACCTGTATTCAATTAACAGATTAAGATGAGGCAAAGTAATTTTTTCAGTATAGTGTCCCTTTAAGGAGGTCCATGTGTATATTCAAGCCAGAGGCCACAGGCTGTGGTCATGGAACACCAATGTGGCTGACAGCTTTTCTGTAGTGTAAATTAGACAAGAGAAATGCCGTCTGCTCTATAGTCTTTGCAGGCCCAGAAATACCAGGCTGTTAAGCTTCATTTTTAGCTTTAATTGCTATCGTTCCTCTCTCTGCTTACATCATCACCAAATGGAGAGTGTAAATGCAAATATAAAACCATGAGCACCTTTTACCTGAACAGGTTAGCTGTAGTCGTACCGTCTACCTTTAAAATAAATTCTGGATAACATCTCTAGGTAAAACTTGTGGAAATGTTTAGAAGTATAACATCTTGAACAATTCCTGCTTTCACCAGCTTGTAGACAAGTGACCAAATTCTACCTGCATTTAATAGGCCTGTCTTAACTGTCAATTTTTATTTTTTAAAGTCCGTGTAGGAACTTTAGTTTTTTTTTTTTTTTACATATAGTCTTAAGTGAGCATGCTCTGCCCCTGGGGCAGAGGGGTGGCGCAAAGGGTCATGTGATGTCACTCAAACACAGGCTGCAGCCTGAGAGTTTTATTTAACTTTAACTTGTTCGGAGACCACGGTTGCCCTTTAATGGCTGACAAAAATACCTTTTAATAAAGGCGCCTAGACTCTTATCTTTTCCATAAGCTATTGATCCTTTGTAGGCTGGGAAAGCCTCCCACTGAGCGTGTGCAGATTCAGAATTAATCATGCTTGTCTGTACCAAACTGGAGACCCTAAAAAGGGAAAAGCTGGTGCCGTAGAGGTGCTTTGTTACTCAGGCCTACAAGTGCTTGTTTTTTTCTTTCCTCTAACAGAGGAGGATTTATGTCTAAACAAATGAGGAAAGCTTTAAAATAATAGTTCTCTGGAACTAACAGAATCCTTTATTTCTTTGAACTCCAAGCTGCAAGCTGTTTAGAATATTGATTTAACCCAGCATGAAAGAGAGGACGGGAAATACGTTGCCTGCTTTAAGGAAAAATACACGACTGATTTTTGTTATATTATTTAGCTTTAAGATTGTTTTGCTGCATAAAGAAAAATATCATTGTATACTATAAATATATATGTCTTCATATGTATTCGTATTCACTTCTAGCAAGCAGTGTATTGAAAATAAACAGCTCATTTGTCTATGCAGATCTAAAGGCTCAGACATAGTATTTGGTATGGGGTTGAGGTCTGGATTTTGACTGCAGCACCTCAATATTTTACATCCATTCTGTTGTGCATTTGCTGGTGTGCTAGCAAACATATTGCATGACCCTATTTCATCCAGATGGCCACACATCTGACCCTAGAATACTTTGATATACAGAGAAGTTCATGGTCAACTCAGTAACTTCAAGGTACCCAGGTCCTTTGGCTGCAATACAAGTCCAAGTTATCTCCCCTCCACCACCATGTTTGACAACTGGTGTAAGGTGTTTGTGTTGATATGTTGTATTTGGTTTTACCAAACATGGCACTGTGCATTATTGCTAAACACCTCCACTCCAAAGGACTTTGTTCCAGAAGTCCTGTGGTTTGTTTAGACTAAGCCGTGCTGCCATGTTTTTTTATGGAATAAGAGGGTAGGTTGTTATTAAGGACAGGACTGATCATCCCTGAACAATATTTCAGTAAAAATGGTCAATGTGAACAGTGGGTCGTATCGGTAAAACACAGCCACTGGTGCTTGTTTACATCCACATGCAATTGGTCAGGCTAATTTATGTATTTTGGAATTTCTGACTTAATAGATTATTAGATTTATCCATCATACACTCGGCTAGGAAATCTAGGACCATTTTTATTCTTCCATCATTGTAAAACATATTACAAGTATACCCCAGCAGGGGAAGATATAACAATTGGGTTTATGGGGAAAGGGGTTTAATGAAACAGACAATTTAAATGATTAAAGAAGAACTGAACTAAAACCAAAGTATTATACTATAGAATTTGGACACCCCACCCCCCCCAGAAAATACCAGTCCAGTAAATAAAGAACTGAAAGAAATAACTGTGTGTATGTGCAGTGACCAGCCACTTGCTCCCTTGCCTAATCTGTCCTGTTAAAGGATTGGCTAGAGACTACTAGTGGGTGTGACCATCTGTAACAAGTTTCTGCAGTAGCTTCAGACTGAGCATGTGTAAGGAACAGAACGGTCATTGACCAAACTGATATACTGGAATGCTAAGAAATAAGGCACAACCCCTGTGTTAGTATATTTCCCAACAACTTTATTGGGGTAATACACAGAATACTGGTTTTAAGTCAAGGTGCTCTGCCTTCTGATTCAATATTGTTTTTTTAAATGTAATACCATATGTATATTTTGAAGTATTAGTAAACATGGGAATTCTCATCTTTCCTTCTCAGCCAAATTGAAAGAGAAGAGTTTGAAGCAGAGTTGAAGCAAAAATATGACCGAGAGCGAATCTTGTTAACGGAAGAAAACAAAAAACTCTCGAATGAGCTAGACAAGGTGTGTATGAGCTAATAATGCTCGGATCTATGGTGGGAATGTTGTCGCAACTGTTCCAATATATTAGGTCCAAGCCTTATAATGTCACAACAGGGCAGTGTGCAAAGACCGTGTATGATGAGATCAGCCTTATGATGTCATAAACATTAGAGAGGGGACCTGAATGCAGGTGTAAAGAATATGTGGTAGGCTTTTTGTATCGGCCTCTGAAAACACGTATATCTACTAGCATTTTAGTTTGGTGAAAAGTAGATTTTAACAGAGTTATTACTGTGTGTGGGAGGTTGGACTTAGTTATTAGTATTTTGGTTTAAATACAGTCACATGCCCCATGTGATTTTTTCCATTGTTACTTATATCTTACCAAACAGTTACTTCTATCTTCCTCTAAACACACCAACTAATCCCCTTATACCAGCGCCCAGCAGTTCATTCCTAGTGCTGAGCGTCCCCCAATGGAAATGGTAGTACAGGAGGGGTTAAAGGCCTCATACACTTCTCTAATTACTTTATGCCAAATGTCTGGCACGTCTAATCACTAGGGAAATTGCAAGTCACTGTCTTTGTTGTTCAACTGTATTGGAAAAACTACAAATTACAAGATTAACTGTAAAAGAAGAAAATAAAGAGCAGGGCCACTTAGCGTAATGGGAATTACTGCGCCCATTGTATTGTTCATAGCTTGGATGTTCTAAACGGTAAATATTAAAGTTCTGATGCTTTTGTAGAAAGGGGAGCAAAGCAAGAGAGCCCTGGGCTGCAATAAACAATAAAAAAGCCTAAATCTGCAATGTCCTGTCTGTATCCCTGTGTAAATCCATCTGTCAGTTTCTATTCTTTGTTAAGCCGGCCATACACGGCGTTGATTGAATCAGACAAAATATCGACATTTTCCTATTTTTCAATGAATCCCATCTTCCACAGATTTCAAGCAGAAAATGATTGTGAGGCTAGGTAGGAAATAGTTATAAGTTCTTAAGATCGAATTTTTGATCTAAAAACAATTGGCCCATGTATGGCCTGCGCACATGGTGAAGTTTCTCAGTTCGGCCAGACTGCAGAGGAAATTTTGGTGTGAGTGTTCATTTGGTCCATTAAAGTGTAACACTACCAACAAAAACAACTTTTCAAAAACGGATTGTATAATTCAGTGAGAGATAGGATCACTAGCTGCCATCTCCCAATTCAATTTATGAGCTGAGATCTACCTGTGTTAACTTACAAATCCTGCAGTTGTTAATTGGATTGGGAGATGGCAGCTAGTGATCCTGTCTGAATTGTAAAATGCAACTTTGGACAGGTGTTCAAATCACGTCTGATATTTAAGCTCGATCGACCAAAAATGTATCCACGGTGTTTGATCAGGCCCCAAATATCGGACTGTATGTGCACAACCTTATATACAGTTTGTAATTTTATACACGATCATAAACCACCTCAGAAGATAGGCATTTACCTCTTGTATATCCTGAATTTACTAGGGCCACCTAGAAGAACCTAATGGCTACCAATGAGCTTTCAGTGAGGATGGAGGATGCCACCTACATGTTGGCATCACGGTTATCCCCCCTCCAATGTGCCATTAATGCATTAATGTGGGAAATATCCATTTACATGCCCAAATACTGTGTGGACACTGTCCTATCTTGGAAAGGGAACCTTTGTTGCTCAACCTGTTGCACTTAGAATCATATAATAAAATGGTCCACTGACTCATTACACCTTTTAAGATTCTAGAACCTTTAGCAGCCAATCACAAACCATGCAGGGCAATACACTCACACCCACCTGGGGGCAAAAGGTTTCCTGTCCATTCTGTTTGGATCGGACCATTAAATGGCCAGTTTTTGTCTGACACGGCATGTTGGAAATCCTTGATTTATAGGACTGATGGCTGTTGCAGCCTATTTGCCTTCCTGCAGCTCTGTCCCTGGGGGAATATAACGTTTCAGAATGTATCACTGGGTTGATAATTATTCTTATTAAACCACCAGCTTGGTGCGATGTTTGAGAAACTGAGTGTCAATAACCGTCAGCTGGAGGAAGAAATGAGAGATCTTGCAGACAAAAAGGAGTCTGTGGCCCACTGGGAGGCCCAAATCACTGAAATCATCCAATGGTTAGTACTTTACCACTGTAAATTCAGTAACACAATCTTTATCTAGCCCTTGTTCTTTCGGTCAACGTGTCCTTGTTCTCCCATCTTATTATGGATTTAGATAAAAAGTAGAGTTTGGCAGAGCTCACATAGGAATTATTCTTTAGGGTCTATGCCTTAAAAGAAATCTCCCTTTGACAAAGGGACTTATTGAAGTTCTTTCTCAATGGGTGACTTGTTATGCTCACTGAGCTGGGAGAGGGGTAGTAACTGCAGGAGTTTCTGCTTTAAAACTTTCTACTGGGATCCACTGCGATCCATTCCCTGTCCTGTAGCAAAAGCTTCATTTAAAGCCAAAACAAATGAAAAACGTTTTAAACATATCCCCCCACATGTAGGCCAAAAACTGGCTAACTGAAGATATACATGTTCGAAATCAATAAAATCTTAAATGCCCTCCATCTACAGATGTACTCCTCTCCTTTAATACATAGTAAATAGTTGGATAACTCCACCCTCTTCCTCTTCCTGGGTGAATTACACTGAGCATGCCGAAGCTCATTGAGCAGGTGGAAAGGGCAGTCATTGCAGGGATTTCTGTAGTTTTAAGATTTTATATCATAGTTGTTGTACTTTCTGTATTTCTTTCCCTTTACGTGAACTATGCCATTACATTGATCCCATCAGTAATCTCCATATTTGGGCAAGGTTAACAAAGGGTGAATCACTCTTCTTAGACCAGAGGTTTGTGAATCGGCAATCTGCAGCCCTCTGGATTTGAGCCAAGTTTATTCCACACTTGTTGCACTTTTAATAATGTCAGTGCCGTTAAGCTGGCAGCACTTGGCTGTACAGTGTTTAGTGTCATTATCAGTCCTTGGAGGTTTACAGATGTTACAGGTCTGGGAGCAGAGGCTGTAACCAGGATAATGTTAAACACTAATACACTCTGTAGATCTCCATTGCTCAGTGTAAACAATAGAGATAGGTTACATGGACAAGATGGGGATTCCAGTTTCACATATTAGTTACTATAACACAACCCACATATTAGCATGTAATGAAAATACCATGATCCATTTTTATCCTATATAATCCTAAACTTCCTGCTAATGGTCTCGGGGTTTTAGGCAATAAATGATAATATGATAATATCACGCTGTCATCACGTGATAATACGCCGCAAACAATCGTGTAATCCCATAGGGAACTGCACAACTGCCTGTGACTTACTATCTTACCCGATCGCCCATTCCTCCGATACAAACGAACGCCCACCCACACTATACAATATTTCGAGCCAACCGACCAATATACTGGCTGACCGCAAATATTGTATGGTGTGTACCCAACCTTACCTGAACAGATGGCAGGGTGTAAACGTTACACTTTATGTAATGTTTTATAGGCTTATAACCTTATTAACCCCTGTAGCTCTACTTCCAGGTAGAATCCCATTAATTAACAGACCCCAAGCTGTGGCCACCAAGGTGAATGAGACTACAATCATTCCAGCAGTTATTTTACAGTGTTCTGTCCTGACAAATGTTCCAATCATTGTGCTGACTAATTTTGTCTACTAATTGGCTGAGAACCCACAGACGATCCCCTCCCAATGTGCCTGAATTATTGTAACCGGTAGTGATTAGACACTCCCCTTTGTACACACACCAATCAATGCATGTTTACTATGCCTTTAATCCTTTCCTTTTCTAGGGTGAGTGATGAGAAGGATGCACGTGGCTACCTGCAGGCTTTGGCTTCCAAGATGACCGAGGAACTGGAGACCCTGAGGAATTCCAGTCTGGGTGCCAAACCTACGGTAAGATTCCTAACCCAAAGAAGTGGCACAGTATATGAATCCTATATAGCTCCTGTTCAATAAACAAAGGGTATATGTTACGTAGCTGTTTATTTAAATGTCTTATTGTGTGCCAGGTGCCATTAAGCATTTACAGCCGAGTTGAAATAAAATCTAATTCAAACTAATGAAACAGCGCTCCCAGCAGTCCAGTCCACTTGAATGCTTGGATGTAAAATGCTGTTAAGGTGTCACTACCATGGTAAAGCGAGAGACTCGCTTCTTCTTTTTACATCACTACAGGGGAATCTCCTAGACATGGGGGTCTCCTTGTTTAAGAAGAAGGGGAAAGCCGTACAAGTCTTTGTTTTTTTTACTGGCTTGGTGCAGTTGTAATATTAAAAACGGCTCTGATTGGTTTTCCTTAGCTGCCCCAATCACCATACTGCTTCTTGTGGATCTGGTTCACAAATCATTTACTACTATTTTACTATGTGGCGGCAGGAGGTTATATAGACAACAATACGCTTATTAACAAAATTACGCAACAATGATTATCATTTCATTTGATTAACGAATTCCGTTTTTCCATCAGGACATGCCGTGGAAAATGCGCCGATTTGCAAAGTTGGACATGTCTGCCAGGCTGGAACTGCAGTCAGCATTGGATGCGGAGATCAGAGCCAAGCAGGCAATACAGGAGGAGCTAAACAAAGCTAAAGCTGCCATTATAGCAACAGAGTGGTAAGGGCACAAAACAGAAAGGGGAAAACAGCCTTAATGCTTCAAGATTAATTTAAGGAAACAGTGCACAAAATAGTAATGGGAGTTGTAAAATCTGTACTTAAAGCACTGTGTACTTAAGGAACAAGTAAAGGTCAAAAATAAAACCACAACTTCTGATGTCCAGATATTATTAGGTCACCTACACCTGGGAATGAATTATAATGGGGTCATCCTGATTTTGTCTGGTATCTTTTCTGCTAATAGAAATTCAGATTCCTTACCTGTTACCACACGTCCCTTAAGTGCAGAATAGCATGATCTATAATGTAGTGTATTTGTCATACAAGTGCTCCTCTAATCCAGCACTTATACCCACTCCATTGTATCTGTGTGTTACCGACCTAACTAGATTGTAAGCTCTACGGGGTAGGGACCTCCTTTCCTCTTGTGGCAAGGCTCTAGCACTTCTATTTATATACTGAACTATCAATGTATTTATCCCCCTTGTATGACTTTTTTGTATTGTATTTTATTATTGTAGTTTATATATAAACTATACATACATCCATACATACATACATACAATCTGTTTCATGTTGCTTTACAGCAAATTGCAGGAGTCGGACAAAAAGAATCAAGATCTTGTAACAGAAATTGAGAAGCTGAAGTGGGAGACGGATGAATTAAGATCTGAAAAGGGTAATTTATGTTTTAAATTTGGGTTCATTTTGTGGTTCTTTCTTTTGTATCACTTTTTATGGTGTCCTCAAACTTTGCATTGCTATGCACACAATTGTAAATTCCTATTTAATAAGAGCAGTTATCCCAAATTTCCAGTCTTAAGGCTCATACGCACGTCTGTTGTGTGCACCGTGCCACGACCTCCAATGCCACTACATTCACTTGACGAACGACCATTTCAGCCAAGAATCACGCGTGTGTATTCGTTCGGGGGGTCATGGCTCGGTGCCAAATTGGCCGTGTACAAGCCTTTAAAGTGGTTTGTTTCTCTTTTAAGATGAAAATGGCTAGCGCTGCCTTTTGGGAAAGTAGCGCTCACAACCCCTGCAAGCAATTTAATTTTGCCTTAGTGGCCCTTGATTTTTAAATGGCAGCCAGACATGCTAGGGTTAAATCCCAAATGGAATTTACGCAGAGCTGCATACATTATATTTAATCATTATTTCTGTGCATGGAGGCTCTCTATTAATTCTCATATTTTACAATGGTTGTACAGTATTCTTAAAAGGTTACTACGCCTCCCAAAAAACTTCAGTTAAGTATGTTTCTATCTAGGGGTAGGGTTTCCTATTCACTGCAGTGAGCTATCGACCAGGGTTTCCTACCTCCCTGGGATAGAGACTATTTTATTTCAAAATGTTTTTTGGGGCTTTAATATAATATAGTTGTAATTTTATACCACGATATAAACCACCTCAGAAGATAGGCTTTACCTCTTGTATATCTGAATTTACTAGGGCCACCTAGAAGAACCTAATGGCTACCCATGAGCTTTCAGTGAGGATGGAGGATGACACTACATGTTGGCATCACGGTTATCCCCCCTCCAATGTGCCATTAATGCATTAATGTGGGAAATATCCATTTACATGCCCAATACTGTGTGGACACTGTCCTATCTTGGAAAGGGAACCTTTGTTGCTCAACCTGTTGCACTTAGAATCATATAATAAAATGGGCACTGACTCATTACACCTTTTAAGATTCTAGAACCTTTAGCAGCCAATCACAAACATGCAGGGCAATACACTCACACCCACCTGGGGGCAAAAGGTTTCCTGCCATTCTGTTTGGATCGGACCATTAAATGGCAGTTTTTGTCTGACACGGCATGTTGGAAATCCTTGATTTATAGGACTGATGGCTGTTGCAGCCTATTTGCCTTCCTGCAGCTCTGTCCCTGGGGGAATATAACGTTTCAGAATGTATCACTGGGTTGATAATTATTCTTTTAAACCACCAGCTTGGTGCGAGTTTGAGAAACTGAGTGTCAATAACCGTCAGCTGGAGGAAGAAATGAGAGATCTGCAGACAAAAAGGAGTCTGTGGCCCACTGGGAGGCCCAAATCATGAAATCATCCAATGGTTAGTACTTACCACTGTAAATTCAGTAACACAATCTTATCTAGCCCTTGTTCTTTCGGTCAAAGTGTCCTTGTTCTCCCATCTTATTATGGATTTAGATAAAAAGTAGAGTTTGGCAGAGCTCACATAGGAATTATTCTTTAGGGTCTATGCCTTAAAAGAAATCTCCCTTTGACAAAGGGACTATTGAAGTTCTTTCTCAATGGGTGACTTGTTATGCTCACTGAGCTGGGAGAGGGGTAGTAACTGCAGGAGTTTCTGCTTTAAAACTTTCTACTGGGATCCACTGCGATCATTCCCTGTCCTGTGCAAAAGCTTCATTTAAAGCCAAAACAAATGAAAAACGTTTTAAACATATCCCCCACCATGTAGGCCAAAAACTGGCTAAATGAAGATATACATGTTCGAAATCAATAAAATCTTAAATGCCCTCCATCTACAGATGTACTCCTCTCCTTTAATACATAGTAAAAGTTGGATAACTCCACCTCTTCCTCTTCCTGGGTGAATTACACTGAGCAGCCGAAGCTCATTGAGCAGGTGGAAAGGGCAGTCATTGCAGGGATTTCTGTAGTTTTAAGATTTTATATCATAGTTGTTGTACTTTCTGTATTTCTTTCCCTTTACGTGAACTATGGACTTACATTGATCCCATCAGTAATCTCCATATTTGGGCAAGGTTAACAAAGGGTGAATCACTCTTCTTAGACCAGAGTTTGTGAACGGCAATCTGCAGCCCTCTGGATTTGAGCCAAGTTTATTCCACACTTGTTGCACTTTTAATAATGTCAGTGCCGTTAAGCTGGCAGCACTTGGCTGTACAGTGTTTAGTGTCATTATCAGTCCTTGGAGGTTTACAGATGTTACAGGTCTGGGAGCAGAGGCTGTAACCAGGATAATGTTAAACACTAATACACTCTGTAGATCTCCATTGCTCAGTGGTAAACAATAGAGATAGGTTACATGGACAAGATGGGGATTCAGTTTCAACTAAGTTACTATAAACACAACCCACATATTAGCATGTAATGAAAATACCATGATCCATTTTTATCCTATATAATCCTAAACTTCCTGCTAATGGTCTCGGGGTTTTAGGCATAAATGGTAATATGATAATATCACGCTGTCATCACGTGATAATACGCCGCAAACAATCGTGTTATCCCATAGGGAACTGCACAACTGCCTGTGACTTACTATCTTACCCGATCGCCCATTCCTCCGATACAAACGAACGCCCACCCACACTATACAATATTTCGAGCCAACCGACCAATATACTGGTGACCGCAAATATTGTATGGTGTGTACCCAACCTTACCTGAACAGATGGCAGGGTGTAACGTTACACTTTATGTAATGTTTTATAGGCTTTAAACCTTATTAACCCCTGTAGCTCTACTTCCAGGTAGAATCCCATTAATTAACAGACCCCAAGCTGTGGCCACCAAGGTGAATGAGACTACATCTTCCAGCAGTTATTTTACAGTGTTCTGTCCTGACAAATGTTCCAATCATTGTGCTGACTAATTTTGTTCTACTAATTGGCTGAGACACAAGACGATCCCCTCCACTGTGCCTGAATTATTGTAACCGGTAGTGATTAGACACTCCCTTTGTACACACACCAATCAATGCATGTTTACTATGCTTTAATCCTTTCCTTCTAGGGTGAGTGATGAGAAGGATGCACGTGGCTACCTGCAGGCTTTGGCTTCCAAGATGACCGAGGAACTGGAGACCCTGAGGAATTCCAGTCTGGGTGCCAAACCTACGGTAAGATTCCTAACCCAAAGAAGTGGCACAAGTATATGAATCTATATAGCTCCTGTTCAATAAACAAAGGGTATATGTTACGTAGCTGTTTTTTAAATGTCTTATTGTGTGCCAGGTGCCATTAAGCATTTACAGCCGAGTTGAATAAATCTAATTCAAACTAATGAAACAGCGCTCCCAGCAGTCCAGTCCACTTGAATGCTTGGATGTAAAATGCTGTTAAGGTGTCACTACCATGGTAAAGCGAGGACTCGCTTCTTCTTTTTACATCACACAAGGGGAATCTCCTAGACATGGGGGTCTCCTTGTTTAGAAGAAGGGGAAAGCCGTACAAGTCTTTGTTTTTTTTACTGGCTTGGTGCAGTTGTATATTAAAAACGGCTCTGATTGGTTTTCCTTAGCTGCCCCAATCACCATACTGCTTCTGTGATCTGGTTACAATCATTTACTACTATTTTACTATGTGGCGGCAGGAGGTTATATAGACAACAATACGCTTATACAAAATTACGCAAACATGATTATCATTTCATTTGATTAACGAATTCCGTTTTTCCATCAGGACATGCCGTGAAAATGCGCGATTTGCAAGTTGGACATGTCTGCCAGGCTGGAACTGCAGTCAGCATTGGATGCGGAGATCAGAGCCAAGCAGGCAATACAGGAGGAGTAAACAAAGCTAAAGCGGCATTATAGCAACAGAGTGGTAAGGGCACAAAACAGAAAGGGGAAAACAGCCTTAATGCTTCAAGATTAATTTAAGGAAACAGTGCACAAAATAGTAATGGGAGTTGTAAAATCTGTACTTAAAGCACTGTGTACTTAAGGAACAAGTAAAGGTCAAAAATAAAACCACAACTTCTGATGTCCAGATATTATTAGGTCACCTACACCTGGGAATGAATTATAATGGGGTCATCCTGATTTTGTCTGGTATCTTTCTGCTAATAGAAATTCAGATTCCTACTGTTACCACACGTCCCTTAAGTGCAGAATAGCATGATCTAAATGTAGTGTATTTGTCATACAAGTGCTCCTCTAATCCAGCACTTATACCCACTCCATTGTATCTGGTGTTACCGACCTAACTAGATTGTAAGCTCTAAGGGGTGGGACCTCCTTTCTCTTGTGGCAAGGCTCTAGCACTTCTATTTATATACTGAACTATCAATGTATTATTCCCCCTTGTATGACTTTTTGTATTGTTTTTAGTTATTGTAGTTATATATAAACTATACATACATCCATACATACATACATACACAATCTGTTTCATGTTGCTTTACAGAAAATTGCAGGAGTCGGACCAAAAGATCAAGATTTGTAACAAAATTGAGAAGCTGAAGTGGGGAGACGGATGAATTAAGATCTGAAAAGGGTAATTTATGTTTTAAATTTGGGTTCATTTTGGTGGTTCTTTCTTTTGTATCAACTTTTTATGGTGTCCTCAAACTTTGCAATTGCTATGCACAAAATTGTAAATTCTATTTAATAGAGCAGTTATCCCAAATTTCCAGTCTTAAGGCTCATACGCACGCTGTTGTGTCACGTGCACGACTCCAATGCCACTACATTCACTTGACGAACGACCATTTAGCCAAGAATCACGCGTGTGTATTCGTTCGGGGGTCATGGTCGGTGCCAAATTGGCAGTGTACAAGCTTTAAGTGGTTTGTTTCTCTTTTAAGATGAAAATGGCTAGGCTGCCTTTTGGGAAAGTAGCGCTCACAACCCCTGCAGCAATTTAATTTTGCCTTAGTGGCCCTTGATTTTTAAATGGCAGCCAGACTGTAGGGTTAAATCCCAAATGGAATTTACGCAGAGCTGCATACATTATATTAATCATATTCTGTGCATGGAGGCTCTCTATTAATTCTCATATTTTACAATGGTTGTACAGTATTTTAAAAGGTTACTACGCTCCCAAAAAACTTCAGTTACGTATGTTCTATCTAGGGGTAGGGTTTCCTATTCACTGCAGTGAGCTATCGACCAGGGTTTCCTACCTCCCTGGGATAGAGACTATTTTATTTCAAAATGTTTTTTGGGGCTTTAATATAATATAGAGGTTTCAGTGAGTCGTGGAACACAAGTGGAATCACTAAGCCCTGGTTATAATTGATGGCATCATTATGTTTAAACATTGTGTTTGCAGCTTGGGGTAAATTCATATTGGTCTCACTCATTCACTTTAACATCAGCTATAAGCCATCATTAGGAAAATGAATGAAAATGTAATATTACATTGATGCTGTGGCTGCAGGTGGGACATTTTCTGCATATTTTACGTTAAAGTCACTCTAGGATTATCGAAAGACCGAGTCGCAGGCAGGAGCGCTCCCGAATCTGCCCAAAACCTTCTGACCACAAGGTCAGTGTCCTGGCGTGCATGTTATCTTCTCCCGGTCGAGTTCAGCTTCCCGTTCCGTATAGAAACTAATAGTGTAAGGAGGCTACAGACTGGCTCTGTACACAGGACAGTGGTATTTAACTGGCTTTATTCAGCATATCATATAGTGGTAAATATACAAACAAAGGCACATTTGTACTCATGGAGAGAAGGCCAACGCATTCACGGCATACACGCCCCTTCCTCATAGACTCTAGAATTAGCATGTCTTTAACAAGGGAATTTTGGGACTGGGTTGTAGCACTTTAGTAATGTATGATCTGAGACTATTTTATTTCAAAATGTTTTTTGGGGCTTTAATATAATATAGAGGTTTCAGTGAGTCGTGGAACACAAGTGGAATCACTAAGCCCTGGTTATAATTGATGGCATCATTATGTTTAAACATTGTGTTTGCAGCTTGGGGTAAATTTCATATTGGTCTCACTCCATTCACTTTAACATCAGCTATAAGCCATCATTAGGAAAATGAATGAAAATGTAATATTACATTGATTGCTGTGGCTGCAGGTGGGACATTTTCTGCATATTTTACGTTAAAGTCACTCTAGGATTATCGAAAGACCGAGTCGCAGGCAGGAGCGCTCCCGAATCTGCCACAAACCTTCTGACCACAAGGTCATGTGTCCTGGCGTGCATGTTATCTTCTCCCGGTCGAGTTCAGCTTCCCGTTCCGTATAGAAACTAATAGTGTAAGGAGGCTACAGACTGCTCTGTACACAGGACAGTGGTATTTAACTGGCTTTATTCAGCATATCATATAGTGGTAAATATACAAACAAAGGCACATTTGTACTCATGGAGAGAAGGCCAACGCATTTCACGGCATACACGCCCCTTCCTCATAGACTCTAGAATTAGCATGTCTTTAACAAGGGAATTTCTGGGACTGGGTTGTAGCACTTTAGTAATGTATCTGATCGTTTTCAGCATATAACTGTTATGTATAATATTTGTAAATAGAATATTGTGTTAATTTGTACTGTTCATACATCTTAGGGCCTCCACATCAGTTTCGGTTAAATGGCATGTTCACCCTTAAATCAAAAAAATAGTCATATGTCCGTTACCTGTCCCAAACCCAACTGATCTATTCAGTACATTATTAGATGCGTTACTTAACAGGGGTTGCAGGCAGATAACGGACAAGTCACTAGTTTTTTTTAAGGGTGGATATGCCCTTTAAGAAAAAAATGCCTTACCTTCCAAAAAAGCTTTGGATCACAACAGTAGTACGAGCTTATCAGAAGATGTAGTACTGACAAGGTTAATTCTTCCTTCCTCCAGTAGCTTAAGTGATATCAATAGGACCCTTCCTTCTAAGCCTGTGCATTCCATCTTATGGGACAGAGACAACGTCCTTCTTGATAGATGGTATACTGTATAAAAACAATGCCCATTACCCTAACTGCATTTGTTTGTACAGCGATACGGAACTGTCTCTGTCTAAGGTTTTCAAAGCTAGATTCTTGCGACTTACAGTTTCTTTGTACAAATGATCAGTCATTTAGGAAGTGGCCATTGATGATGTGCTGATGTTCCTCCAGGACAGCTTCTATCCATCATATCTTCTGTCCTTACTTAGACATCTTGTTTTACCCTAACTTGTAAGGTGAACATTTTTCTCCTTTAACCTGGATGATCATAGTAATTCCATAGTTCAATAGCTCACATGTTAAAAATGTTCCCACACAATCACGACATACTGGCAGGTTATGTGTGGGTGCTAAGTACGTAGCTTGTATGCTGTTTGGGGCAGGGCCTGATCGGAATGAATTAGTACTGCATGTGGTATATAAAAATATACATACAATACAATATTGTTCAGTAATTGCATTTTCTATGTCTTTCAGGTGTCAAACACCAGGAGTCCCAGAATTCATTCCTGGCTTTTCTGAATGCACCAACCTCTGTGCTAGATCATTTTGAAGTAAGTGTCCTAACTGTGTCTGTACAGAATCAAACATCTCCAAGACACATCTTATGGGGCTAATACACTAACAATTCCTGGTCGTACGATCGAGTGCCTGTACGATAAAAATGTTCCCGTTGGGCCAATTAAAAAAAAAAAACGTACGACGATTGTATAATAGCCCATACACAAAAAAAGAATGATTGTACGATCTCGGGATTTTTCATGTATGGACCCCATAAGTCTCTTTTAATATGTAACCAAAGCACAGCTTTTAACCACAGTAAAGGGGCTCTAGAGTTTAAAGGGACTGTAGGCTTTAAAGGGGCTGTAGGGTTTAAAGGGACTTTAGGGTTTGAAGGGACGGTAGGGTTTAAATGGGGCTGTAGGGTTTAAAGGGGCTGTAGTCATTCTTATTGCCCACATAATTCTGCTTGTTCTAGAAAGCAGTGATCCAGAATGGGATATTGGTAGCAATTATCTTGTATAGGATAAATGTAATTAGTTTAGCCAGAGATGATGAAGTTACGATGCCACATCTCGCATGTAGCTCCTGTGTAAAAGAGAACTTAGACTATATAGAACAAGTTGATAATGACATTCATTTTTGCAAATTTAATTGGCTCCTGCAAGGCACAATCTTTAGTTAAATGTAATTTTACGGGGGGTGGGTTGGAATCTTTGTCTGCATAGCTTACAAAGATGTAATTGTTATCACCATCAGAGTTACCTTTCCTACACCGTATCACTGTGTTTCCTTCTGATTGGCTTATTTGTGCCCTTCATTGTATAAGAGAGTCTGTAACCTGTTCTCCTCTCTTTGTTGAAGCGTTCTCCGTCCGGCAATCCAGCCAGCAAAGGCAGACGTGTAAGAGGCTGTCTTGCTTTGTGTACACCCACTTCTCTGCCTGTGGTATAAATGTCTCTGTTCTATGTGGCTCATTTCAGGCTTCTTTGGATAATCAATGCTTTGCATGTTGCGTGCCTTCTTATAATTCCCATGACCTTTTTGTTGTCTGCAGTTTAGTCTTTAGGGCAATGAAAGTATTACTGCCCTATCTGTATTATGCAGATAAAAACCTTACCCTTTTACTACCTGCAGTGCCCAGAACATTTTGGTTGTTTGATTAAAAAACAAATGATAATTTTGACAATGGAGTAAAGTTTATCAATAATGAACGGAGGGAAGCTTGATCTTAAATAAAATGAATGAAACAATACAACAATCTGCATCAAGGATTTATGGGTAAAAATATAGAATTGACTGTAGACTCTGCCGTTGGTTATTAGTTGTTTGCAGCGATTATGGAACAATTGTTTGAAATGACAATATCTGCTTGTATATAACTTTAGTTCTTTCTCAAAGACAAAATAAAACCCTTGTGATTAAATCTAGACGGGCTACCTATTTTTCTTACCCCTTTCCAAGGCATTTGCTTCACATTTCGGTTGGATAGCTCTGGCTCTATGGCTTCGTACACCCAGGTCAATATTTTGGCACAGTCAATACTTTGGTTTGGTCGGCCAAAATCAGACAATAGGATGTGATGGTAAATGATGGACAGACGTGACTAAGTTTAAATACACACACGTTTGGTTTGTAAATAAGTTGGCTGGAAATTGTATCCCATGTGTACCTGGCCTAAATGATCACATGATAGAAAATGCCACGGGTAAGAAAATCAGTTTGGCAGCTCTTCTATAAATGCATAGTAGATAACAAGTAAAATAGGCAAGATTCCCTTTATCATCTCTACCAGAGATGTGGACCCACTATTCCTTGTCCTTGTCTCGTTATTAGCCCGTTAACAGAGATACCTTAAACAACTTATTGCTGCAGCATCTCTTGCAGTTTCCCTTGGCCCCATGCAGTTGGTAATGTCTATAGAGCTGTTTCCAAATGATATCCAGCAATACTAGAGCTTGGGAAACATCAAATGTTTAGATTTTATTTTAAAAAAATTTAAAAGGTTTAGGAAATTATTAATAGGGAATTGGTTGACCAGAATTTTTGACATTTTATTATTACAAAAAACAATATATTAAACTGGTTAAAAGTTACTTAGACAGTCTACAAAGTAACAAATAACTATTAATATGGATACATGATGTGCAACTTGTCAAGCTGTGATGTACCAGCATCCTTGGTGCTACCTTGGAAATGTAGGTTGGTAGCTCTACAACAACGCATTCCTAGTCTGGTTCATTCTCCCCACTGGAATATTCAAACTAACCTGTCTGGAAACTGCTTGTTAAGGGGCAACTGTGGTCTCAAAACAAGTTAGGGTTAAATGAAAGCCTGCAGTATATCCTTTACACTGAGCCAACAATCACATCTCTGGCTGGAGCCTGTGAGAAATTACATTAGGGTGAATGTTCAAACTTCCTGCTTCCAGTAGGTTTGTGACATCACCAGACCTCTGCCAGCCCTTTCCCCCCGGGGGAGAAGCATGCTCAGTTAAGACTTATTGCTGAGGAAATCAGGAAGTACCTGAGGAAAAAATTGACAGTTGAGAAGGGAACCTATTAATGCAGACAGGCTGGTCATATGACTACAAGCTGGTCACATGGCTAAAAACAGGAGTTCAACCAGGAAGTTACATTGCTGAAACTTTTTATCAATAACTTCTCACAAATTTTATCTAGAGATGTGATTTAGGTTTTATTTTGAAGGTGTGATGGAAGGATTTTTATATAATTATTACTAGTTTGGAAGAATGTGAGACCAAAGTTACCCTTTAAGGGCTAGGCCACACTGCTGCGATTTTTCTGCATTTGTGCTTGCATTTGCACTTGCATTTTTTTTAAAATCATTGAAAACGCGGCAACGCACCAAAAACGCGCGTTTTCGGGTGCGTTGTGATTTGCGTTCCGCATTTTTTCCCCTATACCTAATGAAGAAAACGCATACGCAAATGCAATGAAATCGCACATGAAATCGCATGCGATTCCGTGTACGATTGCGTTTGCGTTGCAGTGTGACTGTGCCTTAATACATTGCATTACTTGTCTTCCTAAATGCTTCCTACAAAAAGAAACACAAGCCCTGCTAGTTACCCAGGGTGATAAAAAATAGCTGAATGGAAAACTCCTCTCTCTCTCTCCTGGGGTGAAGCACATTGAGCATGCCTGAACCAGCAGTAGAGATGAGGAATTACAGGATGTCTTGAATTGACACACTTACTTATAAAGGCAAATGTTCCATCATAATCAGCAGTTTCTATGCTATAAATTACACAAATGTGAATTAGCCTAAACCTCTCCTTTATAGTTTTTTTTTTTATACACCCATTACATTTTTTTTCATTATTATAAGTATTTTTATTGATTTAATATTGTTTTGTCAGAAATGTATCATTCATTTTCCAGTCGTTAGTTTTAATGACAACATATCTGCTTATCACTCATACAGTTTTGCAATATTATCATTTATCATTCTACTTCTGTTGCCTACACCCCTCAATAAGACAGTTGGTTTGTCCCTGGCTGTGTAATTAGTCTCCCACTTTCCTTTATAGATGGACTCAGTGGATAACTTTACATTATCCAACACACCATCTAGGGATGAAGATGTCAAATCTCAAGCCCCTTCCCGCTCCCGATCTCCCTCCACCATGAGTGATGTTGAACCAGCTGAGGTAGGTGACGTCTGTGTAGTAATGGTATTCTATCTTTTTAGTAATTGAATGAAACTTCCTTCTTGGTGGTATATATACAAAGGTTGATTCTTTTATTTAATGTTCTTGCAGATATCGGATCATCGCTCAGTGCATACTCCGACCACGAGAGCTTCTTACTTGAGTTCTGGATCCACCGCTCCTAAGGTAAATATCTAAATAGAACAAAGTTTGGATTTCTGCTTGGATTTCAGTAAGAAGTCTGTGAGCTGTAAATAGATAACACAGTATTGGAACATTAAGCAGAGCTAAATTTTAACAGTTTTATTCTTTTTATAAAGATTGTTGTTTTCTTTAATAAAGAATAGCTTTATCAGAAAGGAACTTAAATCTGCCAAAATGCTAATAATTTCCCTCTGTTACCTGATAAAGTATAGATTATAGGTTAATTTAGATGTCACTTTAAATTGCAGCCCAAAGCCCATCAGTTCGTAGTGAAGACATTTAATGCACCAACTAAATGCAGCCAGTGCACATCGCTGATGGTTGGGCTGGTACGGCAAGGCTGTACATGTGAAGGTGAGTTTGGAGTGGCAAGGTTGTGGGCCAAAATGCGCACTTTGTTTTTTCTAAAAAAAGATTAAAATATGTTTATACTTGTTAGTTATTGGGTGTGTTTGTTTACTTTGAACCAAACTGACATGCAATGGGAGCAACTTTGACCCCATTTCAGCAACATTTAGATTCACATTTACTTACATTTACTTAACTCCAGTGTCTAATTACCTATGTGAAAAATAACTATCTATAACCCCGTAACCAAGTCAGACATGGAAGAAACTGCTGTAAAGCTGATGACATACTCCAACTAGTAATTAACATTATCCAACCATAGTAACATGTAGAGCACTCTCAGGACTTGTTGAAAAAATCTTTAACTTTTATTCCATAAGCAGCAAACGGATAGCGACATTTCGGTCTTTGTCTCAGACCTTTCTCAAGTTAAAGATTTTTTCAACAAGTCCTGAGAGTGCTCTACATGTTACTATGGTTGGATATTTATAGGATCTGCAGTAGCACCTGGGCATTATACTACTTGAAGGTAGAGTGCACACTGTTTGCTAATTGGTTATAGTAATTAACATTAGATAGGTGGATCACAAGGGGAGGTAGTGAAGTCTGTGCCCCTGTTACATTTCCAGAAAATAGTTTTTCTTTTCCCACTTTAGTTACTTCACAGTTGCTTTCAGTCTCACAGTCCCTCACCCTAGCACAGGGAATTGCAAAGTATTCCAATTGCACAGCTCCTCTGACTCCCTAAATGGGCCAGTGTCTTGGGTAGGAGGAGGAGTTAATAGTGACTTAAGGACTTTAATTCACATGGCTTTATTAGCAGTTTCTAGGTTATATATTAGGGATATGTTTAAAAAATTCTCTTTTTATTCAATGTGCAATGCTATTTAAACTTATTTATGTCCCTGTCTATTTTTTAGTATGTGGATTTGCCTGCCACGTTACTTGTGCAGATAAAGCACCAGCTGTCTGCCCCATCCCTGCTGACCAGGCCAAGGGACCTCTTGGTATAGATCCCCAGAAAGGAATTGGAACAGCTTATGAAGGTCATGTTAAAGTAAGTGCATATTCTTACATGTATTTCTCATGGCCACACCAAACCACCCTAAAAAAACATGAACACATTAACATGAGTTTTCTCTGTGTGCTTGTGGTTCTTTTCCCATAGCCAGAATTAAAATAATAAAATGAATTAAAGTTCGGCACCGAAAAATGATGATCAAGTTTGTTTTGAAAATGGGTCTGGAAGAGGCAGATTAACCTGCACTGCCAAACCCAATTCTTCCTTTGCATAGAAGTGTTCACATAATATCCCAGTGAATAGTGTTATTTCATAGTGGCGACTGTGTTACTGTTACCAATAGTACACAGCTTTACACTGATGGCATAACTAAGTATCGATTGTAGGCATATCATTTACAGGATATTCATATCTTTAGTGTAGTGCAATACTAAATTACTTGTGTAATTATAATCTTAAGCTCCATTAAAATGTGTGAATCAGTTTGTAGCCCTACAGATGTTGTTGATCTAAAACGCCACTGTAAGAAATAAACATTGGTTGGTTTTGGAGGATTTAAACTTGCCAACTGATATAAAAAGTGGAAGAATTCCCCAGGATATCTAGAGAAGCCAAGGTCATTAATAAATCTTTCTTCCTTAGCTGTATTATAGGGTAGTGTTTAGCCTGCACTGACACCCAGCAGTAATATCGCCCATAATAACCCCACAACTTATTGCTTCCAAATAATTTTTAGTCACAATCAGTCATTTTGAGTGATGGGTTAGTAAATCACCAGAAAAACCCTGATTCTTCAAAGAATCAACCCCCACCCATACCACACCCCCGGCACCCCTACAGTTAACTGTTCATAGAGCCCCTTATTGCTATTTTCTGGAAGGTTATTTTGTTATTTAATTCTATGGTCCCCTGTTTATTTAGTGGTAAATAGAGCACAAAGGGTTAACTGCTGTCTATATAAAGTACAGATGCTTGAGAACGAACAGTTTGGTGTTTGAAACATGTCGCAAGAATAAAATATGCAGCTGTAACTGCCTGGTTGTCCTCTTCCTTTCCTAAGTTATATAGATATTCACTGGTGGCTGGTCCAGTGGGAGAGTGACCTGTTAAGCTAAAGACCCAATTGTACAACCTTTTGAAGATGACCTTGTGTTAACTCTCCTGTCTCACTTTGTCAGGTGCCCAAGCCAGCTGGTGTGAAGAAGGGGTGGCAGAGAGCACAGGCTGTTGTTTGTGATTTCAAACTCTTTCTTTATGACATAGCAGAGGGCAAAGCATCCCAGCCCAGTTGTGTAGTGAGTCTGGTTATTGACATGAGGTAAGTTTGTCTCTGTATTGTTACCTCTGTCCATTAGAGCTTCCTATCCAACCAGAACAAGCCTCCTTTCAACACATGGGTTTAACCCTCTTAATTTCACAGTGTACAAAGCATCCCCCTTAACCTTACTTGCTTTTCATTGGAGTCTGATCACTAAGTTGCCCTTAATAATAACCAGGGGGTCGGAAGGCAATGGGATTTTGATTGTCAGTTATTCAGATCTCTCCCATTTTATAATCTGAGGTTTGTTTTTGTTAAAGGGATGATGAGTTTGCAGTGAGCTCTGTTTTGGCGTCTGATGTGATCCATGCAAATCGTAAGGACATTCCCTGCATTTTTAGGGTAAGTTTAGTAATGCTCAGAATGAATATTGTGTGTTTGTATCATGGACATCTACAGTGTATATATGTCATAGATGGACATCTACAGTGTATATATGTCATAGATGACATCTACAGTGTATATATGTCATAGTGGAACATCTACAGTATATAATGTCATAGATGGACATCTACATGTATATATGTCATAGATGGACATCTACAGTATTTATGTCATAGATGCATCTACAGTGTATTATGTCATAGATGGACATCTACAGTGTATATATGTCATAGATGACATCTACAGTATATATATTTCATGATGACATCTACAGTGTATATATGTCATAAGATGAAATCTACAGTATATATGTCATAGATGGACATCTACAGTGTATATATGTCATAGATGGACCATCTACAGTGTATATATGTCATAGATAACATCTACATTATATATGTCATAGTGGACATCTACATGTTATATATTCATAGATGGACATCTACAGTGTATATATGTCATAGATGGACATCTACAGTATATATATGTCATAGATGGAACATCTACAGTGTATATATGTCATAGATGGACATCACAGTGTATATATGTCATAGATGGACATCTACATGTATAATATTTCATAGATGGACATCTACAGTATATATATGTCATAGATGGACATCTACAGTGTATATATATGTCAAGATGGACATCTACAGTGTATATATGTCATAGATGGACATCTACAAGTATATTATGTCATAGATGGACATCTACAGTATATATAGTCATAGATGGACACTATTCATATATATATGTCATAGATGGACAGCTACAGTATATATATGTCATAGATGGACACTACAGTATATATATGTCATAGATGGACACGCTACAGTATAATATTTCATAGATGGACAGCTACAGTATATATATGTCATAGATGGACAGCTACAGTATATAATGTCATAGATGGACATCTATATATATATGCTAGATGGACAGCAACATATATATATATGTCATAGATGGACACTACAGTATATATATATGTCATAGATGGACTCTACAGTATATATTTATAGATGGCATCTACAGTATATATTTCATAGATGACATCTACAGGTATATATATGTCATAGATTGACATCTACAGTATATATATGTCATAGATGGACACTACAGTGTATATATGTCATAGATAGATGACATCTACAGTATATATATTCATAGATGGACATCTACATGTATATATGTCATAGATGGACTCTACAGTATATGTCATAGATGGACTCTACAGTGTATATATGTCATAGATGGACATCTACAGGTATATATGTCATAGATAGACATCTACAGTATATAATGTCATAGATGGACATCTACAGTGATATATTTCATAATGGACATCTACAGTGTATATATGTCATAGATGGACATCTACAGTATATATATGTCATAGATGGACATCTCAGTGTAATATATGTCATAGATGGACATCTACAGTGTATATGTCATAGATGGACATCTACAGTGTATATATGTCATAGATGGACATCTACAGTATATATGTCAAGATGGACATCTACAGTGTATATATGTCTATATGGACATCTACATGTTATATATGCATAGATAACATCTACAGTATATATATGTCATAGATGGACATCTATCTACAGTATATATGAGTCATAGATGGACAGCTACAGTATATATATGTCATAGATGGACAGCTACAGTATATATATGTCATAGATGGACAGCTACAGTATATATATGTCATAGATGGACAGCTACAGTATATATATGTCATAGATGGACAGCTACAGTATATATATATGTCATAGATGGACAGCTACAGTATATATATGTCATAGATGGACATCTACAGTATATATATGTCATAGATGGACAGCTACAGTATATATATGTCTAGATGGACAGCTCAGTATATATATGTCATAGATGGACATCTACAGTATATATATGTCATAGATGGACATCTACAGTATATATATGTCATAGATTGACATCTACAGTATATATATGTCATAGATTGACATCTACAGTATATATATGTCATAGATGGACAGCTACAGTATATATATGTCATAGATGGACATCTACAGTATATATATGTCATAGATGGACAGCTACAGTATATATATGTCATAGATGGATAGCTACAGTATATATATGTCATAGATGGACAGCTACAGTATATATATGTCATAGATTGACATCTACAGTATATATATGTCATAGATGGACAGCTACAGTATATATATGTCATAGATTGACATCTACAGTATATATATGTCATAGATGGACATCTACAGTATATATATGTCATAGATGGACAGCTACAGTATATATATGTCATAGATTGACATCTACAGTATATATGAGTCATAGATGGACAGCTACAGTATATATATGTCATAGATGGACAGCTACAGTATATATATGTCATAGATGGACAGCTACAGTATATATATGTCATAGATGGACAGCTACAGTACATTATATACATATATATATGTAGATGTACAGTATTATAATACAGAGATGCAGTGGAATTTTGCAATGTTTGTTGGTATCACATTTTTGTGATTGAAGGGAAGCAGGTAACACAGTACTAGGCTGGACAGGATGGATCTTTTTAAGAGCTGTAGCTTGAAGTTCGTTCTCTGTTTCCTATATTCCAGGTCACAGCATCACAGCTCTCACCATCAAGCAACAAATGCTCCATCTTGCTCCTTGCTGACAGTGAGAGCGAGAAAAGTAAATGGGTGGGGGTTCTTAATGAGCTTCACAGGATCCTGAAGAAGAACAAGCTCAAGGACCGGTCAGTCTATGTCCCTAAGGAGGCCTATGACAGCACATTACCGCTCATCAAGAACACACAGTCGGCCGCCATTTTGGGTAATATTTTCTCCTTGAAATGATCTACCACCTATATTTAGAGTATGTACCTGCCATTTTCGCTCTAAAAGAAGTGAATGTGGTTTAGACTCTTTGTAAGAAACAGAACTAAATGTAACATAATTATCTAAAGTGTTTCACGGCACACCTACATGTCCTAATGTTGTAATTACCTATAATTTATACACTTTACAGGGTTTATTAGAATCAAATTTGACAATGATTGATGTAGTGTAAATGCTATCATAATATGTATTGTTAGAGAACAACATAACAAAAATGTTATTGTGGTGAAAATATTTCCACTGCAAAAATTTCACCCCTGAAGACACAACAGGGTACATGGCACACAGCAGACAGTCTGCTTATATTATCAAGAGTGCCAGCAGGTTTGAACTAGTATGCAGCTTGCGGGCTGAACCCTAAGCCCATAAGCTTACAGGAAGTCTAAGCCCTAGACAGCAAGAAGCAGCAAGCCCTGAGGTGAGGTTATGCCACTAGTTTAGAGTTTGTTACATCTCGTATACGATTAGCGACTTAAAAATCCTTTTTTGTTTGTTTTAGATCACGAACGAATAGCACTGGGCAATGAAGAAGGACTGTTTGTTGTGCACGTCACCAAAGATGGTAAGAAAACATTATAAAAATAGTTGTGGGTGTTAAAAATGTCAAAATATATACATCCATATTTCACCCTTCCTGTCTTTAAGGAGAAGGGTAAGGTTAATGTTAAAACAGTAATAGAAACTGTTAAATTCTTACATGATTTCTAGACAGATACATCTGTGCAAACAGCAAGTTCTGCAGTTATTTTTACTTTTATTAGCACCTAAAAGTAACAATTATACAACTCCTCTCTCCCTATGACAGTGAGCATGTCTGAGCCAGTGGCTTGGGGAGGAGCGGTTAGAAGTGACTAGAGTACTTTAATTATTTACACACAGGTGTATCTTTTGTTAGGGGTATCAGCATGAAAATAGTACTGGGCTTTTTAACAATATTCTGGAGAGTATCTTTAGTAATTTCATTTCAAATGTGTTTCCCTTATAGAGATCATCCGCGTTGGAGACAACAAGAAAGTTCACCAAGTTGAGCTCATCCCCAGCGAGCAACTTATTGCTGTGATTTCGGGCAGGAACCGTCATGTCCGGCTTTATCCTGTGGCTGCCTTAGATGGGAGAGAGACTGAGTTTTTCAAGCTGGTAGAGACTAAAGGTTGCCAAGGCATCGCCTCCGGGCAGGTGCGTAACGGGACCCTCACTTGCCTGTGCGTCTCAATGAAAAGACAAGTTCTTTGCTATGAACTCAACCAAACCAAAACTCGCCACAAAAAAATCAAGGAGATCCAGGTTCCGGGGAATGTCCAGTGGATGGCCATTTTAAACGAGCGTCTGTGCGTAGGTTATCAGTCTGGATTTATCCGGTACCCTTTACATGCTGAGGGAAGCCCGTACAGCCTTCTCCATTCGGATGACCACACGCTGTCTTTCATCACTCAGCAACCCACGGACGCCATATGCGCGGTTGAGATCTCAAATAAGGAACTCCTGCTGTGTTTTAGCAGCGTTGGGGTTTATGTCGACTGCCAGGGTCGAAGGTCACGGCAACAGGAACTAATGTGGCCCGCTAATCCATTGTCTTGCTGTAAGTTGTCTGTCCCACTGTTGTTGAATACGGTAATGTTGCATGTTTGTGCTCCGTTTTCTCATTGCATATTACATATGACCAGTTACATCAGGGCAATCTACATTGTACTAAACACCTACAGGAATATGTGACATATTAAGACCAATACCAATGCAAAGTCCCAGCACCTATTGCAGTTTAGTGACAACTAATGAGTCCCAGTAAACTGTTTTCTTGTTTCTGGACTGGAGCCTTTCATCCCACAAGGGGTCTCACAAGAGGAGCTGGACATTTAATCTCCTATTTTAGATTAGCGTTTCTAAGTAGGTTAGGGGGGTAATGACAGAGCTTCCTTTTTATTATGCAAATAAGGGGAGGAGAGACTTTTAGGCAATTTCCATAGTACGGCTACCATGGAAACATGGAAATTATCCAAACATCTCCCGGAATTTATGACTTTTTTAGTCAATTTAAAGATAAAAATACCCTGGTTATACTGTCTAGTCTTTTAGACAAGGATAGGCAACCAGTAGCCATTCAGAAGTTTGAAAACTGCAACTCTCAGATATCCCTACAAGCACTCTGCAACAGTGATTTCAAACATCTGATGAGCTACTGGTTGTGTATTCATGCTCTTGGGCAATGGCGTTTTATCTTTACAATGTGTGCAAAATATTTTTAATTTCAATTTAGATAAATTTGTGTTGGAGCTAGCAGATCACATTATGTAGCGTCACAGGTTACATCTGCCATCTAGTGGTCACAAACAGACAATTCAGTTGCAAAAAAACATGAATGGGTTGTTATCAAACTCACTGAACATCCTTTTCTGTGTACCATATATACTCGAGTATAAGTCGAATTTTTCAGGCTTTAAAATTAGCCTGAAAACCTAACCTCGACTTATACTCAGGTCAAGTCCTAATTTAGATCCAAATTCTGCAATTGCAGATAGTAACCAGTAGGTGGCGCTGTGTTGACCTGCATAGAAAGTTACAGGAGCTGATCTGCCTTTACACTTCCTGTAGTCTGGCTGCTGGACTCACTCAGCACTGTCACAGCTCCTCTGGATGCTGTAAATCTGATGGGTCTCCTCAGTTTGGGGCAAAAAATGGCTGCTAGTTCAGTGCAAATGACAGCTTGAAACTACAACTCTCAGGTGACATTTATCTATTGGGGTCAGAGAGTCCTTTACTATATGGGGGTCAGGAGAATTGTAAATGATGGTAAGCTTAATTAAAAGTTTACTGAACCTTGCCACTCCACATGTTTAGAAGCTGAAACTCCCAGCAACAAAGCATGCTGGGAGTTGTAGTTTCCAAACATCTGGAGTGTCTAGGAATTGGAGGTTACTGGTACTGGATGTGGCTATTACTGTATGGGATTCATGTATGGGAATTCTGCTGTTCATTTAAAGGGCAACTAAAGCCTAAAAACAACACAGAATCAGAAGGCAGCAGTGGTGATAATTTCCACCCTCGACTTATACTCGAGTCAATCAGTTTTTACAAATTTTTCAGGTAAACATAGGTACCTCGACTTATACTCGGATCGACTTATACTTGAGTATATACGGTAAATGGTCTGTTGAGTTTTTGTTTATGTATGAATATATTTATTTTCCTTTCAAAGCTAAATATAATTTGTCAGCTGTGTTCGGTAATGAGGACTTTGTGCACTTCCTTTATTTGCAGATCCCATTGCTATTTTAAAAACTCTGACAGGAATTTCTTTCCATTGTATTTTTACAATTTGCTTAAATTTTTTATTTATTTATTTTTAAATAGTTTCGAAGATATTTACATTTTTACGTGTGATATGGTAGCAGCTTCACCAGATCCCATGTACTTCCTGTACTGAAACCATGTGACAGTCTCTCCCTGTGTGGGAGGCATTAAAAAAAGACAAAAATATACACATCTTACACACTCCCTGCTGTGGGCTGTGCTGTTCTCCTCCCCTTCAGTCAATGTAACTCAATCTCTTCCTGGTTTCTTGTGCTTTCTCCTGCACTGAGCATGTGGCAACCGCAGATTAGAATGAGGAACCAGTATTTGTGATTTAGAACCTCCCACCCCCTAACTTTCTGATCAGTGTTTTTTTCATATCTTGGGCTGTACAGCACATAGAGAGGTGGTTGATGGCTATTTTTAAAAGTAAGAACCTATCATTTAAAATCAACTTATTTGGAGACCACAGTTCACACCATTTAATGAATTTGTATTTGCCTGTGTATGCTTTCTTTTATGTTACCAGTGTAGGTAGCTCAGAACTAGTGCAGATTCCTTCCTATTTCATAACCAGTAGGTTTCACCTGTGAGTGTAGAAGGTGGCCCTTTATTATCATCAACTTTGATTTTAAGATGATGATTGCCGGCGTGCCATATCAACACTGATTAAAATAATAAGTAATCACTTTATTACTAGAAAGTGACATCATGATCTAAACTGAATACTAGGAACACATTTCACCATCCATATCCCCTTACTGCCCAGGCTGCTGGGGGTTGCTGGATGTTTTAGACACTGTGTGGGGAATTTCTACTCTCTGGGAGGTTCAATATCAATCTGCACTTTTGCAGTTGTTTGTAGATAATATAATAATATTTGAGCTTATCCTATTTAAAGCAAATTATATGGCAGCGCCTATTGCAGTATACAATGTGGGAAGAGAAGAAATATTCTGTGAACACAATGAGCTGTGACATCTTCCATCCATAATAATATATAAAGGGATGTTTTATGCACAAGGATTTCTGCAGGGTATTACCTCTTTGGTTTTCTGTTTATTGCTTAACTGTTATGGCTATTGCAAGGTTAATGGTTAACTAGGTTAAGTGGATCATCACATGGACCTTAATGAGAATAGCCCACCGCCACCCCTTGCTTGTAAACAACAGCACAAGACGTATTAGCCAGGTGTCCCATCAGCCCAAACCCCTCTTATGGGTTACTGTATTCTGTGTTATTGTTTATTGGGAAATAGATTTGTACTTACAATGGTACAGACACTACTGGAATGTCCTCCAATCAAAATGTGCTGTGAACAACATAGAGTTAGAGGATGTAGGATCTGTAGGTGATATGGAAAGTTTTTGGTCATCTACAGGTCTGTCTGGGCTGCTAAGCTTGTGTGTCCTTAACCCACTATTTATTATTTAGCTAGTCCCTTCAATAAGACAAATCTCAGTGGGAATGAAGATCTGGAGAGAAAATAACAGAATTTTAAATCGGAGAATTTGGATTCCATGTAACATTCACATGGACACACACCTATCAATTTCTGTCACAGTTCTTACCCATATTTTATGCACTTTACAGGGTTCATTGCAAATACATTTGAATATACACAATTTAATGTACTAGTACTACATTAACTTTATTTTTAGCTTTAAATCCTGTGTCCCTGTGAATATCAAGCCTATTAAACATTGTTTTTAGACGCCAGGCAACTTCCATCAGATCGGGACGGGATTTGTTGAATATGTATATGAATATATATGGCTGCATGTATATTACCAAACATCATCTAAAGGCAGGACATAGCTAGAGCATAAGGAATGGTGGATCTCTAGCAAATGGACATCCCTCTCTCTCTATACATAGCATGCAGCTAATTGCTACTTTGTCTACATAAAATAAGTGACTAGTTAAGGTGGCCTGGCCATGCAGAACTAAGACTAAAGTAACACCCGGAATGATGTTCAGCCAGTCTGGTCACAAATAGCCAAAGTGGGTACAGAATTTGTAATCTGCTTAGTGTAAAGGTGCTCTAATGGCTACAACATATTTCTTTTGAGAGCCTAGTTAGAAACCACCAATTAAATGATATATTCCTTGTTTTCTAAGGGATTCTACACAAACATCCAGCAGTCAAAAGTAAGGGAAATCTTTCACAAATTGTTCTTCATCTAAAGAACTTTTTTCGTTATTTTCATTTTAAATCTGCTTCTAAATGCTACGAGTTATGGACACTTTGTAATTAGATTTGTGCTTTAACCCACCATAAACTACTAGGAAGTCATTTACAGTGTTACTGTGTGTGTGGATTTCTAATTGACGTTGCCCAACTTTACAGGTTACAGCGCCCCCTACCTCTCTGTATACAGTGAAAATGCAGTGGATGTGTTTGATGTGAATTCAATGGAGTGGATTCAGACTATCCCCCTGAAGAAGGTAATATAAACAGATTATTTACTTGTATATACTATATTGCTTGTGAAGGTTCTCATTCATCCAGATCATGATATATCTGTTGTATTCAATTAGATCAACTGGACTTGAAGTTTAGCTCTTGAAGACGTTTCGCTTGTCATCCGACTGGCTCTCAATTCAGAAGTTCTCATTCTGAATTGAGAAAGCCAGTCGGATGACTAGGAAAACGTCTTCACAGACCCCCAAACTTCAAGTCCAGTTGATCTAATTGAATACAACAGATATATATAATATATTGTTTAAGGAGAAGTAAAGCTTGTTAGGAAAGGAAAACATGTTTTCTCTGTGTTTAAATTAATCCACACAGCCAAAGGCTACGTTCACACTACACAACGCAAAATGCATAAAAAAATAAACACAATAAATTGCATAGCGATTTAAAGCATTTTTGCAATGCGTTTTTATGCATTTGCTTAGCGTTATAAAACGCGCTATAAAATGCATCTAGTGTGAACGAGCCCTAAGTAAAAACTTACTGGCCTGAAAAATCTCCTAGAGAGCTGGGGAATCGTTGCAATCGAGCACAATCTGACATTGTAGCTGGTTCAGGGTGCTGGATTCCTGCTTCTTCTGGGAAACTTGATATATTTCGTTTTAGCACTTCCGGTTACGGTAAAAACATTTTATTGCACAACGAAAAAGACAACATCGTCAAAAAGACAATATTGGATGACGATGTTGTCTTTTTCGTATGTGCAATAAAGTTGTTTTTACCGGAAGTGCCGTCTGTTTGCTGTGTGGATTTGTAGCGGCCTAGGACCACGTGGTTGTGCCTGTTGTATGATTTCCGTTCTCCTTTAATTAGAAATAACTAAAACTAAACAGAATTTCACTTAGAAGTAGAGGTGGACACAAAACCAAACTCGAACCCAAGTTTGAGCCGAACTTAACAAGTTCGAACAGACCTGGACTTTTCGAACTATCGCCAACCCAGATTTCTCAGACTTTCAAACTTTCCGTACTTTCTATAATTATCGAATCAGTTGAGGGTTCGGTTTCCCTCGATCATATGACTCACAGGCATTACTGTTTGAGGCTCAAGCAGGAGAGTGCATGGAACTCACAGGCATTACTATTTCAGGCTTAAGCAGGGAGTGCACGGAACTCACAGGCATTACTGTTTGAGGCTCAAGAGGGAGATTGCACAGAACTCACAGGCATTACTGTTTGAGGCTAAAGCAGGAGAGTGCACGGAACTCACAGGCATTACTGTTTGAGGCTCACATCCAGATTAGCCGTGAAACAGTGCTGAGTGAGTCCGCAGCCTGACTAAGGAAGCGGAAGGGTTGTAAAGGCAAGATCAGCTCCGTAACGTTCTCGCAACGTGAAGGATTTATTAACACCGCGCCATTGCAAGCGTTTGGAGCTAAATTAGGACTTGACCCGAGTTATAAAACCGAGGTAGGTTTTTCAGGCTAATTTAACAAGCATGAAATCTCTGACTTATACTCAAGTAATATACGGTAATAAATTTCAGCCAAAAATGTCTGGATTGAGTGTTCTGTAAACACTGGTCCAGTAAAAGGCTTGGTGCTCATTGAATTTTTTTCCGTAGGAACGGTTTCTGAGCATCTGATTGAAGGTTTTGAGCAAGAGTTGACCTGGAGTGTAATTACAAGAGAGAGGCTGCCCTGTTGTAAAAGTTCAGATGTTATTATACTTAAAATATTCTTAGTACCTGAACAGGAAAATTTAGAAAATCTGGGCATGAGATAATGCACCAGATGTAGGTAGTTTCTGTTAAAAGTAACTCCTGATTTTTTCTTTTTTGTGTTTTTAATCTCTCATTCGTTTGTCCCCGTTTCTGTTTCCAAATTCTGTTCTTGTAACCCCCCTGTCCCACAAAGTCACGTGTTTTTGTTACGAGGTTGGTTTGATCATTTGTTTTCTGATCATGTCCCTCTGCATTGCACAGAGATTTCGAAAGATGACCCTTTCTTGTTAGTCCTGGGTTCATTGATGAGCTGTGCAGTGGAGCAGGTCCCTGCCACGAATTGCGTGTCTGGTTCCCTCTCGACAAGCTGAAGGCCTCAGTCAGGAAAGCGCAATGGAGGTTTTAATGTAAAAACTATCAATGTAAACGGGTTCCTATTGTCATCCTTACTTTACTCTTGTAATAGAAAACAGATTGATTGTTACCATAAAATAGTACCAAAATCTGAAGGACCTGGATTATTTCTTAATGCAAAAGGTGCCCCATATCCTTGGCCGATACTGGTCGGGATCCGTCAGATTTTTCAATTAGTCGGCAAGGTTTGAGGGCCAAAAACATCCAATAAACTTACGCCGATCTGCCATTACTTGTCAGGCTGGTTCACCTAGAATCGTGTTTTGGTGCTTTTTACGTTCCGCAACCAAAACGCAGTGCTCAAGAATGAAGCGGCAGGTTTCACATAAAGCGCTTGTTAATGTACGTTCGTGATGTGTTCTTTCTAAACATTGGAAATGAAGTTATCTGTGCAAGGTGAGTTTACGCTGATAGCATTTCAATGGTTGATTGTGTGATGGCAACGAGAATTATGTTCTTTTTTGGCAACAGTAATCTAGTACTTGTCCGGCAATAAGTTATTCATTAGTTGTAACTAAATCTTAAGTCCATTGATGGAAGTTCCTTTTCTTAAAAAAAAAAAATTTTGGCCGGCCGATATTACCTTCTGACTATTTTGAAACCACAAAGTTGCAGAGAGCGTCATTTCCTATTGACCTTGACAACGCCCTTGTAAATTCTGTCTCTGATCATAGCCACCCACATGTGTGAGGTGTTTGAGCTGCTCAGCTGCCACCCTGGACTGAGCCACTAACGCTTCTCTTTGAGATATCCCAAAAATAGTTTTCCTTTCCAATGTGGATCGGGGTCTTGGAAAATTACGGCGTAGCGTATGGGCTGGGGGAAGGGGGGGGGGGGGCGGGGGGGGGGTGGGTTTCTGCGGGTGGCGGCGCTGGACTAACTAGTAGCAAAGAAATTTAAGCATGAAGGCGGATGCCTGGACACTTGCCTTATAAAAAGGCAGGTGTGTTTGGCAAAACTTCACGGGACTTGATTTTTAATATCCTATGTTTCTACTGACTAGATAGGTCATCACTGCTCTCTGTTTTCTTTAAAATAGAATAGTGATGACGATTACAGCTTTGAAAAACGGAGATACATTAACACACATGGCGTTTGACATGTATTTAAAGGACAACACCACAGTGAACCACTATCGTTTTTACTTTGTGCTAAAACTTATATCGTCGGTAAGCCATTCCTACCTGAAAGTAGGACTTTTATAAGGGGTTTGTGTGACAACATCGTGCAATATGGAAATATCTAATACTCACTCAGTATAAGTGGTGACTCTGGGAGTAAAGTGGGCAACTTGGAAAGGGACTGTGGTTCCCAAAAAATTAAATGAAAGGGCCACAGTCTATATCCGAAAAACAAAATTTACTTCTATAAGCTTAATTCTCTTAGTCAGGTGCATTTATTTCTACCTTCATTTTTCAAATCTGTTTTGTCTAATGAGGCTGACTCTGGGCCAGATAAATTTCTACACAGGACCAGTCTCACTTTATGTCCTACTACAAGAACCAGTACTACTTTATGTCTACCAACTTTGAATGCTACTATAAATAAATAGTGTATATTAGGATGGACTCTTTCCCCCACCCCCCAGGATCTGCAACAACATTCCTCCAGTTGTGGCCTCCGAGAACTGTCGAGTTCCGATTTATGCAGACTGATCCCAAACTGTCCATTCTTCTATGACCCTCAGCTATACGAAGGTAATTGAAACAAGATTTGCCTTTATCCAGTGAGGCTACGGTATCTACGATGATATGTTTTGAGCCGAAAATGATAATTTGGTCCATCGGGTATTCGTGGTTATTTTTCAGGCAGAGCTACCAAGGCCTTCCTTCCCAATTCAGCCAGAAATCATTTTTAACCTAGCCACAAGTAGGGTGGAATAAAAATCAATGATTAACAAAAAAAAAAACCACGGATTTTTTGATTTTAATCGGATTTTTCTTTTTAAATCAAGGCTTTTTAAGGAACACTCTATTTCTTTACCCAACAGGTTCATTCCCCACATGGACTAAGATTATTTTTTAATTAGGTAAAACACTTATCAACAGGTTACCTGAGCATCCGGCACCGCCAAATTTTTCTCTGTACTGGCGCCCGGCCTGACAGTCACGCCGGCGGCCAACCCGGCTCTCGGGCAGTGACGTCAGCCGGCACACCAGTAAACGGAGATGAGCGAGCGCTGCTGCAGGATGCTAAGATCCGTACCTTCACATGCTGCAACGGAAGCCCTTGGATGGAGGAGAGCCCACAGGTGAGAAGGACCACAGGTAACAAACACAAATGAACTGGGTTGGGAGGGTGAGAGGGCATTCAAGATGTTTGGGAACTCCAACTCCCAGCATGCTTTTGAATTAGCTGGGAGTTGTAGTTTTCCGAACATCTTGAATGCCAAGTGAGGTGGCATTCAAGAGTTTGAAACTACAACTCCCATGCATGCTTATTATTGGGAGTTGTAGTTTTCCGAACATCTTGAATGCCAAGTTTCTACCCTCGGTTTATACTCGATTCAACCACTTTTATTATGATTTTTAGCTGAAATTGGGTACCTCGGTTTTTACTCGAGTATATACGGTATATGTTTAATTTTTTTGGGTAATAAATTCCATTAATCCCTTCACAATGTGTGTGATTTTTCAGAGGTTTTTCTAAGATTATTGGTCAGTTTCCTCTGCCTGCAAGCATCTTTATCATAGGGTGTTTTTTAACTTTTGTAGTTCTAAAAAAAAAAATTAATTTGACTCTCAGACATCCCATACTCTTCTTTCACAGCAAAATGCGTATAACATGAACCGAGTTGAGAAAAAATCTTAATCCTATTGTTCTACAAACCTATGATAAGAAACACCCCCTTCAGTGCTGGGGGATGGGGGGCTTTGTTTACAACACACATCATGTGGCCATCACACACTTGCCTTGTTTATTCCTGACTGTCTGAGCCTAACTAACAAGCCTATAACTTTGAGACCTCATCATAGGCTTGTTTGAAAGTTGGAGTTACACTTGTATGGCCACAGTTACCCTTTACGGTGTCATAGTAAAGTAAGTTACCCTTTAGGTGTCATCAGTAATGGACAGTAACAGTACCCAGTTACCCTTTTAAGGTGTCATCAGTAATGGAAAGCTAGCCATGCATTGGTCCATTTTTGTTGGATTGTTTTACATCACTGCCTTGTATTATCATCATGCTCAATAAAGCATTCCGATCAATTTTATCTAACACACGTGAATCTTTTTTTTTTTTTTTTAAATTGTCCTTTACTTAAGTGATTCTTTGTGTAACGTTTATTCTGATTAACTGTGCATGCTTGTTAATACCATGATGATGTTTGAATTTTTAGAAACCCTGTCAGATCGGCTGACCTTTCTGACTACAATTCAATTGATATATGGGTCACTTTGTGTTCGATCAAATGCAAAATGATATATTTAAAAGCGATTTGCTTAAATAATGGATTGGCCCATGTATTGCTAGCTTTAGACCTGTTTCTCTCTAACAAACTGATTGGCTATTGTTGCTGAACTCTGCTCTGCTTGTTTTTTTTGTTGTTGTTGTTATTCTAGGTTGCATTATTAGATTTGGTGCAACTGGGATTTATGAAGAATTCACTGATTTTATATATTGAGTAAGTAAATCGTTCCATTACTTGTCCTCAAAACGTCACAAAATACTTTAAATCTACATTGGTCCAGAAATTATTTTAAGTTAGTTCTGCTTACCAAAGAACCTGTTTGAGCCAGGTTTGAGTTACTGTCTATTTCAAATACATTAAAGATGGAGGGTATGGATATTTTATCCTTTTGCTTTACAGCCAGGTATTTCTTCCAAAAAATGTGACCTCTGTGCCTTGCCCAGAGGGTAAATGTATTTAAAATCTATCCAGAAACCTTATTTTAGCAAACTGCTTCCTGATTGGTGCTGCACACCATCCTTGCTTAAAAAGCATGTCCCACACGAGTAAAAATCCTTTTACCCCCTAACCAATGATTCCCCTCCCCGCAGTTCCTAAAGCCCAGAATACTTACTTTTCCCTGTGGCAATTCTCATTAATGGTCCCTTGCCTCCTCTGTAAGTTCAAAGGAGATGTCCGGACTGGGAAGGTGCGGCCAAATGCACAGTCAGAGTCACAGCCCAAGACTTCACTTCTTGTTCTTAGAGAAGAAAGTTGCATTATTTTTTTTTTTTTACATTTCTGGCTTTTTTGCTGTGGGGAATGTTTAAGGTTTCTGGTTTTCAGGACCCAACAGGAAGCGATAAATATATTGATCTTGGGTGTTCCTACACATATGATTAGTAATGAGCGTTCATTTAGCCAGGATAGCGTTTCATGAATGGTACTCCATTTGCCTAAACGCTGTTTTGTAGGCCTGCGTTTGATTATTCAACCAAATCATCGCGGTGTACCATGTGCCACTGGGTTGGCCTTGTAATCACACATAAGTACAAACCTTAAAGGGCATGTCACACCCCAAAGCTATAATTAACCCACTAGTGGCCCCACTTTGTAATTTCTTACTTTACATCTCCTTTCCTAATGGTTATCCCAAGCATTGCCTTATCAAAGTTCCAGAAAGTGAAGAGAAGGAGGTGTTCTGTTAGTTCAGAGGGATATGGCATAAATGGCTAAGCTGGCCATACACTAGGCAGACTTAAGATACATTTAAGATATCTTTATAATGTTCACAAACCTGCTTGTAAAATGGTGTCTTTAATCTCAATGATGGCCATAAAGGTGGGCTAGGCCGTTCTTAAGATTGGACATCTTATGATTTGTACATTGTCTAATGTCTAAGTATTGTATGGGTTATACCCCTGTGGAAGTAGGACTACTATTGTTTTTTTTTTGGGGGTTATCTCTGTATAATTTATCAATAAGTTTGTTGATTATATACTCCAACATTTTCAGTAGCCCTTACAATTACTGTCATACATTCACTTCAATTTAGCACATTTATTTAGGGGTGAGCATGCCCTTTAAAGCACTGTTGATATTGGGGCTTATAGGTAAATGGGCGTAATTGCTTTTTATATACAGCACACAAGTTATTGCTCTTTTGGGCTAATCACACATGTTTCCGACTCAAGGTCCTTTTAATTGTTCCTTTACACGATCATAACTGTATTCAGACAAATCCACAACAAAAAATAGGGATATTCTAGATCAACTAAGTTACTTTAATACTTTACTACACTCGAGAGAAATGGCGGGTTATAATTGATTGGATTCTGCTGTGTGTTTTTTAAAGACCCGTCCTACATTGGTGATTTAAAGAAGAAAAAAAAAAATCTTACACCTGTCATAACCATGTAAATAATGCTGTGCTAGACACAGTATGGCTTTCTTCTTTTCTTGCACCATTTACTAAACCGCTGAAACCCTGGTTTGTTTTCCAATGTAATAAGTTGTGGGCAACTAACGATAATGTAACGTTTTTTGAGATCTGAATCTCCTTTCAGACACAGGCGAAACTTTTAATATCAAATGTTACCACCACCTCTTTGTCAGTTCTGATTATTAGGGAAATGACAGGAGGCTCATTACTGGATTCATGAGACCACCCAGCACATTGCTAATGCTTGATCAGTTTTGCATCAACTCTGTATTAACTATATAAGGTTGGTAAACTACTCACTACACTAAGCTTGTTAATAAACTGTTTTCTCATTAGATAATCGAGCAGCATGCGTGACCAAGACCGAGAGAAGCTTTTAAAGATGTCTATAGATATGAAAATTCCTTTCTGCTCCGACTCCAAGTGTGGTTGTTTGTTAGGAGCTGTAAAAGCCTCATTATTTACTTTGATTATATGTAATATAGTAAAAACTAATCTGCCCATGCTTTCAGGGTTTGGTCATTTTGGTTATTGGCTATCCAACCATATTTCCCATTTATTCATGCAATGGGTAGAATTTGCAATAACATTACTGAGCAAAATTAAGTACAAACAATAGAATATAGAATAATTTACCAATTAAAGTTTTCTATTTTGTAGACAGCAATGGAACAGGCCCCCTTAGAGGACTTTTTCTAATCCTTGGGGAGTCCTTTGCTTCTGAGTCGCCTTTTGAACTTTGGGCTCCCAGAACAAAACTGAGAGGATCATCGACTGATGTCCGGTCTGTTAAAAGCACAGGCTTACCCACCCCCAGAGGAGTCTTATTTCACTTCACCACCGCAAAATGGGGGGTTTCCTTCCCTTATTTGTTCCAACTGAAGGCCAAGATCCCTTGTAAGCATATGTTTGAGGAAGCCTACAGCAATTACTGGAAGAGGAAACCAAATAAGAAATCCTTAAGGGACCTGTCTTTCTGTGTGTACCTTGTGACGTGTGGTCATCCGCAAATTCTCCAGTCCCGACATAACTTTGAGCTGCCTACTGAATGTTCCTATCTGCTAGGGGTGTGTCTCTTCTGCTGCTGGACAAATGTCCTTTTTGTTTTTAACCGGAAGTTAATAATATCCTTTCGGCCGGCTTATGTCTGTAAGAATGATTGATTATGTGTGAATGTGTAACTGAATTTTTTTTAAAGACGGATTAAAAAATGCGTTGTAGAATTTGTGGCAACATGAATGCGATCAGAAGGGAATTGTTGGACCGATAATGCCCCTTTATGTTACCTACAATCTAATCTGCTTCCCCTCTACCCTCATCAACCCCCCCTACCCCTTAGTTTGTTGCCAAAGTAAGCAAATTAAACGCTTTGTACAATGAACCGTTTCTTATTTTTCCTTTGCAAAGATTTGGTCCAGTTTTTGGTTTGGAGTAGGTTTTTGAATAGTTTGTATCATAGAAGTAAAATGTACAATTAGTGTCCGTATAGAATATAAATTCATACCTGTTTAATCTATTTTGTAATTTGTGCCGAAATCCCGCGTACGTAATGAAATTTAGAGTTAAGGTATGTGTAAACACTGAGAATTACCTCTTCGGCTAACAATCAAAGTGTGCCCAGGCTGCCGACCAGTTTCCATTGGCAATAGTCCTGATGGATCATGAACAAGAGTGATGCACCCTGCCACACATGTGAATGTTGGATGAAGCAGCCCCATTCATAATGATAAATTGCATGTGTCTGCAGGACTTTACACGAAATCTGTCTTCACTGTCTGTGACTCGCGTTATGTATTTTAAATTTTATTAGTCTAAATGTTGGGCTACATTTATACAGCCATATTGAAGGTTTTATGCTCCCTAATGTATAGAAACATTTCAAAGATTTTAATTTGGGCAAAACAAGAAATTCTATTATATTTTAAATAGAATATGTTGAGCTCGACTCCATTAAAAAGGCCCTGGTACAAGAGATGTGTTGTTCTTGGTTTTGCGTTGTTTTGTTCCTGGGGTCTTGCACCTGCTAGTTTACTTTTAAAGGATATTATTTTGATAAGATTTAGTAACTCAAGAGCATTTTCAATCTGGTTAAGGTACTCTGCTTCCTCCCTTGGCTCAGTGAGTTTTTGAAAGCTTGAGCTGTGCAGAGGAGGCAGCATGGTTCAGCAGTACATACTTATTGACCATGGATTGGGGAGGGATTTGTGTGTAATGTCCATGTTTAGTGTTGGGCTCTTTTTTGTTAGACTGATTTCTGGACGATATTTCAGTGCCGGTCGTTTGGGACAGAATTATTCTTATTTTTGGGACGCGGCTGACAGGTCCCTTGGTTCCGAAATGGATAAGCATGATCAGACATGCCCGAAAACCCTGGCCCAATTGTGCGTCCCTCTGTGGACCGCACGCTTGGTCACGGCGAACTGTCGGCCATGCCCACCAATTGCCGCAACAAATCATCCTTCTCCTGGCCGACCGTTGGTCAGGAGGATGGTATCCTAACTTAGCTATTACTGATTACAAATTTGTCTTTATGAATTTTCAGTTTAATTCTGCTATACCTGCTAGGCCTTCTATACGGCCTGCTGTCATTAGGTGATGTGTTAAACAAGGAGTATGGAGTTCCTGTTTTTTTGCTCACCACCTCTGGACTTTCCAGCATTATCCAAGTTTGTTTCCTTTGCATAGGCTCATAGAACCCCACTTGGGGACAATGTATTCTGACTTTTCTGGGTCCCATACTAGCTACACTGTTGGTGAACTAAATTAATAATGTTTAAAAAAGTAAATGAGACAACAACCTTTATTTTAAAGTGCATGTTCATCCCTAAGTTTTAACCAACCTCACAATCTTTACTCCTCAAACCCCTATTTTTCCATTTCTCCCTGGCACTCCTAATATTTCCCTTCAAGTCCACTGGCCCACACTCGACCTATTGCCTCCTTTATGTTCTTTTGAGCTGGTGGCAGCAGTCTCAAGTCATTGGCCTTTGCTGGTCCCTCACTACTGTTCTGGGTGCCAGCGTACACCAGGTAAAGAATATATATATATTTTTTTATCTTTTATTGTGCTACACAGTGAAACACATTTCTTGGCTTTTGTCAAGTGCAAAGGATCACATTTTACAAGCCATTTATACAAACTAACACAGTGACCGCTTATGAACAGTGTGATTCTCGATTATTTCAAATTGTGTTGGCTAACACACTGGAATGTACATGACAAACGGCAGGTTAGCATGATGCAGGCTGCATGATAGCCATGTTTGCCATATAGCATGGAGCAGGAGCATGTATATTTATATTTGTTTGGGTCATAGGTAAAGGTTGGAACCCTTCTTACTACAGATCCATGTAGTAAATATATTCCAGGCAATGTTTTGCTTTTATGAATGCCTGTAAATATGGCTTTCATAGCCACTGTGTAGCACCATAAAAGAAATTAGAAAACCGTTAAAGGAGAATACACTCATGTAGTAACTAACTTCTCTCTGGCTCCTCGCACAGTTTTAGTCGCTGACATTTTCTCCCACCTGACAGAAATTTTGTTCTTACCATAAAATTTTTTTTCTCTGAAGTCAAGGGGGACCAGGCCAGGAGAGGTTAAGTATTCAGCTCTAGGAGCGGACACTTCAAGATTTGAACACATACACAGGCTCTGGTGCTCCTACCCTTACCTTATAGTCTGCAACATCGGAAGCCTGCCTCCGTTTTGAGGGAGAACGAAAGGAGTACTAATAAGGAAAACTTATAACATTGGGCAACAGGCCCACACATAACTAAATATCTATGTAATAGAGAAAACAGACAAAATGCCCACTGAGACCCACTTATAGGGAGGGTGGTGCCTGGGTCCCCCTTCAGGTTCAGAGAACCTTAAAGAGATAGCCCTTGAATTAGATCCCTTATTCTAGGAAGAAAAGATTTATAGAAAGGGAGAGAAACTTATCTGCAGCTGGGAAGAGGCTATAGAGCAAGACAAGGGGAGGTCTGAGAGCCAGGAGAGAGGTCCAGAGGTAGGAAGAGAGCTTGTGCTGAAGCGGGAAAGGAGCGGAAGAGAGGGAGAAGAAGTCCCCACCCCACGACCAATGAGGTTGTGCCAGAGAATCAGAGCTCCAGCGAATGGGAAAACCCCCCCTGGAGGACCCGGGGCATTACCAAAAGTGGGTTGCCGGGTAAAGGGACCTGAGCATGGAAAGCCCTTTCAGGTAGGTTTTGCCCCTGATGTTCCCCCTCCATGGAGAACCCACGAGTTGGGGACGGCTCAGAAATGGTAGGTTCGTCGGACACTAGAAGTGGTGAAAAGCCCACTTCTGCATTTATTGCTGGTAGAGGAAGAGCTGAAGGAGGTAAGTCCAGCTGTTCCATGTGAATTTCTTTTGCAGGTCAGAGCAGACTGAGAAGTAGTCCAACTCCTGAGCGGACACTTGAAAAACTGAGGCAGGCTTCCGTGCGGCAGAGTATAAGTTAAGGGGAGGAGCACCTGAGCCTGACTGTTGTTTTAATTCTTCAAGTGTCCGCTCCTACAGGTGGAATACTTAACCCCTGCTGTGCCTGAGGATATAGTTTAGAAATACTGTTTTGAATCTGATTGAATAGTTTTGCTAGGTGTAATGGGTAAAGTATGTTTGTCTGTTTAAAATGATTTGGATATTTATGGAAAAGATTATTTGGTTTGCGGTGCCGATTTGTGTTTGCGGCAGTGTTGGGAGGCCATGCCCAAATTTTGCATCATGGGCCCATAAGTCTGTAGCTACGCCACTGTTGGAACTCAATTGGCTTGGTAAGCCAGTGACCCCCGACCTACATAACAGGTGAATCCAAGTATGATGAGTATTTAAAGGGTCAATTGTTTACGGGTGTCCAAATTGTTTGCAGGAATGTCCAAACGTAAAGCAGTGGTGTATCTATGTTAAAACCTTTGGGGCATGTGCCCTGGATCTTTGTGCCCCAAATGTTTTTAATATACTTACCTGAAGAGTGCCCGATACCGTTCCCAGTAGTACCTTGCTGCTGCGGGTGACTTAATCGCGCAAATGCTTTGTACTGCTGCCACCACCTGCACTCCTCCCCAAGGCTTCATCTGGCAATGTGATAGCCCTATTAGGCTATTACCTTCCCCATGGGCAGGGCAATCCCCCTGCACATGGGGTAGGTAAAAGCCATTGCCAGTTTCTGTATTTTGTGAAGTGCCCATGGCTAACAGTATGTAATGCAATGGCTACCAGTATGTGACTTAATTCCCAAGCTAACTGTAATGAAATGGATACCAGTATGTGACTTAATCCCCATGGCTAACAGTATGTAATGAAATGGCTACCAGTATGTGACTCCCATGGCTAACATGTAATGCAATGGCTACCAGTATGTGACCCCCATGGCTTACATATGTAATGAAATGGCTACCAGTATGTGACTTAATTCCCCTGGCTAACTGTATGTAATGTATTGGCTACCATTAATGCATGGCTACCAGTATGTGACTCCCATGGCTAACATATGTAATGAAATGGCTACCAGTATGTGACAATTCACATGGGTAACAGTATGTAATGAATGGCTACCAGTATGTGACTCCCATGGCTAACATATGTAATGAATTGGCTACCAGTAGTTGACTTAATTCCCTGGTCTAACAGTATGTAATGAATTGTTACCAGTATGCGACTCCCATGGCTACATAGGTTATGAAATGGCTATCGTTTGTGACTTAATTCCCATTGCTAACAGTATGTAAGAAAATCCCATGGCTACCAGTATGTAATGAAATGGCTCCAGTATGTAATTAAATTCCCATGGCTGCCAGTATGTAAAATACTCCCATGGCTATCAGAAAGTAATGAAATGGCTTCCAGTATGCAATAAAATAGCTACCAATATATGAATAAACCCCATGGCTACCACTCCAGTATGTAATGAAATGCCCATGGCTACCACTACCAGTATGTAATAAAATGCCATGGCTAACCATATGTGACTAAATTCCCATGGCTATCAGTTCTAATCAAATAGCTATAAATATGTAGAAATTCCCATGGCTCCTAGTATGTAATGAAATGGCGCTCCGTATGTAATAATTCCCATGGCTCCTAGTATGTAATGAAATTCCCATGGCTACTTGTTATAATGAAATTGCCGTTACTACCAGTATAATGGAATACTGTTCCTCTGTATCATTATTTTGTGTATCTGTCTACACCTTATCTCTATCTATTTCTCTGTCTTTCTATTTATACTCCTGGCTGTGTATCTATCTCTTGGTTCTTCACTGTTTATCCCTATTAAGTACTTAATGTGTTTAACTAATTGGGAGGCGGGGAAGGGGGCATGGCTAAAATTTTTGCTGCGCTATGCACGGCACGTAGTTGCCCAGAAGTGCTTCTGATCTTCTCTGATCCATATACGCCCTAGGTATAGTGTATGGCCACCTTTAGCCAACCATAAGGGCCCTCAACAGGAGTAAATAGGATTGTTTCTGATTCAAGTGAATGTTTTGCGCATATGGTATGAAGACGAGCAGGGTAGAAAGGTTAATGTAAGTTGCCACGGCAAAAGCAATATTGCCGTTGTAAAAATAACTGCTATAAAAAGGTCCATCGACATTACCAACAACAAACCCATATATTATATGGTCCTGGGTTTTATGCCCCAGTGTCCCAAGGTGGGTCTTCTCTCAGTGTTCTGAAGGCCAGAGCCCCCTGTCCCAAGCCCTGAGTCCACCCTCAGTGTCCCAAGGTGTTGTGTCTTCTGTGTCCCAAGCCCAGAGTCCACCCTCAGTGTCCCAAGCCCAGAGTCTCCCTTAAGTGTCCAGTGTGCCAAACCCAGAGTTCCCACTGGCATAACATTAGGGCCCGCTGCTGCGGGGGCCCAAGAGGTAAGAAGGCCCACAATCTCCTCTCAAGAAGGTACGCACTCAGCTGTTTTAACAACTGATCGCACGTATCTTTACTTCATAAGCGTGATCACTATTAAAAAACAGCTAAACGCATATTTTCTCAGAAGGAGGGTGTGTTGAGGGCCCAGCCTCCAATCTCGCAGGGGCCCCAGCAGTTAATCCCCTTAGAGTCCCCCCTCAGTGTCCCAAGGTCAGTATCTACCTTAACTACTGTGTCCATGCCTGTGTATGTCTCCCTCTAGTGGCAAATCATTAGAAACTGCATGGACAATCTCAAGCATGTGCATTGTGTACGGTCGGGCACACACAGATGCAGGTAAGGTTTATTATATAGGATACATTATTGAAACAAGATTTAATTTGCAAATTCTGCAAAACACTGTGTCTGGGCTTTAAATTACACATACCAGGAAGAAAAAAAATCCCTTGTGGTTCCAATATGGCAAAAAAAAAGTTTATTGGCAAAATCAAGCCCTTAAAAATACTCTATGTTCGAGGAAGGTTTGGAGTTCCATGTTGGTGCTGAAAGATACTGGTTATGTATGTCATAACAGTCAACAAAATACAATGATACAGCAAGATCATGATTGAAATGTGCCTTGCCTGATATGCCTTCATTCTGATATTGCATATTACCTGGAAATATAGATATACCGACCCCACAGATACTGTATTATGGGGCTGAGCAAAAGTTTCCTGTGATATAATCTGCACAACCAACCAGATGTTATCTAACTGCAGTAGCCCAGTAATACGCTAACATCTGATTGGCTGCTGTAACAGCCCTGTGACATTGTGATTATCTTTTTTTTTAACATTTTTTTTAAATTAGATCTAAAAAAAATTTACCAGCATAAGATATAATATTATATTGACAGTAAAATGACATCTCCATGGTAACAAAGAACACAAAAATAATGAGGAATCTTGCGGATACAGAAGGAAATGACAACGTGTAAATTTATATGGAAAGTTAAAAAAAACGCCTGGTACTTTGGTGAGGAAGCCGCAGTGTCTATTTAAAAAAAAAATATATATATATATAAAAAAAAAAAACCAAAACACAGTTTAATAATAAATAAATACAAACAAAGCGGAGGCTTTAGAATACAATGACCACATGCATAAGGGAACCCTTCTGCTTCCACTTGATTCTCATTGGCCAATCCAAGTGGTAACATTGACCGGTTCATGAGAGAGATTTGATTCTGCTTGAATGTCTACAAGTTGGATCTTAGCACCAGTGGAGGAGGGGTGAAGATTAAAACACCAGTGGTCTCAGTGGTCTCACCGCCGGAGAACTCGTTTCTGAAACTTTGGAATTGTACTTTGGTGATCTCAGGCACAGGCATGTACTGAAGGCAAAGGCAATGGCTTAGCCGGTCCGGAATTCCTCTATTATTGAAGAGGGGTAGCTACAAACCTCTATGTTTCCTACCACAGATTCAGCCCCCTGGTACAGATAACTGCTGTAGATGAAGCCGGGGTGTACATTATAGTTTTTCTGGGGATGGGGCACTGATATTTCTAGTTACAACCCTGCTCTTTTGTACAGGTTATTACCACCCACCCACAATGCCTGGGACTATCAATATACACACAGTTATGTTGTAACTTCCCTTTACCTAAGCACAAAACAACACAACAGTATATAACTTGCAGCTGATTGTGAATCCGGAAGATTCCCATTTTTTAAATAAATAGAGGACTAAGGAAATTGTTCAATTGTAATGATCTCGTCTGTATCCTGAGAAATAGCCTTTATATAAATTAGATAATAGCTACTACTCGCATCAAAAATATGGATGGTTTACAGATTTGGCGGCATCTACATCTGTGATTGGCTCTGGGGAAGGAACGTTCAGTCAGCAGCTTGGAAAGCCGATAACGTTGGGTAATTTGGAAGGCTGCAGGCTAAACATTCCGATTGAAATAAACATTAGGCTTGGGATGCAGTGACCGCTGAATGATAAACATCTTAGTTAATGACATCACAGGTTAGAGCGATCCTGATGTCATTTACTGCCATGATGTAATGGAAAACGATTGCGTGATTGAATAGAACATACTGTACGTTTACTATGCGAACATGTATGCTCCTTTAAGCTGTTTTCTTTTACCATTACCAATAAGAAAGAAAACAATTGTTAAAATTACGAATCTATATCTTTTTTAAATATGACTCTATCCTCAAGGGAATACATAATATAACATAGGCAAATGTACTATTTAGATTAAACTCTGCTTGTAGTAAAATGCGTTAATTGATGACACAAGAAGGGAGACGAGCGACAACGAGATTAACGTTCATTGGCGGGGGGAGGCCTTGGACCTGATTGTTTCCCCCACAGCCAATCTTCACCACACGATGATGAATGGGAGTAACACTAACAATCCCTCCCAATGCGTGATGCCCTTCTTGACTGTGATATTTTGCTTCATAGGTGACTTGTGGCCAAGGTGTTCATAGCAAATAAACCACGTGTAAACCATGTAAAAAGCAACAGCTGCTGCCTTATACCGTCTTTTCACAGGCACCTTCTCGCTAGTTCAAGGCAATGCAGCGATCATGGTGTTGGACAAAGTATCCGATCTCCGTAGCTCCGGGGCAGTCCATTCGCCAAGTGCAGGAGAGCGATGACTTTGGGGTGGCCAGGGAAAGGTGGATAAAGTTCATGTGTCCCAACTCACGTGATCGGAACCTCTAGTGAGCTACTCTTAGTCTTGTGGGGGGATGCAGGGCTAGGGGGCTGCTCAGATTGGAGCTGTTGGAGGCCGTAGAATGTCTCGGAGATCAGAGTCCTAGACAGGAAAAGAAAAAAGTAGGTTAAACACCAAGCGTTCCACTGTAAATAAGGCAGTTATGTCTGAACAAATGCTGAATTATTGTTGGGTAGATGTATTCTAGTGGCATATTGGCAGGGGTATCTGTTAAGTGTAATGTCTAATACAGTACTTAGGCCATATTTATAAAGGAGGTATCGATCTTTAAAACGATTGTAATTTACGCCTTTGGGTCCTATTTATAGAGGCACGGTATTGTTTTTTAGCGATACTGCACCTTTAATGATCCTAAAATGATTGTTAATTTATGATCGTTTTAAAGATCTTTAAAATGATCATAAATCTATGATAACGATCGTAGATCTAAACGCCGTGATCATAGATTCAAGATCCCCATAGAATACCATAGCAGTATTACTACCGCATAGTATCCTACGACCGAACATTCTCAAACCAAGGCAATGTTCTGTGTAAAAGTCAGATCGCGGACGTCATTTACTGATAACGTGTGGTATCGCTATTGGAAGCAGCAGCTGTTAAACCCCCCCCCTTTATTTTCTAGGTCCCTACTGAGCCTACTTTACTAACATCTTGACTCCTAATCTCCTTCTTATTCAGGTCCAAAAAGCACTGTCCGTTTGCTCCGTGCACGCTTGTGTACAGCACGGCGGCGTCATGCTTTTGTGCACAAGCTGTGTCATGTCATGTGCACCGTGACGTCAACCACGCACGCACAGTAAACAGACAGTGCTTTTTGGGAGCAGTCTACAAAGCAGAACCAAGATGTCAGCAAAGGTAGGCTCGGAGGGACCTAGGGAAAAAAAGGGTGGCGGAAAGATTTTTAAAAGCTGCTGCTTCCATTTAAACTTAACTTGCTTTTACAGTTATACTTATCCTTTAACAAACACAGAATGTTAGCAAACAAACAGGGGTATTCAATTGAAATTCTCAGGGAGACGTTAATAAAAGTTCTTATCTTGTGATGGTTCTCATTCATCCAGGTCATGGTATATCTGTTGTATTCAATTAGATCAACTGGACTTGAAATGTAGTCTTGAAGACGTTTTGCTAGTCATCCGACTGGCTTTCTCAATTCAGAATGACTTGTACAAGAATCTGTGGCAATTATGTACCCTGGAAAATCCCAATTAGCATATCACAGCCAGGTGTTAAGGTGTGATTGGATAGTGGCTAAGAGGTGTTATGGAACGCCCAGAGTAATGTTAAAACAGCATTGTACATGCAGACAGTTGGTGTCGAACCCCCCCACCTCTATTTAGGCTGGTTCTTTATTTTCACATAAATGGCCTCCTAAAGTTCTTATCGTTAAAAATGGTGCTACTTGCCCCAACCAATCAGATGTTAGCTTTAAATGTTAAAAACATCTGATTGGTTGGGCAATTAGCACCATTTTTAATGATAGAACTTTTATTACATCTCCCTGAAAAATTTTTATCGAATCTCCCTGAAAGTTAATTATCAAATGGGAGTTTGACAACTTTGAGCAGGAGGTATGGCAAATGAAAGAAAAAAGGTTTTACGTCTCCTTTTCCGGTGATTAAAATCACCCCAATGGTTAAAACTTCCCCTTTAGGCTGCTCTTACCTCCCGCTCATACTCCCGAACTGGGGTATCACTTCCTTGTTCAAGTCCCCAGAAGACAGCACCCATCAGACGCGACGTCATTGTCTGGCGTTTCACCCCATAGTTTCCCCCGGAGAGGTCTCTCCGCACGGCACTTCCATTCTGAGATGACCCTAACAATGTAAAAAAGAATTGTGTTATGGTGAGTGCCAAACCCCAATCTGTACAACCCCCTCCAGCACCACCACAACATTCCTTCTAATAGTATTTATGGCTATATAGAAGTGGGAGCTACCATACTGCAACATGTTGAGTTATAGTTGTAATGTGTTATTTTTCCCCCAATAGTGTTCTTTCAACTTTAATACAATCCCATAAAACAGGAAAGACACGTAAAGGAATGAACCCAACTAAATGTAAGGGAACACCTCACTGGGATACAATAATCTATGTCTAAAAAAAGGACAACTTCATCATAAAACACATTTTCCCTGATTTACAGTGCAAACAATTCATTAAGGTACCGACGGATTGGCCCTATACGCTAAGGTGTTGACACAGCAAAACTTGTCTGAAAAAACAAAGGCTACATTTGTCTTTGCACAATAATTGTTATCGTTAATGGCGAATGACAACCAATTTGGACAGAGAAAATTGGTCATTTTGGTCTAAAGGTGGAAAACCCACTAAGATCTTGTTTAACAGGCTACAGACAGTCCTGAGCATTCTTCAAATTAAGTATGAGTTGAATATTCAGGAGTTTTTATAGTAATTTTCCGAATGATCCAGAGGCCGGCAGTGAACGTTTGTAACTGCGAAACGTGAAAGTAATTGGAGGACTTGTCCACCTAACAAGGGGTGCTGGAAATGTAGTTTGTAACAGTAAGATGATACCCAATAGGGTGTAGTTTCTAGAAATGTTACTTACTCCCAGCCAGTCCACTGCTGGCACTCATAGACCCGCCGCCGGCTCCATGCGGATTTTGTGATTGACGGAATACTGACCGAGCCACTAAACATCGTCTGACTGTCTTGCTGCCGGAGGTTCTGGAATATGGAACATTGTGTTATGATAGATCAGGGATATTGTAAAGGTTCCAGGCAGAGCCAGTGATACACAAATGACAAATGGGTTCTTGTGTATAGGAGAGACTGAAAATGTCGGTTCTGCAGAGCTGCTGGGATGATCAAGCAAAGCTGGGAGGTTGGCAACACAATGGGCATAACATCAGAACCTAAATACTGGGTTGATCACTCACATTCACCAGCCAAGGGGAAGGCAGAGACATTATTAACATGCTTAGAAATACAAACACTAGGGGTCTTATTCAATAACAGATGAAGTGTTTGCCTGTGCTGATTGACTGAAATATTGTGGGGCCAGTCATTTGGACTGCATGAGCCAATCAGATGTTACCAAATGTTAACTAACTGTAGAAGACTAATAAAAAAAATATAATATCATTGGTAAATGCAAATGACAGCACCTCTTATTAAATCAGCCCAGGCAGAAAGTTTTTTTCATTTCATATTTAATAGCCCATGCACTTAAACCGGTCATTTTACTTCCATGTGAAAACAGTCATATTTTTATTCCCTTACAAAAACAATTTCTTACAATTTAAATAGCAATGTACATTAAGGAAAAAAGTTACAACCTCTTTCTGTCCACAAGAAGTGTCTTGATGGCCTCCCTGTGGTCTCTAATTCCTCACTATGCACAGCAGTCTTGCTTTATGACAAAAACCAGTCATCTTATCTACCAGTCATTCCACTTTACCACTAAACAATAGATCATTGGACATTTATGTAACTAATCTTATATAAACACTAGTTTCCCTTAACGCGAACCCTTCAGTTAAACCCCTCACTGATATGATTACTGAACTAAATAAAAAGCCAAGAGACGGAGAGAAGAATTAAACTTGAGAGCGAATGTTTAACATGAGCAGACGACCAATATTCACCCTATAAGGTAAGTTTAAATAAAACACAATTTGAAGGCAAACTTTTCAGTAGTGTTTCCTCTTGATATTTACATTTTAATTATAGCTTTATTACTTTTAACATACAAATTATAAAATGTTATTTGGTTACTAGCGTCAGCTCACCTAGCGACCAGAAAGTTAAAGGGCATGCCCTCCCTGAAACCAAAAATTGGTGACTTGTCAGTTATCTGCCCACACCACCCAACTGCTATTTTCCCAGTTTATTACATGCATTTGAAACCAGATAATAAGTTTCTTTCCATTCTACAAAATGTATGTCTGCATCCTCTGCTCAATAAGCTATTTATTAAGCTCGAGCATGTGTCAGAGGAGGCAGCAGGGGAAATAACAGTGTGTGATGTCAGCAGTCTGCATGGAGGGAGGAGCCAGCTGAATGAGCCCATACACATTGCTGATATTCTGTAAATCCCATTGGTCCAAAGGGATTTACTAAATTTGGCAATGTCTATGGATAGGGTCAAAGGCTACAAGCTACCAATGTTGGAATTGCGACCTATCTTCTGAACGGAAAATTTCTGTTGGATCGTACTTGGCTTCCTATAGTAAGTATAGAGCCCTGACAGCAATCATGCATGTGATAGGCCGACCAAATGACAGTTCCATATGAAGAATACATTGAATGATCGTTCCTGTGTATTCACAACGGCAAACTCATGATCCACCTCATTTCCAGCATTAGTTTCCGACCTCATAGCATGTGTATGGGAACCTCTACTCTGCCAGATTGGGGACAACAATTATACTTCATTATCTGGTTTGTAACGCAGTATATATGTGCAAATCAGTTGGGGTCAGTGGCTTGAATCACTGGGCCCCCAGCAAAACTATGATGGGCCTCTATCCATGCCTCATCCACAGTGGTATTCGGGAGGAAAAGTAAAGACGGGGTCCCCCTGGGGTTGCAGGTCCTGCTTCTCTGGTGGTTTTGTTCCTGGTGGAGGGCAGGGAACTAACAAGTGACCAGTTTTTTGGCCATGCAAAGCTGGAATGTTTTTTTAAATCACTCTCTTTAGTGTTTTGCCTGTATGACCCAAAGAAGTAAAAAAAAAAAAGTAAATGCTAAAATAACCACCTCCCATTGATTTCTAACCCTCCCTATCTAGGAGTTCACCTACTTGTAATTGTATTGCCCTGGTTGCGGCCTAGTAAAGCAGGTAAGGAATGGAAATGTCAGTGCAGGCTGATGGAAGATTTGGAAGCATCACAGTTAATAACATGCCATGGGGGTGAAATGCAGGCGGACACCCACACCTGGGTTAGTACAGCTTCTGCGTACCCTGTGTGAGCCGGGGTAGTGTTGAGAGACGGGGAGGAAGAGGAAAAGAGGCAAGGTTTACGGAATCAGAAGAGAGGAAAATTTCAGCTGAGTTTACAGTCATGTGATAGACGCTCAAAGTTGCTCGGAGTGAGATCAGACTGGACTGATGGCGAAGGGGGATGGATAAGGGGACCGAGACTAATAAAAAAGACAGGAAGAAGATAGAGAATCAGCTATAGGAAAAGGTCAGAGGTTATGTTCGCCACTGTGCAGCAACCAAGGATATGTTTTAAGCTTGGGGGCGGCCATAATGTCCGAAAACAAATAAACCACTGCTTTAGGAAAGTTAAAGGGAAAGTATACCCTTTATTTACCAATATTATTCATATTACAGTAGTTTTAGTAGTCAACCCAAATAGAGCAGCTTGTCTAGTAAATCATTTTTTTATTAATGTATAATTATTTTTCCTCATGCCAGGGGATTGGTTGTTTTAGTTTGACCAGTAGGAATGATGCAGGTTAAACACTACATTAGGTTTTTCTGTTGGGCAACATCCAGCATTATTGTCAACACCCTATCAATAGCCAAACTCTAATCTGGAATTATATATCCCTTTACTGAACAAATAAATACAACATCTCCCTAAAACGGGCTCCTGGTTAACGGTCTATTATTATCGGTCAGTATAATGTCTGAATGCAGTAACATAGTGCTGTATGCTTAAAAACATTCCTTATCCATATAGTTTTTATCCCTAAGAGCCACAGCAGTCCAGTCTAAAGCCGGGTACACACAGTACCGATAAAAGGACATCTTGTCTAATGGGATTATTCCTTTTCGGCTAGGTGTGTATCGACCGACAGATTCCATTCAATTCCCTCTGTGATCTGCTACAATGTGGCTACACAAAGCCACCCAACCCAATCTCCCTGTACTTCTCCTTGTAACAAAATATATTCATATCAAATAATCTGCTGTACAGGAATAATAAATTACACCCTATTAATTGAAATGTATGTATGTATATGTTTATATAGCGCCACTAGAGAGATGCAGCGCTGTACATAAAATGTCCCTTTAACTATAAAACATATAAAACATTCACAGTCATATTCCAAAAACAATACAGAGACACGGGACTGGAAGATCTACCCAGAGTGCTTTACTACAGGACCCATGTCATTAGTACAAAATGTACGTGTAAGTGTTGATTCTAAACTGATGAACTCTCACTACAGATAAACTCAGTGAACACTATGAAGCTGGTTCCAGTACTGGAAATGGAACGTTACCTCTGCCCAAGTAGATCATTGAATTTATTTATCACTCTTACCATTGGCAAATCTTTCAGATTTGGATACCATCTCCAGGCCCCATTGCCTATGTGGTTAAAATTTGTTGGGTTGGAAATCAGTTTGTTTCTCATTTCTGGATCTCGCAACTTTTCTCTGAAATTGAAAGTGTTCTCTGTAAGTAGCGTTTTTATAGAGAATAGTAACAAGTCGGGGTTACATCTCTTTATAAGAGGGGAGGGGGATATTCAGCAAAGGCACACTTACAGGGTTATTCAATAAAAGCTCTTATCGTTTAAAATGGTGCTAATTTTGCCCCAACCAATCAGATATTACTTTCATATGTTAAATAAGATCTGATTGGTTGGGGCAAAATTAGCACCATTTTTAACGATAAGAACTTTTATTGAATCTCCCTGTTAGTTTGGAATAAAGCTCAACCCTTTGTATGTAACTCCTCTTTATAAAAAATATGTCATTCTCATATTCCTTCTTAAGCCCTTCTTCTCCTATGTGTCTCATATTCAAGTTCCTCCAATCCCTTTAGCTGCCCTTCTCTGTACTGTGTCCCAATGCTATTTCGATAGCAGTGCATAATGTAGGTAAGGCCTTACCAGGCTTTATTTATATTTTCTTACGGAATCTATCCCGTCTATTCTACATTTATATATTATTTATTCAAGACACTACATTGCATTGCATTATTTACAGCTAATATTCTACTACGTGTTTTTACTACCACTGCAGCGTCAGTATCTTAGATTTTTCATCCCTTGAAATTACAATGAACTTTATTGGTCCCCTATTGGACCAATGATATCTTTTAGTGTCCCTATACCCTACAGTGCTTACTGAATGCACTGGTTGGTTTGTTTTGCATTTGTTCCTATGACTGGGAGCTGTCATACTGGTTGCACTTCAGAGCCTTTTTCCAGGGAATCAGCCCACAAACCGACAGAATAAAATCTCTGGACAGGGCTTTAGGCAAGGCTAAGCTATATGGCAATCTGATTAAAAACTATCAGTGAATCTAGATTACTAGACCATTATTCTAGACCCAAATTCAAAAACAAGAATTTATTTATATAACTATTATATTATAACTATATTATTATTATTATTATTATAACTTTATTCACATATGGTGCTGAAATGTTTGTATATGTCACTGGTTTCTGGTTCTTGTAGTAAGTTACAGAGGAAATCTTAAGATTAAGATCCGGCTGCAGGCAAAATTAATCTACATTATTTGTGTGGAGATTTCACTTTTAACCTTTCTTGTAGTCACTGCCCCTTTAAATCATGTGGCTGTAAATTTCCATGTGATTTCATAAATGAAAATGCGCACAAATGAGACAGAAGGTAATGAGGAATTACTCTGCATGCCATGTGACAGAAAATTTGCCCATTCTCCATGGAATCAGTCATGCAATCACATGACATGCTGGCAGTCAATCTCAGTGGATGATTGGATGCCAGGCTGGTAGGGTAATACAGACTTCCCCCTGTACCACCTCGCTGCTGCATTCTTTCCTCCTCCGCACTCGGAATGAATACGACTTTTGTTATTCATGTTTCTAACCATTTCTTCCGACTGTTGTCCGAAGTCTCAGGAACCACCAGCTCGTCCCCTTCTGCCAGGTGTAATAATAAGAGAGGTTACGTATGACCTTACCTAGCTCTGTATATTTAACATAAACATTCTATTTGTCACTCACCAGCCATTTTATTTTTAAAATATATCAGTCGTATCGTCTCTAGTCCCAGAAGATTAAGGGAACCTTCTGCGTTTAATGGGCGAACCTAATAAAACATGACAAGAAGTTTTCTGTTGGGAATTTTCATTGAACGGTTTCTGGGATCGATTTGTATCACTTCTCATTTTCTTCTAAGTAGAGATGGCCGAACTTCATAAAGTTCGGTTTCGTTATCGAACCGAACTTTCAAGCTTCTAAAGTTTGAAAGTTCAAAAACGGACCCAATAAAGTCAATGGGAGTCAAATGTTCGAAACCTCGGATGAAATACAGTTTTAAAGGATAAGTGCACTGTAAAAGCAAGTTATGTTCTTTGGAAGCTGCAGCTTTAAAATATTGTTGCCATATTCTTTTTACCTATGTCCCTCCAGAGCCTAGCTTTGTGCTTTGGAATTTGCTACATCTTGTTACTGGTTTTCTGAATGTTAAGCTCCCACCCCTGAGATTTCCTCTCCTCAAACAGTAATGCCCATGATTCCGTGCACTCTCCTGCTTGACGCTTAAACAGTAATGCCTGTGTTCCGTGCACTCTCCTGCTTGAGCCTCAAACGTAATGCCTGTGAGTTCTTGCACCCCTTCTGCCTCAAACGTAATGCCTGGGAGTTCAAGCACTCTCCTCTTGAGCCCCAAACAGTAATGCCTGTGGTTCCCTGCACTCTCCTGCTTGAGCCTCTAACAGTAATGCCTGTGAGTTCCGTGCACTCCCTGCTTGAGCCTCAAACAGTAATGCCTGTGAGTCCGTGCACTCTCCTGCTTGAGCCTCAAACAGTAATGCCTGTGAGTTCTGTGCACTCTCCTGCTTGAGCCTCAAACGTAATGCCTGTGAGTTCCTGCACTCTCCTGCTTAAGCCTCAAACGTAATGCCTGTGAGTTCCAAGCACTCTCCTGCTTGAGCCTCAACAGTAATGCCGTGAGTTCCGTGCACTCTCCTGCTTGAGCCTCAAACAGTAATGCCTGTGAGTTCCTGCACTCTCCTGCTTGAGCCTTAAACAGTAATGCTTGTGAGTTCCGTGCACTCTCCTGCTTGAGCCTCAAACAGTTAATGCCTGTGAGTTCCGTGCAGTCCTCCTTCTGAGCCTCAAACAGTAATGCCTGTGAGTTCCGTGCACTCTCTGCTTGAGCCTCAACAGTAATGCCTGTGAGTTCTGTGCAATCTCCCTGCTTTGACTTTAATATAATATAGAGGTTTCAGTGAGTCGTGGAACACAAGTGGAATCACTAAGCCCTGGTTATAATTGATGGCATCATTATGTTTAAACATTGTGTTTGCAGCTTGGGGTAAATTCATATTGGTCTCACTCATTCACTTTAACATCAGCTATAAGCCATCATTAGGAAAATGAATGAAAATGTAATATTACATTGATGCTGTGGCTGCAGGTGGGACATTTTCTGCATATTTTACGTTAAAGTCACTCTAGGATTATCGAAAGACCGAGTCGCAGGCAGGAGCGCTCCCGAATCTGCACCAAAACCTTCTGACCACAAGGTCAAGTGTCCTGGCGTGCATGTTATCTTCTCCGGTCGAGTTCAGCTTCCCGTTCCGTATAGAAACTAATAGTGTAAGGAGGCTACAGACTGCTGTACACAGGACAGTGGTATTTAACTGGCTTTATTCAGCATATCATATAGTGGTAAATATACAAACAAAGGCACATTTGTACTCATGGAGAGAAGGCCAACGCATTTCACGGCATACACGCCCCTTCCTCATAGACTCTAGAATTAGCATGTCTTTAACAAGGGAATTTCTGGGACTGGGTTGTAGCACTTTAGTAATGTATCTGATCTGAGACTATTTTATTTCAAAATGTTTTTTGGGGCTTTAATATAATATAGAGGTTTCAGTGAGTCGTGGAACACAAGTGGAATCACTAAGCCCTGGTTATAATTGATGGCATCATTATGTTTAAACATTGTGTTTGCAGCTTGGGGTAAATTTCATATTGGTCTCACTCCATTCACTTTAACATCAGCTATAAGCCATCATTAGGAAAATGAATGAAAATGTAATATTACATTGATTGCTGTGGCTGCAGGTGGGACATTTTCTGCATATTTTACGTTAAAGTCACTCTAGGATTATCGAAAGACCGAGTCGCAGGCAGGAGCGCTCCCGAATCTGCCACAAACCTTCTGACCACAAGGTCATGTGTCCTGGCGTGCATGTTATCTTCTCCCGGTCGAGTTCAGCTTCCCGTTCCGTATAGAAACTAATAGTGTAAGGAGGCTACAGACTGCTCTGTACACAGGACAGTGGTATTTAACTGGCTTTATTCAGCATATCATATAGTGGTAAATATACAAACAAAGGCACATTTGTACTCATGGAGAGAAGGCCAACGCATTTCACGGCATACACGCCCCTTCCTCATAGACTCTAGAATTCATGTCTTTAACAAGGAATTTCTGGGACTGGGTTGTAGACTTTAGTAATGTATCTGATCGTTTTCAGCATATAAACTGTTATGTATAATATTTGTAAATAGAATATTGTGTTAATTTGTACTGTTCATACATCTTAGGGCCTCACATCAGTTTCGGTTAATGGCATGTTCACCCTTAAATCAAAAAAATAGTCATATGTCCGTTACCTGTCCCAAACCCAACTGATCTATTCAGTACATATTAGATGCGTTACTTAACAGGGGTTGCAGGCAGATAACGGACAAGTCACTAGTTTTTTTTAAGGGTGGATATGCCCTTTAAGAAAAAAATGCCTTACTTCCAAAAAAGCTTTGGATCACAACAGTAGGACGAGCTTATCAGAAGATGTAGTACTGACAAGGTTAATTCTTCCTTCCTCCAGTAGCTTAAGTGATATCAATAGGACCCTTCCTTCTAAGCTGTGCATTCCATTTATGGGACAGAGACAACGTCCTTCTTGATAGATGGTATACTGTATAAAAACAATGCCCATTACCCTAACTGCATTTGTTTGTACAGCGATACGGAACTGTCTCTGTCTAAGGTTTTCAAAGCTAGATTCTTGCGACTTACAGTTTCTTTGTACAAATGATCAGTCATTTAGGAAGTGGCCATTGATGATGTGGTGATGTTCCTCCAGGACAGCTTCTATCCATCATATCTTCTGTCCTTACTTAGACATCTTGTTTTACCCTAACTTGTAAGGTGAACATTTTTCTCCTTTAACTGGATGATCATAGTAATTCCATAGTTCAATAGCTCACATGTTAAAATGTTCCCACACAATCACGACATACTGGCAGGTTATGTGTGGGTGCTAAGTACGTGCTTGTATGCTGTTTGGGGCAGGGCTGATCGGAAGAATTAGTACTGCATGTGGTATATAAAAATATACATACAATACAATATTGTTCAGTAATTGATTTTCTATGTCTTTCAGGTGTGCAAACACCAGGAGTCCCAGAATTCATTCTGGCTTTTCTGAATGCCACAACCTCTGTGCTAGATCATTTGAAGTAAGTGTCCTAACTGTGTTGTACAGAATCAAACATCTCCAAGACACATCTTATGGGGCAATACACTAACAATTCCTGGTGTACGATCGAGTGCCTGTACGATAAAAATGTTCCGTTGGGCCAATTAAAAAAAAAAAACGTACGACGATTGTATAATAGCCCATACACAAAAAAAGAATGATTGTACGATCTCGGGATTTTTCATGTATGGACCCCATAAGTCTCTTTAATATGTAACCAAAGCACAGCTTTTAACCACAGTAAAGGGGCTCTAGAGTTTAAAGGGACTGTAGGCTTTAAAGGGGCTGTAGGGTTTAAAGGGACTTTAGGGTTTGAAGGGACGGTAGGGTTTTAAATGGGGCTGTAGGGTTTAAAGGGGCTGTAGTCATTCTATTGCCCACATAATTCTGCTTGTTCTAGAAAGCAGTGATCCAGAATGGGATATTGGTAGCAATTATCTTGTATAGGATAAATGTAATTAGTTTAGCCAGAGATGATGAGTTACCGATGCCACATCCGCATGTAGCTCCTGTGTAAAAGAGAACTTAGACTATATAGAACAAGTTGATAATGACATTCATTTTTGCAAATTTAATTGGCTCCTGCAAGGCACAATCTTTAGTTAAATGTAATTTTACGGGGGGTGGGTTGGAATCTTGTCTGCATAGCTTACAAAGATGTAATTGTTATCACCATCAGAGTTACCTTTCCTACACCGTATCACTGTGTTTCCTTTGATGGCTTATTTGTGCCCTTCATTGTATAAGAGAGTCTGTAACCTGTTCTCCTCTCTTTGTTGAAGCGTTCTCTCGTCCGGCAATCCAGCCAGCAAAGGCAGACGTGTAAGAGGCTGTCTTGCTTTGTGTACACCCACTTCTCTGCCTGTGGTATAAATGTCTCTGTTCTATGTGGCTCATTTCAGGCTTCTTTGGATAATCAATGCTTTGCATGTTGGTGCCTTCTTATAATTCCCATGACCTTTTTGTTGTCTGCAGTTTAGTCTTTAGGGCAATGAAAGTATTACTGCCCTATCTGTATTATGCAGATAAAAACCTTACCTTTTACTACCTGCAGTGCCCAGAACATTTTGGTTGTTTGATTAAAAAACAAATGATAATTTTGACAATGGAGTAAAGTTTATCAATAATGAACGGAGGGAAGCTTGATTTAAATAAAAGAATGAAACAATACAACATATGCATCAAGGATTTATGGGTATAAAATATAGAATTGACTGTAGACTCTGCCGTTGGTTATTAGTTGTTTGCAGCGATTATGGAACAATTGTTTGAAATGACAATATCTGCTTGTATTAACTTTAGTTCTTTCTCAAAGACAAATAAAACCTTGTGATTAAATCTAGACGGGCTACCTATTTTTCTTACCCCTTTCCAAGGCATTTGCTTCACATTTCGGTTGGATAGCTCTGGCTCTATGGCTTCGTACACCCAGGTCAATATTTTGGCACAGTCAATACTTTGGTTTGGTCGGCCAAAATCAGACAATAGGATGTGATGGTAAATGATGGACAGACGTGGCTAAGTTTAAATACACACACGTTTGGTTTGTAAATAAGTTGGCTGGAAATTGTATCCCATGTGTACCTGGCCCAAATGATCACATGATAGAAAATGCCACGGGTAAGAAAATCAGTTTGGCAGCTCTTCTATAAATGCATAGAGATAACAAGTAAAATAGGCAAGATTCCCTTATCATCTCTACACAGAGATGTGGACCCACTATTCCTTGTCCTTGTCTCGTTATTAGCCGCTAACGAGAGTACCTTAAACAACTTATTGCTGCAGCATCTCTTGCAGTTTCCCTTGGCCCCATGAGTTGGTAAGTCTATAGAGCTGTTTCCAAATGATATCCAGCAATACTAGAGCTTGGGAAACATCAAATGTTTAGATTTTATTTTAAAAAAATTTAAAAGGTTTAGGAAAATATTAATAGGGAATTGGTTGACCAGAATTTTGACATTTTATTTACAAAAAAAAATATAAACTGGTTAAAAGTTACTTAGACAGTCTACAAAGTAACAAATAACTATTAATATGGATACATGATGTGCAACTGTCAAGCTGTGATGTACCAGCATCCTTGGTGCTACCTTGGAAATGTAGGTTGGTAGCTCTACAACAACGCATCCTAGTCTGGTTCATTCTCCCCACTGGAAATTCAAACTAACCTGTCTGGAAACTGTGTTAAGGGGCAACTGTGGTCTCAAAAACAGTTAGGGTTAAATGAAAGCCTGCAGTATATCCTTTACACTGAGCCAACAATCACATCTCTGCGGGAGCCTGTGAGAATTACATTAGGGTGAATGTTCAAACTTCCTGCTTCCAGTAGTTTGTGACATCACCAGACCTCTGCAGCCCTTTCCCCCCGGGGGAGAAGCATGCTCAGTTAAGACTTATTGCTGAGGAAATCAGGAAGTACCTGAGGAAAATTGACAGTTGAGAAGGGAACCTATTAATGCAGACAGGTGGTCATATGACTACAAGCTGGTACAATGGCTAAAAACAGGAGTTCAACCAGGAAGTTACATTGCTGAAACTTTTTTCATAACTTCTCACAAATTTTATCAGAGATGTGATTTAGGTTTTATTTTGAAGGTGTGATGGAAGGATTTTTATATAATTATTACTAGTTTGGAAGAATGTGAGACCCAAGTTACCCTTTAAGGGCTAGGCCACACTGCTGCGATTTTCTTGCATTTGTGCTTGCATTTGCACTTGCATTTTTTAAAATCATTGAAAACGCGGCAACGCACCAAAACGCGCGTTTTCGGGTGCGTTGTGATTTGCGTTCGCATTTTTTTCCCCTATACCTAATGAAGAAAACGCATACGCAAATGCAATGAAATCGCACATGAAATCGCATGCGATTCGTGTACGATTGCGTTTGCGTTGCAGTGTGACTGTGCCTTAATACATGCATTACTTGTCTTCCTAAATGCTTCCTACAAAAAGAAAACAAGCCCTGCTAGTTAACCAGGGGGATAAAAAATAGCTGAATGGAAAACTCCTCTCTCTCTTCCTGGGGTGAAGCAAATTGAGCATGCCTGAACCAGCAGTAGAGATGAGGAATACAGGATGTCTTGAATTGACACACTTACTTAAAGGCAAATGTCATCATAATCAGCAGTTTCTTATGCTATAAATTACACAAATGTGAATTAGGCTAAACCTCTCTTATAGTTTTTTTTTTTATACACCCATTACATTTTTTTTCATTATTATAAGTATTTTTATTGATTTAATATTGTTTTGTCAGAAATGTATCATTCATTTTCCAGTCGTTAGTTTTTATGACAACAATATGCTTATCACTCATACAGTTTTGCAATATTTCATTTATCATTCTACTTCTGTTGCCTACACCCCTCAATAAGACAGTTGGTTTGTCCCTGGCTGTGTAATTAGTCTCCCACTTTCCTTTATAGATGGACTCAGTGGATAACTTTACATTATCCAACACACCATCTAGGGATGAAGATGTCAAATCTCAAGCCCCTTCCGCTCCCGATCTCCCTCCACCATGAGTGATGTGTGAAACAGCTGAGGTAGGTGACGTCTGTGTAGTAATGGTATTCTATCTTTTTAGTATGAATGAAACTTCCTTCTTGGTGGTATATATACAAAGGTTGATTCTTTTATTTAATGTTCTTGCAGATATCGGATCATCGCTCAGTGCATACTCCGACCACGAGAGCTTCTTACTTGAGTCTTGGATCCACCGCTCCTAAGGTAAATATCTAAATAGAACAAAGTTTGGATTTCTGCTTGGATTTCAGTAAGAAGTCTGTGAGCTGTAAATAGATAACACAGTATTGGAACATTAAGCAGAGCTAAATTTTAACAGTTTTATTCTTTTATAAAGATTGTTGTTTTCTTTAATAAAGAATAGCTTTATCAGAAAGGAACTTAAATCTGCCAAAATGCTAATAATTTCCCTCTGTTACCTGATAAAGTATAGATTATAGGTTAATTTAGATGTCACTTAAATTGCAGCCAAAGCCCATCAGTTCGTAGTGAAGACATTTAATGCACCAACTAAATGCAGCCAGTGCACATCGCTGATGGTTGGGCTGGTACGGCAAGGCTGTACATGTGAAGGTGAGTTTGGAGTGGCAAGGGTGTGGGCCAAAATGCGCACTTTGTTTTTTTCTAAAAAAGATTAAAATATGTTTATACTTGTTAGTTATTGGGTGTGTTGTTTACTTTGAACCAAACTGACATGCAATGGGAGCAACTTTGACCCCATTTCAGCAACCTTTAGATTCACATTTACTTACATTACTTAACTCCAGTGTCTAATTACCTATGTGAAAAATAACTATCTATACCCGTAACCAAGTCAGACATGGAAGAAACTGCTGTAAAGTGATGACATACCTCAACTAGTAATTAACATTATCCAACCAATAGTAACATGTAGAGCACTCTCAGGACTTGTTGAAAAAATCTTTAACTTTTATTCCATAAGCAGACAAAGGATAGCGACATTTCGGTCTTTGTCTCGACCTTTCTCAAGTTAAGAGATTTTTCAACAAGTCCTGAGAGTGCTCTACATGTTACTATGGTGGATATTTATAGGATCTGCAGTAGCACCTGGGCATTATACTACTTGAAGGTAGAGTGCACACTGTTTGCTAATTGGTTATAGTAATTAACATTAATAGTGGATCACAAGGGGAGGGTAGGATGAAGTCTGTGCCCCTGTTACATTTCCAGAAAATAGTTTTTCTTTCCCACTTTAGTTACTTCACAGTTGCTTTCAGTCTCACAGTCCCTCACCCTAGCACAGGGAATTGCAAAGTATTCCAATTGCACAGCTCTTGACCCCTAAATGGGCCAGTGTCTTGGTAGGAGGAGGAGTTAATAGTGACTTAAGGACTTTAATTCACATGGCTTTATTAGCAGTTCTAGGTTATATATTAGGGATATGTTTAAAAAATTCTCTTTTTATTCAATGTGCAATGCTATTTAAACTTATTTAGTCCCTGTCTATTTTTAGTATGTGGATTGCCTGCACCGTTACTTGTGCAGATAAAGCACCAGCTGTCTGCCCACCCTGCTGACCAGGCCAAGGGACCTCTTGGTATAGATCCCCAGAAAGGAATGGAACAGCTTATGAAGGTCATGTTAAAGTAAGTGCATATTCTTACATGTATTTCTCATGGCCACACCAAACACCCTAAAAAAACATGAACACATTAACATGAGTTTTCTCGTGTGCTTGTGGTTCTTTTCCCATAGCCAGAATTAAAATAATAAATGAAAAAGTTCGGCACCGAAAAATGATGATCAAGTTTGTTTTGAAAATGGGTCTGGAAGAGGCAGATTACCTGCACTGCCAAACCCAATTCTTCCTTGCATAGAAGTGTTCACATAATATCCCAGTGAATAGTGTTATTTCATAGTGGCGACTGTGTTACTGTTACCAATGTACACAGCTTTACACTGATGGCAATAACTAAGTATCGATTGTAGGCATATCATTTACAGGATATTCATCTTTAGTGTAGTGCAATACAAATTACTTGTGTAATTATAATCTAAGCTCCATTAAAATGTGTGAATCAGGTGTAGCCTACAGATGTTGTTGATCTAAAACGCCACTGTAAGAAATAAACATTGGTTGGTTTTGGAGGATTTAAAATTGCCAACTGATATAAAAAGTGGAAGAATTCCCCAGGATATCTAGAGAAGCCAAGGTCATTATAAATCTTTCTTCCTTAGGTATTATAGGGTAGTGTTTAGCCTGCACTGACACCCAGCAGTAATATCGCCCATAATAACCCCACAACTTATTGCTTCCAAATAATTTTAGTCACAATCAGTCATTTTGATGTGATGGTTAGTAAATCACCAGAAAAACCTGATTCTTCAAAGAACAAACCCCACCCATACCACACCCCCGGCACCCCTACAGTTAACTGTTCATAGAGCCCCTTATTGCTATTTTCTGGAGGTTATTTGTTATTAATTCTATGGTCCCTGTTTATTTAGTGGTAAATAGAGCACAAAGGGTTAACTGCTGTCTATATAAAGTACAGATGCTTGAGAACGAACAGTTTGGTGTTTGAAACATGTCGCAAGAATAAAATATGCAGCTGTAACTGCCTGGTTGTCCTCTTCCTTTCCTAAGTTATATAGAATTCACTGGTGGCTGGTCCAGTGGGAGAGTGACCTGTTAAGTAAAGACCCAATTGTACAACCTTTTGAAGATGACCTTGTGTTAACTCTCCTGTCTCACTTTGTCAGGTGCCCAAGCCAGCTGGTGTGAAGAAGGGGTGGCAGGAGCACAGGCTGTTGTTGTGATTTAAACTCTTTCTTTATGACATAGCAGAGGGCAAAGCATCCCAGCCCAGTTGTGTAGGAGTCTGGTTATTGACATGAGGTAAGTTTGTCTCTGTATTGTACCTCTGTCCATTAGAGCTTCCTATCCAACCAGAACAAGCCTCCTTTCACACATGGGTTTAACCCTCTTAATTTCACAGTGTACAAAGCATCCCCCTTAACCTTACTTGCTTCATTGGAGTCTGATCACTAAGTTGCCTTAATAATAACCAGGGGGTCGGAAGGCAATGGGATTTTGATTGTCAGTTATTCAGATCTCTCCCATTTTATAATCTGAGGTTTGTTTTTGTTAAAGGGATGATGAGTTTGCAGTGAGCTCTGTTTTGGCGTCTGATGTGATCCATGCAAATCGTAAGGACATTCCCTGCATTTTTAGGGTAAGTTTAGTAATGCTCAGAATGAATATTGTGTGTTTGTATCATGGACATCTACAGTGTATATATGTCATAGATGGACATCTACAGTGTATATATGTCATAGATGGACATCTACAGTGTATATATGTCATAGATGGACATCTACAGTATATATATGTCATAGATGGACATCTACAGTGTATATATATAGATGGACATCACAGTATATATATGTCATAGATGGTCATTACAGTGTATATAGTTCATAGATGGACATCTACAGGTAATATGTCATAGATAGACATCTACAGTATATATATGTCATAGATGGACATCTACAGTGTATATATGTCATAGATGGACATCTACAGTATATGTCATAGATGGACATCTACAGTGTATATATGTCATAGATGGACATCTACAGTGTATATATGTCATAGATAGACATCTACAGTATATATATGTCATAGATGGACATCTACAGTGTATATATGTCATAGATGGACATCTACAGTGTATATATGTCATAGATGGACATCTACAGTATATATATGTCATAGATGGACATCTACAGTATATATTGTCCTAGATGGAATCTACAGTGTATATATGTCATAGATGGACATCTACAGGTATATATGTATAGAGGACATCTCAGTATTATATGTCATAGATGGACATCTACAGTGTATATATGTCATAGATGGACATCTACAGTGTATTAGTCATAGATAGACATCTACAGTATATATATGTCATAGATGGACATCTACAGTATATATGAGTCATAGATGGACAGCTACAGTATATATATGTCATAGATGGACAGCTACAGTATATATATGTCATAGATGGACAGCTACAGTATATATATGTCATAGATGGACAGCTACAGTATATATATGTCATAGATGGACAGCTACAGTAATATATAGTCATAGATGGACAGCTACAGTATATATAATGTCATAGATGGACAATACAGTTATATAGTCATAGTGGACAGCTACAGTATATATATATGTCAAAGATGGACAGCTACAGTATATATATATGTCATAGATGGACATCTACAGTATATATGTCATAGATGGACATCTACAGTATATAATGTCATAGATGGGACATCTACAGTAATATATGTCATAGATTGACATTACAGTATATATATGTCATAGGGACGTACAGTGTATTATGTCATAGATAGACATCTACAGTATATATATGTCATAGATGGACATCTACAGTGTATATATGTCATAGATGGACATCTACAGTATATGTCTAGATGGACATCACGTGTATATATGTCATAGATGGACATCTACAGTGTATATGTCATGATAGACTTACGTATATATGTCATAGATGGACATCTACAGTGTATATATGTCATAGATGGACATCTACAGTGTATATATGTCATAGATGGACATCTACAGTTATATATGTCATAGATGGACATCTACAGTGTATATATGTCATAGATGGACATCTACAGTGTATATATGTCATAGATGGACATCTACAGTGTATATATGTCATAGATGGACATCTACAGTATATATATGTCATAGATGGACATCTACAGTGTATATATGTCATAGATGGACATCTACAGTGTATATATGTCATAGATAGGACATCTACAGTATATAATGTCATAGATGGAATCTACAGTAAAGAGTCATTTAGATGGACAGCTACAGTATATATAGTCATAGATGGACAGCTACAGTATATATATGTCATAGATGGACAGTACAGATATATATGTCATAGATGGGACAGCTACAGTATATATATGTCATAGATGGACAGCTACAGTATATATATATGTCATAGATGGACAGCTACAGTATATATATGTCATAGATGGACATCTACAGTAATATATGTCATAGATGGACAGCTACAGTATATATATATGTCATAGATGGACAGCTACAGTATATATATATGTCATAGATGGACATCTACAGTATATAATGTCATAGATGGACATCTACAGTATATATATGTCATAGATTGACATCTACAGTATATATATTCATAGATTGACATCTAGTATATATATGTCATAGATGGACAGCTACAGTATATAATGTCATAGATGGACAGCTACAGTATATATATGTCAAGATGGACATCTACAGTATATATATGTCATAGATGGACAGCTACAGTATATATGTGCATAGATGGATAGCTACAGTATATATATGTCATAGATGGACAGCTACAGTATATATATGTCATAGATTGACATCTAAGTATATATATGTCATAGATGGACAGCTACAGTATATATATGTCATAGATGACATCTACAGTATATATATGTCATAGATGGACATCTACAGTATATATATGTCATAGATGGACAGCTACAGTATATAATGTCATAGATTGACATCACAGTATATATGAGTCATAGATGGACGCTACAGTATATATATGTCATAGATGGACAGCTACAGTTATATAGTCATAGATGGACAGCTACAGTATATATATGTCATAGATGGACAGCTACAGTACATTATACATATATATATGTAGATGTACAGTATTATAATACAGAGATGCAGTGGAATTTTGCAATGTTTGTTGGTATCACATTTTTGTGATTGAAGGGAAGCAGGTAACACAGTACTAGGCTGGACAGGATGGATCTTTTTAAGAGCTGTAGCTTGAAGTTCGTTCTCTGTTTCCTATATTCCAGGTCACAGCATCACAGCCTCTACCATCAAGCAAACAAATGCTCCATCTTGCTCCTTGCTGACAGTGAGAGCGAGAAAAGTAAATGGGTGGGGGTTCTTATGAGCTTCACAGGATCCTGAAGAAGAACAAGCTCAAGGACCGGTCAGTCTATGTCCCTAAGGAGGCCTATGACAGCACATTACCGCTCATCAAGAACACACAGTCGGCCGCCATTTTGGGTAATATTTTCTCCTTGAAATGATCTACCACCTATATTTAGAGTATGTACCTGCCATTTTCGCTCTAAAAGAGTGAATGTGGTTTAGACTCTTTGTAAGAAACAGAACTAAATGTAACATAATTATCTAAAGTGTTTCACGGCACACCTACATGTCCTAATGTTGTAATTACCTATAATTTATACACTTTACAGGGTTATTAGAATCAAATTTGACAATGATTGATGTAGTGTAATGCTATCATAATAGTATTGTTAGGAAACAACATAACAAAAATGTTATTGTGGTGAAAATATTTCCACTGCAAAAATTCACCCCTGAAGACACAACAGGTACATGGCACACAGCAGACAGTCTGCTTATATTATCAAGAGTGCCAGCAGGTTTGAACTAGTATGCAGCTTGCGGGCTGAACCCTAAGCCCATAAGCTTACAGGAAGTCTAAGCCCTAGACAGCAAGAAGCAGCAAGCCCTGAGGTGAGGTTATGCCACTAGTTTAGAGTTTGTTACATCTCGTATACGATTAGCGACTTAAAAATCCTTTTTTGTTTGTTTTAGATCACGAACGAATAGCACTGGGCAATGAAGAAGGACTGTTTGTTGTGCACGTCACCAAAGATGGTAGAAAACTATAAAAATAGTTGTGGGTGTTAAAAATGTCAAAATATATACATCCATATTTCACCCTTCCTGTCTTTAAGGAGAAGGGTAAGGTTAATGTTAAAACAGTAATAGAAACTGTAAATTCTTACATGATTTCTAGACAGATACATCTGTGCAAACAGCAAGTTCTGCAGTTAATTTTTACTTTTATTAGCACCTAAAAGTAACAATTATACAACTCCTCTCTCCTATGACAGTGAGCATGTCTGAGCCAGTGGCTTGGGGAGGAGCGGTTAGAAGTGACTAGAGTACTTTAATTATTTACACACAGGTGTATCTTTTGTTAGGGGTATCAGCATGAAAATAGTACTGGGCTTTTTAACAATATTCTGGAGAGTATCTTTAGTAATTTCATTTCAAATGTGTTTCCTCTTATAGAGATCATCGCGTTGGAGACAACAAGAAAGGTCACCAGTTGAGCTCATCCCCAGCGAGCAACTTATTGCTGTGATTTCGGGCAGGAACCGTCATGTCCGGCTTTATCCTGTGGCTGCCTTAGATGGGAGAGAGACTGAGTTTTTCAAGCTGGTAGAGACTAAAGGTTGCCAAGGCATCGCCTCCGGGCAGGTGCGTAACGGGACCCTCACTGCCTGTGCGTCTCAATGAAAAGACAAGTTCTTGCTATGAACTCAACCAAACCAAAACTCGCACAAAAAAATCAAGGAGATCCAGGTTCCGGGGAAGTCCAGTGGATGGCCATTTTAAACGAGCGTCTGTGCGTAGGTTATCAGTCTGGATTTATCCGGTACCCTTTACATGCTGAGGGAAGCCCGTACAGCCTTCTCCATTCGGATGACCACACGCTGTCTTTCATCACTCAGCAACCACGGACGCCATATGCGCGGTTGAGATCTCAAATAAGGAACTCTGCTGTGTTTTAGCAGCGTTGGGGTTTATGTCACTGCCAGGGTCGAAGGTCACGGCAACAGGAACTAATGTGGCCCGCTAATCCATTGTCTTGCTGTAAGTTGTCTGTCCCATGTTGTTGAATACGGTAATGTTGCATGTTTGTGCTCCGTTTTCTCATTGCATATTACATATGACCAGTTACATCAGGGCAATCTACATTGTACTAAACACCTACGGAATATGTGACATATTAAGACCAATACCAATGCAAAGTCCCAGCACCTATTGCAGTTTAGTGACAACTAATGAGTCCCAGTAAATGTTTCTGTTTCTGGACTGGAGCCTTTCATCCCACAAGGGGTCTCACAAGAGGAGCTGGACATTTAATCTCCTATTTTAGATTAGCGTTTCTAAGTAGGTTAGGGGGGTGTAATGACAGAGCTTCCTTTTTATTATGCAAATAAGGGGAGGAGAGACTTTTAGGCAATTTCCATAGTACGGCTACCATGGAAACATGGAAATTATCCAAACATCTCCCGGAATTTATGACTTTTTAGTCAATTTAAAGATAAAAATACCCTGGTTTATACTGGTCTAGTCTTTTAGACAAGGATAGGCAACAGTAGCCATTCAGAAGTTTGAAAAATGCAACTCTCAGATATCCCTACAAGCACTCTGCAACAGTGATTTCAAACATCTGATGAGCTACTGGTTGTGTATTCATGCTCTTGGGCAATGGCGTTTTATCTTTACAATGGTGCAAAATATTTTTAATTTCAATTTAGATAAATTTGTGTTGGAGCTAGCAGATCACATTATGTAGCGTCACAGGTTACATCTGCCATCTAGTGGTCACAAACAGACAATTCCGTTGCAAAAAAAACATGAATGGGTTGTTATCAAACTCACTGAACATCCTTTTTTCTGTGACCATATATACTCGAGTATAAGTCGAATTTTTCAGGCTTTAAAATTAGCCTGAAAACCTAACCTCGACTTATACTCAGGTCAAGTCCTAATTTAGATCCAAATTCGCAATTGCAGATAGTAACCAGTAGGTGGCGCTGTGTTGACCTGCATAGAAAGTTACAGGAGCTGATTGCCTTTACACTTCCTGTAGTCTGGCTGTGGACTCACTCAGCACTGTCACAGCTCCTCTGGATGCTGTAAATCTGATGGGTCTCCTCAGTTTGGGCAAAAAATGGCTGCTAGTTCAGTGCAAATGACAGCTTGAAACTACAACTTCAGGTGACATTTATCTATGGGGTCAGAGAGTCCTTTACTATATGGGGGTCAGGAGAATTGTAAATGATGGTAAGAGAATTAAAAGTTTACTGAACCTTGCCACTCCACATGTTTAGAAGCTGAAACTCCCAGCAACAAAGCATGCTGGGAGTGTAGTTTCCAAACATCTGAGTGTCTAGGAATTGGAGGTTACTGGTACTGGATGTGGCTATTACTGTATGGGGATTCATGTATGGGAATTCTGCTGTTCATTTAAAGGGCAACTAAAGCCTAAAAACAACACAGAATCAGAAGGCAGCAGTGGTGATAATTTCCACCTCGACTTATACTCGAGTCAATCAGTTTTTACAAATTTTTCAGGTAAACATAGGTACCTCGACTTATACTCGGATCGACTTATACTTGAGTATATACGGTAAATGGTCTGTTGAGTTTTGTTTATGTATGAATATATTATTTTCCTTTCAAAGCAAATATAATTTGTCAGCTGTGTTCGGTAATGAGGACTTTGTGCACTTCCTTTATTTGCAGATCCCATGCTATTTTAAAAACTCTGACAGGAATTTCTTTCCATTGTATTTTTACAATTTGCTTAAATTTTTTATATTTATTTTAATAGTTTCGAAGATATTTACTTTTTACGTGTGATATGGTAGCAGCTTCACCAGATCCCATGTACTTCCTGTACTGAAACCATGTGACAGTCTCTCCTGTGTGGGAGGCATTAAAAAAAGACAAAAATATACACATCTTAACACTCCCTGCTGTGGCTGTGCTGTTCTCCTCCCTTCAGTCAATGTAACAATCAATTCTTCCTGGTTTCTTGTGCTTCTCTGCACTGAGCATGTGGCAACAGCAGATTAGAATGAGGAACCAGTATTTGTGATTAGAACCTCCCACCCCTAACTTTCTGATCAGTGTTTTTTTTCATATCTTGGGCTGTACAGCACATAGAGAGGTGGTTGATGGCTATTTTTAAAAGTAAGAAAACTATCATTTAAAATCAAACTTATTTGGAGACCACAGTTCACCCATTTAATGAATTTGTATTGCCTGTGTATGCTTCTTTTATGTTACCGTGTAGGTAGCTCAGAACTAGTGCAGATTCCTTCCTATTTCATAACCAGTAGGTTTCACCTGTGAGTGTAGAAGGTGGCCCTTTATTATCATCAACTTTGATTTAAGATGATGATTGCCGGCGTGCCATATCAACAATGATTAAAATAAAGTAATCACTTTATTACTAGAAAGTGACATCATGATCTAAAACTGAATACTAGGAACACATTTCACCATCCATCCCTTACTGCCCAGGCTGCTGGGGGTTGCTGGATGTTTTAGACACTGTGTGGGGAATTTCTACTCTCTGGGGGTTCAATATCAATCTGCACTTTTGCAGTTGTTTGTAGATAATATAATAATATTGAGCTTATCCTATTAAAGCAAATTATATGGCAGGCGCCTATTGCAGTATACAATGTGGGAAGAGAAGAAATATTCTGTGAACACAATGAGCTGTGACATCTTCCATCCATAATAAATATAAAGGGATGTTTTTATGCACAAGGATTTCTGCAGGGTATTACCTCTTTGGTTTTCTGTTTATTGCTTAACTGTTATGGCTATTGCAAGGTTAATGGTTAACTAGGTTAAGTGGATCATCACATGGACCATGAGAATAGCCCACCGCCACCCCTTGCTTGTAAACAACAGCACAAGACGTATTAGCCAGGTGTCCCATCAGCCCACAACCCCTCTTATGGGTTACTGTATTCTGTGTTATTGTATTGGGAAATAGATTTGTACTTACAATGGTACAGACACTACTGGAATGTCCTCCAATCAAAATGTGTGTGAACAACATAGAGTTAGAGGATGTAGGATCTGTAGGTGATATGGAAGTTTTGGTCATCTACAGGTCTGTCTGGGCTGCTAAGCTTTGTGTGTCCTAACCCACTATTTATTATTTAGCTAGTCCCTTCAATAAGACAAATCTCAGTGGGAATGAAGATCTGGAGAGAAAATAACAGAATTTTAAATCGGAGTGAGAATTTGGATTTTCAAGTAACATTCACATGGACACACACCTATCAATTTCTGTCACAGTTCTTACCCATATTTATGCACTTTACAGGGTTCATTGCAAATACATTTGAATATACACAATTTAAGTACTAGTACTACATTAACTTATTTTAGCTTTAAATCCTGTGTCCCTGTGAATATCAAGCCTATTAAACATTGTTTTAGACGCCAGGCAACTTCATCAGATCGGGACGGGATTTGTTGAATAGATATGAATATATATGGCTGCATGTATATTACCAAACATTATTAAAGGCAGGACATAGCTAGAGCATAAGGAATGGTGGATCTCTAGCAAATGGACATCCCTATCTCTCTATACATAGCATGCAGCTAATTGCTACTTTGTCTACATAAAATAAGTGACTAGTTAAGGTGGCTGGCCATGCAGAACTAAAGACTAAAGTAACACCCGGAATGATGTCAGCCAGTCTGGTCACAAATAGCCAAAGTGGGTACAGAATTGTAATCTGCTTAGTGTAAAGGTGCTCTAATGGCTACACATATTCTTTTGAGAGCCTAGTTAGAAAACCACCAATTAAATGATATATTCCTTGTTTTCTAAGGGATTCTACACAAACTCCAGCAGTCAAAAGTAAGGGAAATCTTCACAAATTGTTCTTCATCTAAAGAAACTTTTTTCGTTATTTTCATTTTAAATCTGCTTCTAAATGCTACGAGTTATGGACACTTTGTAATTAGATTGTGCTTTAACCCACCATAAACTACTAGGAAGTCATTTACAGTGTTACTGTGTGTGTGGATTCTAATTGACGTTGCCCAACTTTACAGGTTACAGCGCCCCCTACCCTCTGTATACAGTGAAAATGCAGTGGATGTGTTTGATGGGAATTCAATGGAGTGGATTCAGACTATCCCCTGAAGAAGGTAATATAAACAGATTATTATCGTTATTACTATATTGCTTGTGAAGGTTCTCATTCATCCAGATCATGATATATCTGTTGTATTCATTAGATCAACTGGACTGAAGTTTAGCTCTGAAGACGTTTCGCTTGTCATCCGACTGGCTCTCAATTCAGAAGTTTCATTCTGAATTGAGAAAGCCAGTCGGATGACTAGCGAAACGTCTTCAAGATAACTAAACTTCAAGTCCAGTTGATCTAATTGAATCAACAGATATAATAATATAGTGTTTAAGGAGAAGTAAAGCTGTTAGGAAAGGAAAACATGTTTTCTCTGTGTTTAAATTAATCCACACAGCCAAAGGCTACGTTCACATACACAACGCAAAATGCATAAAAAAATAAAAACACAATAAATTGCATAGCGATTTTTTTAAAGCATTTTTGCAATGCGTTTTTAGCATTTGCTTAGCGTTATAAACGCGCTATAAAAGCATCTAGTGTGAACGAGCCCTAAGTAAAAACTTACTGGCCTGAAAAATCTCCTAGAGAGCTGGGGATCGTTGCAATCGAGCACAATCTGACATTGTAGATGGTTCGGGTGCTGGATTCCTGCTTCTTCTGGGGAAACTTGATATATTTCGTTTTAGCACTTCCGGTTACGGTAAAAACATTTTATTGCACAACGAAAAAGACAACATCGTCAAAAAGACAATATTGGATGACGATGTTGTTTTCGTAGTGCAAATAAGTTGTTTTACCGGAAGTGCCGTCTGCCTTTGCTGGGTGGATTTGTAGCGGCCTAGGACCACGTGGTTGTGCCTGTTGTATGATTTCCGTTCTCCTTTAATTAGAAATAACTAAAACTAACAGAATTCACTTAGAAGTAGAGGTGGACACAAAACCAAACTCGAACCCGTTGAGCCGAACTTAACAAGTTCGAACAGACTGGACTTTTCGAACTATCGCCAACCCAGATTTTCAGACTTTCAAACTTTCCGTACTTTCTATAATTATCGAATCAGTTGAGGGTGTCGGTTTCCCTCGATCATATGACTCACAGGCATTACTGTTTTGAGGCTCAAGCAGGAGAGTGCATGGACTCACAGGCATTACTATTTCAGGCTTAAGAGGGAGTGCACGGAACTCACAGGCATTACTGTTTGAGGCTCAAGCAGGAGATTGCACAGAACTCACAGGCATTACTGTTTGAGGCTAAAGCAGAGAGTGAGAGTGCACGGAATCACACGGCATTACGTTTGAGGCTCAAGCAGGGAGATTGACACAGAACTCACAGGCATTACTGTTGAGGTCAAGCAGGAGAGTGCACGGAACTCACAGGCATTACTGTTTGCGGCTCAAGCAGGAGACTGCACGGAACTCACAGGCATTACTGTTTGAGGCTCAAAGCAGGAGAGTGCACGGAACTCACAAGCATTACTGTTTAAGGCTCAAAGCAGGAGAGTGCACGGAACTCACAGGCATTACTGTTTGAGGCTCAAGCAGGAGAGGGCACGGAACTCACAGGCATACTGTTTGAGGCTCAAGCAGGAGAGTGCTTGGAACTCACAGGCATTACTGTTTGAGGCTTAAGCAGGAGAGTGCACGGAACTCACAGGCATTAATGTTTGAGGCTCAAGCAGGAGAGTGCACAGAACTCACAGGCATTACTGTTTGAGGCTCAAGCAGGAGAGTGCACGGAACTCACAGGATTACTGTTTGAGGCTCAAGCAGGGAGTGCACGGAACTCACAGGCACTTAATGTTTAAGGCTCAGCAGGAGAGTGCAGGGAAACTCCACAGGCATTACTGTTTGGGGCTCAAGCAGGAGAGTGCTGGAACTCACAGGCAACTGTTTGAGGTTAAGCAGGAGAGTGACGGAACTCACAGGCATTACTGTTTGAGGCTCAAGCAGGAGAGTGCACGGAACTCACAAGGCATTACTGTTTAAGGTATCAAGCAGGAGAGTGCACGGAAACTCATGAGGCTTACTGTTTGAGGAGAGAAATCTCAGGGTGGAGCTTAACATTCCGCAAACCAGTAACAAGATGTCAGCAACTTCCAAGGCACAAAGCTAGGCTCTGAGGGACAAGGTAAAAAGAATATGCAACAATATTTTAAAGCTGCAGCTTCCAATGACATACTTGTTTACAGTGCACTTATCCTTTAACTGTATTCATCGAGGTTTTCGAACTATTTGACTCCCAGACTTTATTGGGTCCGTTTTGAACTTTCAACTTTTATCGAAGCTGAAAGTTCGGTTCGATAACGAAACCGAAACTTTATGAAGTCGGCCCTCTCTACTTAGAAGAAAATTAGAGAAGTGATACAAATCGATCCCAGAAACCGTTCAATGAAAATTCCCAACAGAGAAACTCTCTTTGTCATGTTTTATTAGGTTCGCCCATTAAACGCAGAAGGTTCCCTTAATCTTCTGGGGCACTAGAGACGATAGACTGATATATTTTAAAAATAAAATGGCTGGTGAGTGACAAAATAGAATTGTTTATGTTATAAATATACAGAGCTAGGTAAGGTCATACGTAACCTCTCTTATATATTACACCTGGCAGAAGGGGACGAGCTGGGTGGTTCTGAGACTTCGGACAACAGTCGGAAGCAATGGTTAGAAAAATGAATAAAACGTGCTTTCATTCGAGTGCCGGAGGAGGGGAGGAGGAAAGAATGCAGCAGCGGAGGTGCGTACAGGGGCGAAGTTGTCATACCCTACCAGCCTGGCATCAATCATCCATGAGATTGACTGCCAGCATGTATGTGATTGGATGACTGATTCCATGGAGAATGGGCAAATTTTCCTGTCACATGGCATGCAGAGTAATTCCTCATTACCTTCTGTCTCAGTTGTGCGCATTTCTTATGAAATCACATGGAAATTTACAGCCACATGATTTAAAGGGGCAGTGACTACAAGAAAGGTTAAAAGTGACTCTCCACACAAATAATGTAGATTCAATTTTGCCTGCAGCCGGATCTTAATCTTAAGATCTTCCTCTGTAACTTACTACAAGAACCAGAAAACCAGTGACTATACAAACATTTCAGCACCATAATGTGAATAAGTTATATAATAATAATATAATAATAATATAGTGTATATATATAGTTATATAAATAAATTCTTTGTTTTAGAATTTGTGTCTAGAATAATGGTTCTAGTAATCTAGATTCACTGATAGTTTTCTAATCAGATCGCCATATAGCTTAGCCTTGCCTAAAGCCCTGTCCAGAATTTTATTCTGTTCGGTTGTGGCTGATTCCCGGAAAAAGGCTTTGAAGTGCAACCAGTATGACAGCTCCAGTCATAGGAACAAATGCAAAACAAACCAACAGTGCATTCAGTAAGCACTGTAGGGTATATACACTAAAAGATATCATTGGTCCAATAGGGGACCATAAAGTTCATTGTAATTTCAAGGGATGAAAAAATCTACAGATACTGACGCTGCAAGTGGTAGTAAAAACACTAGTAGAATATTAGCTTGTAGTAAATAATGCAATGCAATGTAGTGTCTTGAATAAATAAAATATAAATGTAGAAATAGACGGGATAGATTCCGGAAAGAAAATATTAATAAAGCACTGGTAAGGCCTTACCCATTATGCACTGCTATCTGAAATAGACATTGGGACACAGTACAGAGAAGGGCAGCTAAAGGGATTGGAGGAACTTGAATATGAAGACACATAGGAGAAGAAGGGCTTAATGAAGGAATATGAGAATGAACATATTTTGTATAAAGAGGAATTGTACATACAAAGGGTTGAGCTTTATTCCAAACTAACAGGGAGATTCAATAAAAGTTCTTATCGTTAAAAATGGTGCTAATTGCCCAACCAATCAGATTTATTTAACATATGAAAGCTAATATCTGATTGGTTGGGCAAAATTAGCACCATTTTAAACGATAAGAGCTTTTATTGAATAACCCTGTAGGTGTGCCTTTGCTGAATATCCCCCTCCCCTCTTATAAGAGATGTAACCCCCCGACTTGTTACTATTCTCTATAAAAACGCTACTTACAGAGAACACTTTCAATTTCAGAGAAATGTTGCGAGATCCAGAAATGAGAAACAAACTGATTTCCAACCCCAAACAAATTTAACCACATAGCGCACATGGGGCCTGGAGATGGTATCCAAATCCTGAAAGATTTGCCAATGGTAAGAGTGATAAATAAATTCAATGATCTACTTGGCAGAGGTAACGTTCCATTTCCAGTACTGGAACCAGCTTCATAGGTTCACTGAGTTTATCTGTAGTGAGAGTTAATCAGTTTAGAATCAACACTCATACAGTACATTTCTGTACTAATGACATGGGTCCTGTAGTTAAAGCACTTGGGTAGATCTTCCAGTCCCGTGTCTCTGTATGGTTTTGGAATATGACTGTAAATGTTTTTATATGTTTTATAAGTTAAGGGACATTTTATTGTACAGGCTGCATCCTCTAGTGGCGCTATATAAAAAATATACATACATACATTTCAATATAGGGTGTAATTATTATTCCTGTACATGCGATTATTTGATATGAATAATAGTTTTTACAAGAGAGAAGAGTACAGGGAGATTGGGTTGGGTGGCTTTGTGTAGCCACATATGTAGCAGATCACAGAGGGAATTGAAGGAATTGGGTCGATACACACCTAGCCGATAAAGGAATAATCCCATTAGACAAGACGTCCTTTTATCGGGTACTGTGTGTACCGGCTTTAGACTGGACTGCTGTGGCTCTTAGGGATAAAAACTATATGGATAAGGAATGTTTAGACATACAGCACTATGTTTACTGCCATTCAGTAACATTATACTGACCGTAATAATAATAGACCGTTACCAGGAGCCCGTTTTTAGGGAGATGTTGTATTTATTTTGTTCAGTAAAGGGATATATAATTCCAGATTAGAGTTTGCTATGATAGGGGTGTTGACAATAATGCTGGATGTCTGCCCAACAGAAAAAAACCCTAATTGTTAGTGTTAACCTGCCATTCCTACTGGTCAAACTAAAACAACCAATCCCCTGGCATGAGGAAAAATAATTATACATAATAAAAAAATGATTTACTAGACAAGCTGCTCTATTTGGGTTGACTACTAAAACTACTGTAATATGAATAATATTGGTAAATAAAGGGTATACTTTCCTTTAAATTTCCTAAAGCAGGGTTTATTTGTTTTCGGACATTATGCGCCCCCCCAAGCTTAAAAACATATCCTTGGTTGCTGCACAGTGGGCGAACATAACCTCTGACCTTTTCCTATAGCTGATTCTCTATTTTTCCTGTCTTTTTTATTAGTCTCGGTCCCTTATCCATCCCCCTCGCCATCAGTCCAGTCTGATCTCCCTCCGAGCAACTTTGAGCACGTCTATCACATGACTGTAAACTCAGCTGAAATTTTCCTCTCTTCTGATTCCGTAAACTTGCCTCTTCTCCTCTTCCCCCGTCTCTCAACACTACCCCGGCTCACACAGGGTACGCAGATAGCTGTACAACCCAGGCTGTGGTGTGTCGCCTGCATTTCACCCCCATGGCAGTTATTAACTGTGATGCTTCCAAATCTTCCATCAGCCTGCACTGCAATTTCCATCCTTACCTGCTTTACTAGGCCGCAACCAGGGGCAATACAATTACAGTAGGTGAACTCCTAGATGAGGGAGGTTTAGAAATCAATGGGAGGTGGTTATTTTAGCATTTACTTTATTTTTTACTTCTTTGGGTCTTACAGGGCAAAACAATAAAGAAGAGTGATGTAAAAAAACATTCCAGCTTTGCATGGCCAAAAAACTGGTCACTTTAGTTCCCTGCCCTCCACCAGGAACAAAACCAACCAGAGAAGCAGGACCTGCAACCCCAGGGGGACCACCGTCTTCTACTTTCTCCTCCAGAAATACCACTGTGGATGAGGCATGGTAGAGGCCCATCAAGTTTTGCTGGGGGCCCAGTGATTCATAGCCACTGACCCCAAACTGATTTGCACATTATTACCTGCGTTTACAAACCAGATAATGAAGTATAATTGTTGTCCCAATCTTGCAGAGTAGAGGTTCCCATACACATGCTATGAGGTCGGAAATAATGGCTGGAAATGAGGTGGATCATGAGTTGCCGATTTGTGAATACACAGGAACGATCATTCAATGTATTCTCATATGGAACTGTCATTTGTTCGGCATAACACATGCATGATTGCTGTCAGGCTCATACTTTACTATAGGAAGGCCAGTAACAGATCCAACAGAAATTTTCGTTTAGACGATAGGTCGCAATTCCAACATGGTAGCTTGTGCCTTTGCTACCTATCCATAGGACATTGCCAATATTTAGTAAACCCTTTGGATCCAATGGGATTTACAGAATATCAGCAATGTGTATGGGATCATTCAGCTGGCTCCTCCCTCATGAGACTGCTGAACATCACACACTGTTATTTCCCCTGCTGCCTCTTGACATGCTCGAGCTTAATAAATAGCTTATTGAGCAGAGGATGCAGACATACATTTGGTAGAAGGGAAGAGAACTTTTATCTGGTTTCAAATGCATGTAATAAACTGGGAAAAATAGCAGTTGGGTTGTGGGCAGATAACGACAAGTCAACAATTTTTGGTTTCAGGGAGGGCATGGCCCTTTAACTTTCTGGTCGCTAGGTGAGCTGACGCTAGTAACCAAAAAATAACATTTTAAATTTGTATGTTAAAAGTAATAAAGCTATAATTAAAAATGTAAATATCAAGAGGAAACATACTGAAAAGTTTGCCTTCATTGTGTTTTTATTAACTTACCTTATAGGGTGAATATTGGTCGTCTGCTCATGTTAAACTATTCGCTTCTCAAGTTTAATCTCTCTTTCCGTCTCTTGGCTTTTTATTTTAGTTCCAGTAATCATATCAGTGAGGGGTTTAAAATGAAGGGTCGCGTTAAAGGAAAACTAGTGTTTTAAATAAGATTAGTTTACATAAAGTCCAATGATCTATGTTTAGTGGTAAGTGGAATGACTGGTAGATAAGATGACTGGTTTTTGTCATAAAGCAAGACTGCTGTGCATAGTGAGGAATTGAGACCACAGGGAGGCCATGCAAGACACTTCTTGTAGGGAAAGAAAGAGGTTGGAAATTTTTTCCTTAATGTACATTGCGATTTAATTGTAAAATTGTTTTGTAAGGGAACTAAAATATTGACTGTTTTCAAATGGATAGTAAAATGACCGCGTTTAAGTGCATGGGCATATTAATATGAAATGAAAAAAAATTTCTGCCTGGGCGTGATTTAATAAGGTGCTGTTCAATTGCATTTACAATGATATTATATTTTTTTTTGATTAGTTTCTACGTTAGTTAACATTTGGTAACATCTGATGGTTGCCATGCAGTCCAAATGACTGGCCCCCACAATATTTCAGTCAATCAGCACAGGCAAACACTTCATCTGTTATTGAATAAGACCCTAGTGTTTGTATTCTAAGCATGTTAAAAATGTCTCTGCTTCCCTTGGCTGGTGAATGTGAGTGATCAACCCAGTATTTAGGTTCGATGTTATGCCATTGTGTTGCCACCTCCCAGCTTTGCTTTGATCATCCCAGCAGCTCTGCAGAACCGACATTTTCATGTCTCTTCTATACAAGAACCCATTGTCAGTTGTGTACACTGGCTCTGCCTGGACCTTTACAATATCCCGATCTATCAAACACAATGTTCCTTATTCCAGAACCTCCGGCAGCAAAGACAGTCAGACGATGTTTAGTGGCTCGGTCAGTATTCCGTCAATCACAAAATCCCGCATGGAGCGGGCGGTCTATGAGTGCCAGCAGTGGAATGGCTGGGAGTAAGTACATTCTAGAAACGTACACCCTATTGGGTATCCATCTTAATGTTACAAACTACATTCCCAGCACCCCTGTTAGGTGGACAAGTCCTCCACATTACTTTCACGTTTTGCAGTTAAAACGTTCACTGCCGCCTCTCGGATCATTCGGAAAATTACTATAAAACTCCTGAATATTCAACGCATACTTATATGAAGAAGCTCAGGAGTGTCGGTAGCCTTGTTAAACAAGTCTTTAGTGTGTTTCCACCTTTAGACCAAAAGACCAATTTTCTCTGTCCAAATTGGTTGTATTCGCCATTTAACGATACAATAGTGTGCAAAGACAAATGTAGCCTTTGTTTTTCAGAAAGTTTGCTGTGTCAACCAACTTAGCGATATAGGGCCAATTCCGTCGGTACCTTAATGAATTGTTTGCACTGTAAATCAGGGAAAATGTGTTTTATGATGAAGTTGTCCTTTTTTTAGACATAGATTATTGATCACAGTGAGGCTGGTCCCTTTACATTTAGTTGGGTTCATCCTTTACGTGTCTTTCCTGTTTATGGGATCGTATAAAGTTGAAAGAACATCTATTGGGGAAAAAATAACACATTTACACTATATACTCACATGTTTCAGTATGGTAGCTCCCAACTTCTATATAGCCATAAATACTATTAGAAGGAATGTTGTGGTTGGTGCTGGAGGGGGTTGTACAGATTGGGGTTTGGCACTCACCATAGCACAATTCTTTTTATCATTGTTAGGGTATCTCAGAATGGAAGTGCCGTGCGGAGAGACCTCTCGGGGGAAACTATGGGGTGAAACGCCAGACAATGACGTCGCCGTCTGATGGGGGCTGTTCTGGTGGACTTGAACAAGGAATGATCCCCCGTTCGGGAGTATGAGGCGGGAGGTAAGAGAGCCTAAAGGGGAAGTTTTAACCATTGGGGGATTTTAATCACCGGAAAAGGAGACGTAAAACCTTTTTTCTTTCATTTGCCATACTCCTGCTCAAAGTTGTCAAACTCCATTTGATAATTCAACTTTCAGGGAGATTCGATAAAATTTTCAGGGGATGTAATAAAAAGTTTTATCATTAAAATGGTGCTAATTTTGCCCCAACCAATCAGATGTTTTTTAACATTAAAAGCTAAATTGATTGGTTGGGCAAAAGTAGCCACATTTTTAACGATAAGAACTTTTAAGGAGGCCATTTAGTTGAAATAAAGAAGACCCAAGCCTAAATGAGTAGGGGGGGTTCGACACCAACGGTTGCCATGTACAATGCTGTTTTAACACCTTACTTGGGCGTTCCTATAACACCTCTTAGCCACTATCCAATCACACCCTTAAAACCTGGCCTGTGATATGCTAATTGGGATTTTCCAGGGTACATAATTGCCAAGATTCGTACAAGTCATTCTGAATTGAGAGAAAGCCAGTGGAGGACTAGCAAAACGTCTTCAAGAAAAACATTTCAAGTCCAGTTGATCTAAATTGAATACAACAGATATACCATGACCTGGAATGAGAACCATCACAAGATAAGAACTTTTATTACGTCTCCTGAAGAATTTCAATTGAATACCCCTGTTTGTTTGCTAAACATTCTGTGTTTGTTAAAGGATCAGTATACTGTAAAGCAAGTTAAGTTTAAATGGAAGCAGCAGCTTTTAAAATTTCCGCAACCTTTTTTCCTAGGTCCCTCCTGAGCCTACCTTTGCTGACATTTGGTCTGCTTTGTAGACTGCTCCCAAAAAGCAACTGTCTGTTTACTGTTGCGTCGGCGTGGTTGACGTCAGGGTGCAAATGACATGACATCAGCTTGTGCACAAACGCATGACGCCGCCGTGCTGTACACAAGCGTGACCGGAGCAAAACGGACAGGCTTTTTGGGACCTGAATAAGAAGGAGATCTAGGAAGTCAGATTTAGTAAGTAGGCTCAGTAGGGACCTAGAAAATAAAGGGGGGGGGGTTTAACAGTGCTGCTTCCAATAGCGATACCACACGTTATCAGTAAATGTACGTCCGCGATCTGACTTTACACAGAACATGTCCTTGGTTTGAGAATGTTCGGTGTAGGATACTATGCCGGTAGAAACTACGCTATGGCGTCTATGGATCTTGAATCTATGATCACGGTCTTAGATCTACGATCGTTACTAGATTATGATCATTTTAAAATCTTTTAAAACGATCATAAATTAACAATCATTTAGCGATCAGGGAATTTCTGGGACTGGGTTGTAGCACTTTAGTAATGTATCTGATCTGAGACTATTTTATTTCAAAATGTTTTTTGGGGCTTTAATATAATATAAAATTAGACCGAGGTGGAGTGCGATTTGGGTTAGTAATGTACAAGAAATACATACTGGAATTTGTCGTATTTTTCTTTTGGTTAGTATATGTACACTAATATATACTGATTGTATTTCTATTTGGTTAGTAGACATCAAGAATGTATAGTACGATTTGTATTCTTTTGTAAGTAGACGTACAAGAAATGTATACTGATTTTTAAATTTCTATTTGGGTAGTGATGTAGCAAGAAATATACTGATTTGTATTTCTATTGGGTTAGTAGACATACAAGAATGTATAATGATCTGAATTTCTATTTGGTTAGTAGACGTAACAAGAAATGTATACTGAATTTGTATTTATATTTGGTTAGTAGAGTACAAGAAATACATACTGATTTTATTCTGATTTGGTTATAGACCTACAAGAACTGTAATACTGATTTGTATTGCTATTTTGCGTTAGTAGATATCAAGCAATGTATAGTGATTTGGTATTTCTTTTGGGTTAGTAGACGTACAGAACTGTATACTGATTTGTATTTCTATTTAGTTAGTAGATGTACAGAAATATCTGTTTTATTCATTAGATCACCTGACTTGAACTGTAGTTCTTGAAGACGTTTCGTCTAGTCATCCACTAGACTTTCTCAATTCAGAATGACTTGTACAAGAATCTGTGGCAATTATTTACCTGGAAAATCCCAATTACATATCACAGCCAGTTGTTATGGGTGTGATGATAGTGCTAAGGGTGTTATAGTAACGCCCAGATAGGTTTAAAACAGCATTGTACCTGGAGACAGTTGGTAGAACCCCCCCACCTCTATTAGGCTTGGTTTCTTATTTTCATCACATAATGGCCTCCTAAAACCCTCTCTTGAACCCTTCACGTTCTTCGCCAGTATGTTAACATTACAATCTTCAAAAGGTATGGTCCTTTATCCTTAGATATTCAGATACACGGTCTGAGTCCTGACCCTAGAATGGCTTCTTCTGTGCTGGCAATACGTTGCCAGTTGCTGTTTGTCGCCCCCACATCACAAATCAGAGCATTCTTCACTGCACTGCACTGCATATATGATGTCGCTTTTCTTGTGTTTCTGGTATTGGGTCTTTCGGTGTCCAATTGGCTGCCTCCGTGTGTTGTTCTGTTTAAAGCAACAGGGTACGATTGTTTTTGAAAATCTTCTTAATTCTCGGATACCCCTGCTACAATATGGGATGACCATGTTCTTCTCCTGTCCTTGCTTTTCTCCCCTTTCAACTGTTTGGTATTTCGGTTCTTTTCTTTTCCTTCTACTTCGTTTCACAAAGCCCAGTCTGGATATCCACAAGTTTTTAAGGGCTCCTCTGAGTGTTTCATTCTTTACCTTCGTCCTCTGTGCTAGTGGGGATGTTCTCGGCTCTGTGTTGGCAGGGTTTCCTGATGACGCCCACTTGTGATCTAAAGGTGGTGGGAGTCAACCATTAAATACTGATCTGTGTGTGTTGGTTTTCTGTAACCTCTACTTCCGTTTAACCATTTTCCTAACTTCTACCAAGCAGTCCAAGAAAGCCAGTTTGGTTTGTTTTGTACCTCTTGCCCTTGTGAATTAATGTTTTGGTCCCCCGCAATTAATGTGTTCTGTGAAAGCTTTTACTTCCTTCTGGTGATTTTAACCAAGGTGTCATCAACATATCTGAACCAGTGGCTGGGTGCTAGCCCTTACAGGTAAGTAAGCGCCTGTGTTTCTACCTCCCCCATGTAAGTGCCACAATAAGTGAAACTGGAGATCCCAATAGCACATCCCTTGTTGCTTATAGAACTTATCCCGTCTGCCATGTACAATGTCTGTTGTTAACAATGCTGTTTTAAACACCATTTTTTACTCTGGCGTTTCCTATAACACTCTTAGCCACTATCCCTAATCACAAGCCCTTACAACACTGCTGTGATATGCTAATTGGGGATTTTCCATGGTACATAATTGCCACAGATTCTTGTACAAGTCATTCTGAATTGAGAAGCCAGTCGGATGACTAGTCTAACGTCTTCAAGAAACTACTTCAAGTCCAGTGATCGAATTGAATACAACAGATATACCAATGACCTTGGATGAATGAGAACCTTTCACAAGCATGTACAATAAAAATGTATACTGATTGTAATTTCCTATTTGGTTGGTAGCTGTAGCAAGAAAATGTTGTTCTTATAATTGCTGGCTTGATTTATTTTTTGGCCTAGCCAGCGGTGGTGTGAAATTTGTTTTGTCAGGGTGGGAGTCTGACACTACATGACCATCACAAGTCAAACTAGTAGTATACTAGTAGTTCTACACTGACAATTAGTCAAGTTGATACATGCAGCTTGTTTGCGCAGCTTTAAATTAGGCCGAGTCAATAAAACATCTTTTCCTATGACGATCAACCTAAAAGACAACTCCACATTAAAAATATTTTCTAAGAAATTACTTATGGTGTGGTTCTTCCCTCTCAGAACCTTTCATGAGGGAGCACCGGTCTTTATATTTGTCAGGTTTAGCTCCTCAGTCACTGAGAAACCATTTTTCCATGCTGGCACACATCACAGAGAAACCATTTTATCAATCTTACCTTTATGCTCCAGGTACGTTTCGTACGTAGTTTTTTAAAAACTATTTGCACTATAGTTCTCCTTTAATGGCATGGGATATAGATCAAATAAAATGTGTTTGATTTTTTTTTTCTTTTTAAAAAAGGATCACCTTTACTGTTTACTTACTGTAAAATTGAATACATTTTTTCCCCAAAAGTGTGATTTTTTTCCTTTTTGCCTGCAAATGGGACTGACAGTCATCCGCGCTAATGTACATTTTTATACTATTCATTTTCGCCAGCTATTATAGCAGCCACTAGACTGTTCAAGTCACATCAGTCAGAATGAATTGATATTAACTAATTGGTGGAATGTTATTCGTCGCTGATTACATGCCCTAATTGTTTTGTGCGCTTTCTTTAGGCCAGACCTTACAGCACTGTCTCATAGCATTTAAACAAAACAAGACCAGTCACTAAGACACAACCGTTTGTGTGTAGCGTGATAGTAATTTGTAAAAGAGTCTTCAACCTTGTCAGGCATCCATTGTGTGAAAACTACAACTCCCAGCATTCCTTGAAGCCTTCTGATATGGTAGTGCTGTAGTTGAATGCTTGGGGAGTTAGTTTTTTCAAACAAATTTCTCCCCCAGGTAAGGAGATTCTGTATATGTACAATGTACACTTTATATAATATATTTCCACTGGTGCCCAACTACCTACGCCTGGCCTCTACTGTTCCCTACTACCTACCCATGGCCCTACACTGTCCCAACTTCTCACTACCCATGGGCCTCAGCTCATTTTAAATCTTTATCTGCAACTATTTTCTGTGTGATCTGTGACAGGGACAGTAAACCAGTAGTGATCCATATGGTTTAAAAACTACAACCCCAGCTTTTCACTCTATACAAGGAATGCTGGGAGTTTAGAGTTTTACATCCTGGAGATCTACTTGTTACCTACTATGACTGATAACTATGTCCCTGCAAATATAACATTTCAATCTCCACCCACTGTTGTACACTGATTGGAGTTTAAAATGTCACTCATCTTGAGGTCCAATCCTGTTGTGTTCTATCTGAACCTCATCAAGTGGTGTTATTATTACATCACTGAGAATCATCCAATCCATAGATCATTTGTGGCCCAGAATTTTTACACGACCAATGAAATCACATGTCATCTGTTCCCATGCAGACACTTGCTCTCTCTCATGCATAGGGTGCAGATAGAAGTTTGTTACTTTGTTCATGGGAGATTGTTACTTTGCTGGCTCTGACCTCTGCTAGTGAAACCAAGACAGAAGTTTAACCCTGCTTTTCCAGTCACTCCATCATAACTGCTTTTTGAGTAACCAAGTGATCTCTGGCAAAACCTTCCCAGGCACTACAAGAGTTAAAGTTAAACATAGCCTTCTGTATTCCTATCCCAGACATCCCACCCTGCCCTTTAAGGCTTCCGGCAGGGTGGAGAAGGGGGCGTGGTGAGGGGGGTGACTTGGGAGGAGACTCCAGTCTCCTCACAATTCCGGGAGTCCTGGGGTGGATTTCGTGGGTGTGTGACTTAGATCTGTTAATATCTCCAATATTTCCCAGCCAAACCACAGTAAGAGGCTGGGGGAGCTTTTGCATGTAGAATATATGTGCCCTTTATCTGCCATCGGGTGATTATAGTGTAAGGTGCTATACACATGTGAATCAAGCACAAGGCAAAAATATAACCTCAGTGTGGGCTGAGGTGCTCTAATAGATAAACATAATGAAACAATACTAATAGAAAGTATCTGGCACTCTCCAAAAGTGTGTCCAAAAAGTTAAAATCCCTTTATTAATTATAAATATTGAAATGGGTAGTATGACAAGAAGAAAGTGCAGTGCATAATTTAAAAAAACATTTAAAAAAAAGGCAAAAACATATCTTCCTCAACAGTACCCTGGTAATCAAAGTCTGTCACAAACAGCATAAAGTAGAATCATAAGTGGATAATACTCATCTAACCAGGAGTCACATTAGTTAGTCCTTACAGTCATCAAGAACGCTGGGGTATATAAAGGCATCATGCTGGTGGCTACACCATTGGAGGAGGAAGAGGAGTGCTGTATCAACAGAAACACAAATGCAAAATGTTAAAGATATCTCTGCAAAAATTAGGAAAAGGTTACTTTCAGGCAGCTCAGATCCTAGTCAAAGGTTCAGGGATTGGTTACATATATGATTTCTGCTTCTGGAGTTACGGTCTTTCCCCCTATAAATGCTGTGATTTCCAATATGATGATTTCTCAGACTCTACAGATCAGTAATAATGTTTTGAGTATGCTCTATATACATGTCCAATTTTCAGAGTACCTCTTTAAAACTGCAGCAAGACATCAGATTTTATCAATGTTATTTATTGAATAGTGTGTGCATTTTGATAGTTGAAGATTTGTTACTTACACGAGCATAGTCTGTGGATCCTTACCAGTTTTCAAATATCCTTTTAGCGTCAGCTTGGAAATGTTAATTCTCTCTACCATAACGTTTGAGTTTTAAAAGTCTTAGGAACAAAACACAGGTAAATGGGCAGAAAATGCAGTTTTTCTTTTTTTATTAAGGCAAGCTTTAGAGTTAAGACGTTTATGCACCTAACCTAAAAGGTGTTTTTATTTTAGAACTTTCAGTCTTCTGCATAAGCGACCCTTAACAACTCGTAAATGTGTTCAGTCTATTCATTGTTCCTTCTCTCAATTCAGAAGTTTGTCTCATTCTGAAAATTGAAGAAGCAGTCGGATGACTACGGGAACAACGTCTTCAAAGATAACTTAAAAACTCACAGATCCGAGTGAATGACTCATAATTGAATTTGATACAACAGAATCATATATAATATTTTGTTTAAGGAGAAGTAAAGTTGTTAGGAAAGAAAACATGTTTTTCTCTGTGTTTTAAATTAATCCACACAGGCAAAGGCTACGTTCACACTACACAACGCAAAATGCATAAAAAAAAAACACATAATTGCATTAGCGATTTAAAGCATTTTTGCAATGCGTTTTTATGCATTTCTTAGCGTTATAAAACGCGCTATAAAACAATCTAGTGTGAACGAGCCCTAAGTAAAACTTCTGGCCTGAAAAATCTCCTAGAGAGCTGGGGAAATCGTTGCAATCGGAGCACAATCTGACATTGTAGCTGGTTCAGGTGCTGGATTCCTGCTTCTTCTGGGAAACTTGATATATTTCGTTTTAGCACTTCGGTTACGGTAAAAACTTTATTGCACAAACAAAAAGCAACATCGTCAAAAAGACAAATTGGATGACGATGTTGTCCTTTTCGTATGTGCAATAAGTGTTTTTACCGAAGTGCCGTCTGTTGCTGTGTGGATTTTGTAGGGGCCTAGGACCACGTGTTTGTCCTGTTGTATGATTTCCGTTCTCCTTTAATTAGAAATAACTAAAAACTAAACAGAATTTCACTTAGAAGTAGAGGTGGACACAAAACCAACTCGAACCCAAGTTTGAGCCGAACTTAACAAGTTCGAACAGACCTGGACTTTCGACTTCGCCAACCCATTTTCTCAGATTTTCAACTTTCCGTCTCTATAATTATCGAATCCTTTGAGGGTTCGGTTTCCCTCGATCATAAATACTCACCAGCATACTTGTTTGAGGCTCAAGCAGGAGAGTGCAGGAACATCACAGCATTACTATTTTCAGGCTAGCAGGGAGTGCACGAACTCACAGGCTTACTGTTTGAGGCCTTCAGCAGGAGATTTGCACCAGAACTCCAGCATTAACTGTTTGAGGCTAAAGCAGGAGAGTGCACGGAACTCACAGGCATTACTGTTTGAGGCTCAAGCAGGGAGATTGCACAGAACTCACAGGCATTACTGTTTGAGGCTCGCAAGCAGGAGAGTGCACGGAACTCACAGGCATTACTGTTTAGGCTCAAGCAGGAGGCTGACGGAATCACAGGCATTACTGTTTGAGGCTCAAGCAGGAGAGTGCACGGAACTCACACAGCATTACTGTTTAGGCTCAAGCAGGAGAGTGCACGGAACTCACAGGCATTACTGTTTGAGGCTCAAGCAGGAGAGTGCACGGAACTCACAGGCATTACTGTTTGAGCTCAAGCAGGAGAGGCTGGGAACTCACAGGCATTACTGTTTGAGGGCTACAGCAGGAGAGTGCACGGGAACTCACAGGCATTACTGTTTGGGGCTCAAGCAGGAGAGTGCTTGGAACTCACAGGCATTACTGTTTGAGGCTTAAGCAGGAGAGTGCACGGAACTCACAGGCATTACTGTTTGAGGCTCAAGCAGGAGAGTGCACGGAACTCACAGGCATTACTGTTTGAGGCTCAAGCAGGGAGTGCACGGAACTCACAGGCATTACTGTTTAAGGCTCAAGCAGGAGAGTGCAGGGAAACTCACAAGCATACTGTTTGAGGCTCAAGCAGGAGAGTGCACGGAACTCACAGGCATTACTGTTTAAGGCTCAAGCAGGAGAGTGCACGGAACTCATGGGCATTACTGTTTGAGGAGAGGAAATCTCAGGGGTGGAGCTTAACATTCAGCAAACCAGTAACAAGATGTCAGCAACTTCCAAGGCACAAAGCTAGGCTCTGGAGGGACATAGGTAAAAAGAATATGGCAACAATATTTTTAAAGCTGCAGCTTCCAAATGAACATAACTTGCTTTTACAGTGCACTTATCCTTTAACTGTATTTCATCCGAGGTTTTCGAACTATTTGACTCCCATTGACTTTATTGGGTCCGTTTTTGAACTTTCAAACTTTTATCGAAGCTTGAAAGTTCGGTTCGATAACGAACCGAACTTTATGAAGTTCGGCCATCTCTACTTAGAAGAAAATTAGAGAAGTGATACAAATCGATCCCAGAAACCGTTCAATGAAAATTCCCAACAGAAACTCTCTTTGTCATGTTTTATTAGGTTCGCCCATTAAACGCAGAAGGTTCCCTTAATCTTCTGGGACTAGAGACGATACGACTGATATATTTTAAAAATAAAATGGCTGGTGAGTGACAAATAGAATTGTTTATGTTAAATATACAGAGCTAGGTAAGGTCATACGTAACCTTCTCTTATATATTACACCTGGCAGAAGGGGACGAGCTGGTGGTTCCTGAGACTTCGGACAACAGTCGGAAGCAAATGGTTAGAAACATGAATAACAAACGTCGCTATTCATTCCGAGTGCCGGAGGAGGAAAGAATGCAGCAGCGGAGGTGCGTACAGGGGCGAAGTCTGTCATTACCCTACCAGCCTGGCATCCAATCATCCACTGAGATTGACTGCCAGCATGTCATGTGATTGCATGACTGATTCCATGGAGAATGGGCAAATTTTCCTGTCACATGGCATGCAGAGTAATTCCTCATTACCTTCTGTCTCATTTGTGCGCATTTTCATTTATGAAATCACATGGAAATTTACAGCCACATGATTTAAAGGGGCAGTGACTACAAGAAAGGTTAAAAGTGACATCTCCACACAAATAATGTAGATTCAATTTTGCCTGCAGCCGGATCTTAATCTTAAGATCTTCCTCTGTAACTTACTACAAGAACCAGAAACCAGTGACATATACAAACATTTCAGCACCATAATGTGAATAAAGTTATAATAATAATAATAATAATATAGTTATAATATAATAGTTATATAAATAAATTCTTGTTTTTAGAATTTGTGTCTAGAATAATGGTCTAGTAATCTAGATTCACTGATAGTTTTCTAATCAGATCTGCCATATAGCTTAGCCTTGCCTAAAGCCCTGTCCAGAGATTTTATTCTGTTCGGTTTGTGGGCTGATTCCCTGGAAAAAGGCTCTGAAGTGCAACCAGTATGACAGCTCCCAGTCATAGGAACAAATGCAAAACAAACCAACCAGTGCATTCAGTAAGCACTGTAGGGTATAGGGACACTAAAAGATATCATTGGTCCAATAGGGGACCAATAAAGTTCATTGTAATTTCAAGGGATGAAAAATCTACAAGATACTGACGCTGCAAGTGGTAGTAAAAACACTAGTAGAATATTTAGCTGTAGTAAATAATGCAATGCAATGTAGTGTCTTGAATAAATAATATATAAATGTAGAAATAGACGGGATAGATTCCGTAAAGAAAATATTAAATAAAGCACTGGTAAGGCCTTACCTACATTATGCACTGCTATCCTGAAATAGACATTGGGACACAGTACAGAGAAGGGCAGCTAAAGGGATTGGAGGAACTTGAATATGAAGACACATAGGAGAAGAAGGGCTTAATGAAGGAATATGAGAATGAACATATTTTGTATAAAGAGGAATTGTACATACAAAGGGTTGAGCTTTATTCCAAACTAACAGGGAGATTCAATAAAAGTTCTTATCGTTAAAAATGGTGCTAATTTTGCCCCAACCAATCAGATCTTATTTAACATATGAAAGCTAATATCTGATTGGTTGGGGCAAAATTAGCACCATTTTAAACGATAAGAGCTTTTATTGAATAACCCTGTAAGTGTGCCTTTGCTGAATATCCCCCTCCCCTCTTATAAAGAGATGTAACCCCCCGACTTGTTACTATTCTCTATAAAAACGCTACTTACAGAGAACACTTTCAATTTCAGAGAAATGTTGCGAGATCCAGAAATGAGAAACAAACTGATTTCCAACCCAACAAATTTTAACCACATAGCGCACATGGGGCCTGGAGATGGTATCCAAATCCTGAAAGATTTGCCAATGGTAAGAGTGATAAATAAATTCAATGATCTACTTGGGCAGAGGTAACGTTCCATTTCCAGTACTGGAACCAGCTTCATAGTGTTCACTGAGTTTATCTGTAGTGAGAGTTCATCAGTTTAGAATCAACACTCATACAGTACATTTCTGTACTAATGACATGGGTCCTGTAGTAAAGCACTCTGGGTAGATCTTCCAGTCCCGTGTCTCTGTATGGTTTTTGGAATATGACTGTGAAATGTTTTTATATGTTTTATAAGTTAAAGGGACATTTTATTGTACAGCGCTGCATCCTCTAGTGGCGCTATATAAACATATACATACATACATTTCAATTAATAGGGTGTAATTTATTATTCCTGTACATGCAGATTATTTGATATGAATAATAGTTTGTTTACAAGGAGAAGTACAGGGAGATTGGGTTGGGTGGCTTTGTGTAGCCACATATGTAGCAGATCACAGAGGGAATTGAATGGAATCTGTCGGTCGATACACACCTAGCCGATAAAGGAATAATCCCATTAGACAAGATCGTCCTTTTATCGGTACTGTGTGTACCCGGCTTTAGACTGGACTGCTGTGGCTCTTAGGGATAAAAACTATATGGATAAGGAATGTTTTAAGCATACAGCACTATGTTTACTGCCATTCAGTACATTATACTGACCGATAATAATAGACCGTTAACCAGGAGCCCGTTTTAGGGAGATGTTGTATTTATTTTGTTCAGTAAAGGGATATATAATTCCAGATTAGAGTTTGGCTATTGATAGGGGTGTTGACAATAATGCTGGATGTCTGCCCAACAGAAAAACCCTAATTGTTAGTGTTTAACCTGCATCATTCCTACTGGTCAAACTAAAACAACCAATCCCCTGGCATGAGGAAAAATAATTATACATTAATAAAAAAATGATTTACTAGACAAGCTGCTCTATTTGGGTTGACTACTAAAACTACTGTAATATGAATAATATTGGTAAATAAAGGGTATACTTTCCCTTTAACTTTCCTAAAGCAGTGCGTTTATTTGTTTTCGGACATTATGGCCGCCCCCAAGCTTAAAACATATCCTTGGTTGCTGCACAGTGGCGAACATAACCTCTGACCTTTTCCTATAGCTGATTCTCTATCTTCTTCCTGTCTTTTTTATTAGTCTCGGTCCCCTTATCCATCCCCCCTTCGCCATCAGTCCAGTCTGATCTCCACTCCGAGCAACTTTGAGCACGTCTATCACATGACTGTAAACTCAGCTGAAATTTTCCTCTCTTCTGATTCCGTAAACCTTGCCTCTTCTTCCTCTTCCTCCCCGTCTCTCAACACTACCCCCGGCTCACACAGGGTACGCAGATAGCTGTACTAACCCAGGCTGTGGTGTGTCCGCCTGCATTTCACCCCCATGGCATGTTATTAACTGTGATGCTTCCAAATCTTCCATCAGCCTGCACTGACATTTCCATTCCTTACCTGCTTTACTAGGCCGCAACCAGGGCAATACAATTACAGTAGGTGAACTCCTAGATAGAGGGAGGTTAGAAATCAATGGGAGGTGGTTATTTTAGCATTTACTTTATTTTTTACTTCTTTTGGGTCATTACAGGCAAAACATAAAGAAGAGTGATTGTAAAAAAACATTCCAGCTTTGCATGGCCAAAAAACTGGTCACTTGTTAGTTCCCTGCCCTCCACCAGGAACAAAACCACCAGAGAAGCAGGACCTGCAACCCCAGGGGGACCCCGTCTTCTTACTTTTCCTCCCAGAATACCACTGTGGATGAGGCATGGATAGAGGCCCATCATAGTTTTGCTGGGGGCCCAGTGATTCATAGCCACTGACCCCAACTGATTTGCACATTATTACCTGCGTTACAAACCAGATAATGAAGTATAATTGTTGTCCCCAATCTGGCAGAGTAGAGGTTCCCATACACATGCTATGAGGTCGGAAACTAATGCTGGAAATGAGGTGGATCATGAGTTTGCCGATTTGTGAATACACAGGAACGATCATTCAATGTATTCTTCATATGGAACTGTCATTTGTTCGGCCTATACACATGCATGATTGCTGTCAGGGCTCTATACTTTACTATAGGAAGCCAGTAACGATCCAACAGAAATTTTCCGTTCAGACCGATAGGTCGCAATTCCAACATTGGTAGCTTGTAGCCTTTGCTACCTATCCATAGACATTGCCAATATTTAGTAAATCCCTTTGGATCCAATGGGATTTACAGAATATCAGCAATGTGTATGGGCTCATTCAGCTGGCTCCTCCCTCCATGCAGACTGCTGACATCACACACTGTTATTTCCCCTGCTGCCTCCTCTGCACATGCTCGAGCTTAATAAATAGCTTATTGAGCAGAGGATGCAGACATACATTTGGTAGAATGGAAGAGAACTTATTATCTGGTTTCAAATGCATGTAATAAACTGGGAAAAATAGCAGTTGGGGTTGTGGGCAGATAACTGACAAGTCACCAATTTTTGGTTTTCAGGGAGGGCATGCCCTTTAACTTTCTGGTCGCTAGGTGAGCTGACGCTAGTAACCAAATAACATTTTATAATTTGTATGTTAAAAGTAATAAAGCTATAATTAAAATGTAAATATCAAGAGGAAACATACTGAAAAGTTTGCCTTCAAATTGTGTTTTATTTAAACTTACCTTATAGGGTGAATTATTGGTCGTCTGCTCATGTTAAACTATTCGCTTCTCAAGTTTAATTCTCTCTTTCCGTCTCTTGGCTTTTTATTTTAGTTCAGTAATCATATCAGTGAGGGGTTTAACTGAAGGGTTCGCGTTAAAGGGAAACTAGTGTTTTATAATAAGATTAGTTACATAAATGTCCAATGATCTATTGTTTAGTGGTAAAGTGGAATGACTGGTAGATAAGATGACTGGTTTTTGTCATAAAGCAAGACTGCTGTGCATAGTGAGGAATTAGAGACCACAGGGAGGCCATGCAAGACACTTCTTGTAGGGACAGAAAGAGGTTGTAACTTTTTTCCTTAATGTACATTGCTATTTAAATTGTAAGAAATTGTTTTTGTAAGGGAATAAAAATATGACTGTTTTCACATGGATAGTAAAATGACCGGTTTAAGTGCATGGGCATATTAAATATGAAATGAAAAAAACTTTCTGCCTGGGCTGATTTAATAAGAGGTGCTGTTCATTTGCATTTACCAATGATATTATATTTTTTTTATTAGTCTTCTACAGTTAGTTAACATTTGGTAACATCTGATTGGCTCATGCAGTCCAAATGACTGGCCCCCACAATATTTCAGTCAATCAGCACAGGCAAACACTTCATCTGTTATTGAATAAGACCCCTAGTGTTTGTATTTCTAAGCATGTTAAATAATGTCTCTGCCTTCCCCTTGGCTGGTGAATGTGAGTGATCAACCCAGTATTTTAGGTTCTGATGTTATGCCCATTGTGTTGCCAACCTCCCAGCTTTGCTTTGATCATCCCAGCAGCTCTGCAGAACCGACATTTTCATGTCTCTCCTATACACAAGAACCCATTTGTCATTTGTGTATCACTGGCTCTGCCTGGAACCTTTACAATATCCCTGATCTATCATAACACAATGTTCCATTATTCCAGAACCTCCGGCAGCAAGACAGTCAGACGATGTTTAGTGGCTCGGTCAGTATTCCGTCAATCACAAAATCCCGCATGGAGCCCGGGCGGTCTATGAGTGCCAGCAGTGGACTGGCTGGGAGTAAGTACATTTCTAGAAACTACACCCTATTGGGTATCCATCTTACTGTTACAAACTACATTTCCCAGCACCCCTTGTTAGGTGGACAAAGTCCTCCAATTACTTTCACGTTTTCGCAGTTACAAACGTTCACTGCCGGCCTCTGGATCATTCGGAAAATTACTATAAAAACTCCTGAATATTCAACTCATACTTAATATATGAAGAATGCTCAGGACTGTCTGTAGCCTGTTAAACAAGATCTTTAGTGTGTTTTCCCACCTTTAGACCAAAATGACCAATTTTCTCTGTCCAAATTGGTTGTCATTCGCCATTAACGATACAATTATTGTGCAAAGACAAATGTAGCCTTTGTTTTTTCAGACAAGTTTTGCTGTGTCAACACCTTAGCGATATAGGGCCAATCCCGTCGGTACCTTAATGAATTGTTTGCACTGTAAATCAGGGAAAATGTGTTTTATGATGAAGTTGTCCTTTTTTTAGACATAGATTATTGTATCCCAGTGAGGCTGTTCCCTTTACATTTAGTTGGGTTCATTCCTTTACGTGTCTTTCCTGTTTTATGGGATCTGTATTAAAGTTGAAAGAACATCTATTGGGGAAAAATAACACATTACAACTATATACTCAACATGTTGCAGTATGGTAGCTCCCACTTCTATATAGCCATAAATACTATTAGAAGGAATGTTGTGGTGGTGCTGGAGGGGGTTGTACAGATTGGGGTTTGGCACTCACCATAGCACAATTCTTTTTTATCATTGTTAGGGTCATCTCAGAATGGAAGTGCCGTGCGGAGAGACCTCTCCGGGGGAAACTATGGGGTGAAACGCCAGACAATGACGTCGCCGTCTGATGGGTCGCTGTCTTCTGGTGGACTTGACCAAGGAAGTGATACCCCAGTTCGGGAGTATGAGCGGGAGGTAAGAGCAGCCTAAAGGGGAAGTTTTAACCATTGGGGTGATTTTAATCACCGGAAAAGGAGACGTAAAACCTTTTTTTCTTTCATTTGCCATACCTCCTGCTCAAAGTTGTCAAACTCCCATTTGATAATTCAACTTTCAGGGAGATTCGATAAAAATTTTTCAGGGAGATGTAATAAAAGTTCTTATCATTAAAAATGGTGCTAATTTTGCCCCAACCAATCAGATGTTTTTTAACATTTAAAAGCTAACATCTGATTGGTTGGGGCAAAAGTAGCACCATTTTTAACGATAAGAACTTTTAAGGAGGCCATTTATGTGAAAATAAAGAACCCAAGCCTAAATAGAGGTGGGGGGGTTCGACACCAACTGTCTGCCATGTACAATGCTGTTTTAACACCTTACTCTGGGCGTTCCTATAACACCTCTTAGCCACTATCCAATCACACCCTTAACACCTGGCTGTGATATGCTAATTGGGATTTTCCAGGGTACATAATTGCCACAGATTCTTGTACAAGTCATTCTGAATTGAGAAAGCCAGTCGGATGACTAGCAAAACGTCTTCAAGAACTACATTTCAAGTCCAGTTGATCTAATTGAATACAACAGATATACCATGACCTGGATGAATGAGAACCATCACAAGATAAGAACTTTTATTACGTCTCCCTGAAGAATTTCAATTGAATACCCCTGTTTGTTTGCTAACATTCTGTGTTTGTTAAAGGATAAGTATACTGTAAAAGCAAGTTAAGTTTAAATGGAAGCAGCAGCTTTTAAAAATCTTTCCGCCACCCTTTTTTTCCCTAGGTCCCTCCTGAGCCTACCTTTGCTGACATCTTGGTTCTGCTTTGTAGACTGCTCCCAAAAAGCACTGTCTGTTTACTCCGTGCGTGCGTGGTTGACGTCACGGTGCACATGACATGACATCAGCTTGTGCACAAACGCATGACGCCGCCGTGCTGTACACAAGCGTGCACGGAGCAAACGGACAGTGCTTTTTGGGACCTGAATAAGAAGGAGATCTAGGAAGTCAAGATGTTAGTAAAGGTAGGCTCAGTAGGGACCTAGAAAATAAAGGGGGGGGGGTTTAACAGCTGCTGCTTCCAATAGCGATACCACACGTTATCAGTAAATGTACGTCCGCGATCTGACTTTTACACAGAACATGTCCTTGGTTTGAGAATGTTCGGTCGTAGGATACTATGCGGTAGTAAACTACTGCTATGGTATTCTATGGGGATCTTGAATCTATGATCACGGTCTTAGATCTACGATCGTTATCATAGATTTATGATCATTTTAAAGATCTTTAAAACGATCATAAATTAACAATCATTTTAGCGATCATTAAAGGTGCAGTATCGCTAAAAAACAATACCGTGCCTCTATAAATAGGACCCAAAGGCGTAAATTAACAATCGTTTTAAAGATCGATACCTCCTTTATAAATATGGCCCTAAGTACTGTATTAGACATTACACTTAACAGATACCCCTGCCAATATGCCACTAGAATACATCTACCCAACAATAATTCAGCATTTGTTCAGACATACAATGCCTTTTATTTACAGTGGAACGCTTGGTGTTTAACCTACTTTTTTCTTCTTCCTGTCTAGGACTCTGACTCTCCGAGACATTCTACGGCCTCCAACAGCTCCAATCTGAGCAGCCCCCCTAGCCCTGCATCCCCCCACAAGACTAAGAGTAGCTCACTAGAGAGTTCCGATCACGTGAGTTGGGACACATGAACTTTATCCACCTTTCCCTGGCCACCCCAAAGTCATCGCTCTCCCTGCACTCTGGCGAATCGGACTGCCCCGGAGCTACGGAGATCGGATACTTTGTCCAACACCATGATCGCTGCATTGCCTTGAACTAGCGAGAAGGTGCCTGTGAAAAGACGGTATAAGGCAGCAGCTGTTGCTTTTTACATGGTTTACACGTGGTTTATTTGCTATGAACACCTTTGGCCACCAAGTCACCTATGAAGCAAAATATCACAGTCAAGAAGGGCATCACGCATTGGGAGGGATTGTTAGTGTTACTCCCATTCATCATCGTGTGGTGAAGATTGGCTGTGGGGGAACCAATCAGGTCCAAGGCCTCCCCCCGCCAATGAACGTTAATCTCGTTGTCGCTCGTCTCCCTTCTTGTGTCATCAATTAACGCATTTTACTACAAAGCAGAGTTTAATCTAAATAGTACATTTGCCTATGTATATATATGTATTCCCTTGAGGATAGAGTCATATTTAAAAAAAGATATAGATTCTGTAATTTTAACAATTGTTTTTTCTTTCTTATTGGTAATGGTAAAAGAAAACAGCTTAAAGGAGCATACATGTTCGCATAGTAACGTACAGTATGTTCTATTCAATCACGCAATCCTCTGTTTTCCATTTACATCATGGCAGTAAATGACATCAGGATCGCTCTAACCTGTGATGTCATTAACTAAGATGTTTATCATTCAGCGGTCACTGCATCCCAAGCCTAATGTTTATTTCAATCGGAATGTTTAGCCTGCAGCCTTCCAAATATTACCCAACGTTATCGGCTTTCCAAGCTGCTGACTGAACGTTCCTTCCCCAGAGCCAATCACAGATGTAGATGCCGCCAAATCTGTAAACCATCCATATTTTTGATGCGAGTAGCTATTATCTAATTTATATAAAGGCTATTTCTCAGGATACAGACGAGATCATTACAATTGAACAATTTCCTTACGTCCTCTATTTATTTAAAAAATGGGAATCTTCCGCGATTCACAATCAGCTGCAAGTTATATACTGTTGTGTTGTTTTGTGCTTAGGTAAAGGGAAGTTACAACATAACTGTGTGTATATTGATAGTCCCAGGCATTGTGGGTGGGTGGTAATAACCTGTACAAAAGAGCAGGGGTGTAACTAGAAATCATCAGTGCCCCCATCCCCAGAAAAACTATAATAGTACACCCCCGGCTTCATCTACAGCAGTTATCTGTACCAGGGGGCTGAATCTGTGGTAGGAAACATAAGAGGTTTGTAGCTACCCCTCTTCAATAATAGAGGGAATTCCGGACAGGCTAAGCCATTGCCTTTGCCTTCAGTAACATGCCTGTGCCTGCAGATCACCAAAGTACAATTCCCAAAGTTTCAGAAACGAGTTCTCCGGCGGTGAGACCACTGAGACGTGTTTTAATCTTCACCCCTCCTCCACTGGTGCTAAGATCCAACTTGTAGACATTCACGCAGAATCAAATCTCTCTCCATGAACCGGTCACTGTTACCACTTGGATTAGGCCAATGAGAATCAAGTGGAAGCAGACGGGTTCCCTTATGCATGTAGGTCATTGTATTCTAAAGCCTCCGCTTTGTTTGTATTTATTTATTTATTAAACTGTGTTTTTGGTTTTTTTTTTTTAATATATATATATATTTTTTTTTTTAAATAGACACTGCGGCTTCCTCACCAAAGTACCAGGCGTTTTTTTAACTTTCCATATAAATTTACACGTTGTCATTTCCTTCTGTATCCGCAAGATTCCTCATTATTTTTGTTGTTCTTTGTTACCATGGAGATGTCATTTTATCTGTCAATATAATATTTATAATCTTATGCTGGTAAATTTTTTTTAGATCTAATTTTAAAAAAATGTTAAAAAAAAAAGATAATCACAATGTCACAGGGCTGTTACAGCAGCCAATCAGATGTTAGCGTATTACTGGGCTACTGCAGTTAGATAACATCTGGTTGGTTGTTGCAGATTTATATCACAGGCAAACTTTTGCATCAGCCCCATAATACAGTATCTGTGCCGGTCGGTATATCTATATTTCCAGGTAATATGCAATATCAGAATGAAGGCATATCAGGCAAGGCACATTTCAATCATGATCTTGCTGTATCATTGTATTTTGTTGACTGTTATTGACATACATAACCAGTATCATTTCAGCACCAACATGGCAACTCCAAACCTTCCTCGAACATAGAGTATATTTTTAAGGGCTTGATTTTGCCAATAAACTTTTTTTTTGCCATATTGGAAACACAAGGGATTTTTTTTTCTTCCTGGTATGTGTAATTTAAAGCCCAGACACCGTGTTTTGCAGAATTTGCAAATTAAATCTTGTTTCAATAATGTATCCTATATAATAAAACCCTTACCTGCATCTGTGTGTGCCCCGACAGTACACAATGCACATGCTTGAGATTGTCCATGCAGTTTCTAATGATTTGCCACTAGAGGGAGACATACACACAGGCATGGACACAGTAGTTAAGGTAGATACTGACCTTGGGACACTGAGGGGGGACTCTAAGGGGATTAACTGCTGGGGCCCCCTGCGAGATTGGAGGCTGGGCCCCTAACACACCCTCCTTTCTGAGAAAATATGCGTTTAGCTGTTTTTAAATAGCTGATCACGCTTATGAAGTAAAGATACGTGCGATCAGTTGTTTAAAACAGCTGAGTGCGTACCTTCTTGAGAGGAGATTGTGGGCCTTCTTACCTCTTGGGCCCCCGCAGCAGCGGGCCCTAATGTTATGCCAGTGGGAACTCTGGGTTTGGCACACTGGACACTTAAGGGAGACTCTGGGCTTGGGACACTGAGGGTGGACTCTGGGCTTGGGACACAGAAGACACACCTTGGGACACTGAGGGTGGACTCAGGGCTTGGGACACGGGGGCTCTGGCCTTCAGACACTGAGAGAAGACCCACCTTGGGACACTGGGGGCATAAAACCCAGGACCATATATATAATGGTTTGTTGTTGGTAATGTCTGATGGACCTTTTTATAGCAGTTATTTTTACAACGGCAATATTGCTTTTGCCGTGGCAACTTACATTAAACCTTTCTACCCTGCTTCCCGTCTTCATACCATATGCGCAAAACATTCCACTTGAATCAGAAACAATCCTATTTACTCCTGTTGAGGGCCCTTATGGTTGGCCTAAAGGTGGCCATACACTATACCTCAGGGCGTATCTAGGATCAGAGAAGATCAGAAGCACTTCTGGGCACACTACGTGCCGTGCATAGCGCAGCAAAAATTTTAGACCATGCCCCCTTCCCCGCCCTAATTAAGTTAAACACATTAAGTACTTAATAGGGATAAACAGTGAAGAACCAAGAGATAGATACACAGCCAGGAAGTTATAAATAGAAAGACAGAGAAATAGATAGAGATAAGGTGTAGACAGATACACAAAATAATGATACAGAGGAACAGTATTCCATTATACTGGTAGTAAACTGGCAATTTCATTATATACAAGTAGCCATGGGAATTTCATTACATACTAGGAGCCATGGGAATTTCATTACATACGGAGCGCCATTTCATTACATACTAGGAGCCATGGGAATTTCTTTACATATTTATAGCTATTTGATTAGATACTGATAGCCATGGGAATTTAGTCACATACTGGTTAGCCATGGGCATTTTATTACATACTGGTAGTGGTAGCCATGGGCATTTCATTACATACTGGTAGTGGTAGCCATGGGCGTTTCTTCATATATTGGTAGCTATTTTATTGCATACTGGAAGCCATTTCATTACTTTCTGATAGCCATGGGAGTATTTTACATACTGGCAGCCATGGGAATTTAATTACATACTGGTAGCCATTTCATTACATACTGGTAGCCATGGGATTTTCTTTACATACTGTTAGCAATGGGAATTAAGTCACAAACTGATAGCCATTTCATAACATATGTTAGCCATGGGAGTCGCATACTGGTAACCAATTCATTACATACTGTTAGCCATGGGAATTAAGTCAACTACTGGTAGCCAATTCATTACATATGTTAGCCATGGGAGTCACATACTGGTAGCCATTTCATTACATACTGTTACCCATGTGAATTGTCACATACTGGTAGCCATTTCATTACATATGTTAGCCATGGGAGTCACATACTGGTAGCCATTGCATTACATGGTAGCCAATACATTACATACAGTTAGCCATGGGAATTAAGTCACATACTGGTAGCCATTTCATTACATATGTAAGCCATGGGAGTCACATACTGGTAGCCATTGCATTACATGTTAGCCATGGGAGTCACATACTGGTAGCCATTTCATTACATACTGTTAGCCATGGGGATTAAGTCACATACTGGTATCCATTTCATTACAGTTAGCCTTGGGAATTAAGTCACATACTGGTAGCCATTGCATTACATACTGTTAGCCATGGGCACTTCACAAAATAACAGCAAACTGGCAATGGCTTTTACCTACCCCATGTGCAGGGGGATTGCCCTGCCCATGGGGAAGGTAATAGCCTAATAGGGCTATCACATTGCCAGATGAAGCCTTGGGGAGGAGTGCAGGTGTGGCAGCAGTACAAAGCATTTGCGCGATTAAGTCACCCCGCAGCAGCAAGGTACTACTGGGAACGGAATATTCGGGCACCTCTTCAGGTAAGTTATATTAAAACATTTGGGGCACAAAGATCCAGGGCACATGCCCCAAAGGTTTTAACATAGATACACCACTGCTTTACGTTTGGACATTCCTGCAAACAATTTGGACACCCGTAAACAATTGACCCTTTAAATACTCATCATACTTGGATTCACCTGTGTATGTAGGTCAGGGGGTCACTGAGCTTACCAAGCCAATTTGAGTTCCAACAGTGGCGTAGCTACAGACTTATGGGCCCTGATGCAAAATTTGGGCATGGGCCTCCCAACACTGCCGCAAACACAAATCGGCACCGCAAACCAAATAATCTTTTCCATAAATATCCAAATTCATTTTAAAACAGACAAACATACTTTACCCATACACCTAGCAAAACTATTCAATCAGATTCAAACAGTATTTCTAAACTTATATCCTCAGGCACAGCAGGGGTTAAGTATTCCACCTGTAGGAGCGGACACTTGAAGAATTAAAACACAGTCAGGCTCAGGTGCTCCTCCCCTTAACTTATACTCTGCCGCACCGGAAGCCTGCCTCAGTTTTTCAAGTGTCCGCTCAGGAGTTGGACTACTTCTCAGTCTGCTCTGACCTGCAAAAGAAATTCACATGGAACAGCTGGACTTACCTCCCTTCCAGCTCTTCCTCTACCAGCAATAAATGCAGAAGTGGGCTTTTCACCCACTTCTAGTGTCCGACGAACCTACCTATTTCTGAGCCGTCCCCCAACTCGTGGGTTCTCCATGGAGGTGGAACATCAGGGGCAAACCTACCCTGAAAGGGCTTTCCATGCTCAGGTCCCTTACCCGGCAACCCACTTTTGGTAATGCCCCCGGGTCCTCCAGGGGGGGTTTTCCCATTCGCTGGAGCTCCTGATTCTCTGGCACAACCTCATTGGTCGTGGTGGCGGGACTTCCTTCTCCCTCTCTTCCGCTCCTTTCCCGCTTCAGCCACAAGCTCTCTTCCTACCTCTGGACCTCTCTCCTGGCTCTCAGACCTCCCCCTTGTCTTTGCTCTATAGCTCTCTTCCAGCCTGCAGATAAGTTTCTCTCCCTTCTCTATAAATCTTTTCTTTCCTAGAATAAGGGATCTAATTCAAGGGCTATCTCTTTAAGGTTCTCTGAACCTGAAGGGGGACCCAGGCACCACCCTCCCTATAAGTGGGTCTCAGTTGGGCATTTTGTCTGTTTTCTCTATTACTATAGATATTTAGTTATATGTGTGGGCCTGTTGCCCAATGTTATAAGTTTTCCTTATTAGTACTCCTTTCGTTCTCCCTCAAAACGGAGGCAGGCTTCCGATGTTGCAGACTATAAGGTAAGGGTAGGAGCACCAGAGCCTGTGTATGTTTCAAATCTTGAAGTGTCCGCTCCTAGAGCTGAAATACTTAACCTCTCCTGTGCCTGGGTCCCCCTTCGACTTCAGAGAAAAAAAATTTTTATGGTAAGAACAAAATTTCTGTCAGGTGGGAGAAATGTCAGCGACTAAAACTGTGCGAGGAGCCAGAGAGAAGTTAGTTACTACATGAGTGTAATTCTCCTTTAAACGGTTTCTCTAATTTCTTTTTATGGTGCTACACAGTGGCTATGAAAGCCATATTACAGGCTATTCATACAAGCAAACATTGCCTGGAATATATTTACTACATGGATCATGTAGTAAGATTAGGGTTCCAACCTTTACCTATGACCCAAACACATATGAAATATACATGCTCCAGTGCTCCATGCTATATGGCAACATGGCTATCATTGCAGCCTGCATCATGCTAACCTGCCGTTTGTCATGTACATTCCAGTTGTGTTAGCCAACACAATTTGAAATAATCGAGAATCACATGTTCATAAGCGGTCACTGTGTTAGTTTGTATAAATGGCTTGTAAAATGTGATCCTTTTGCACTTGACAAAAGCCAAGAAATGTGTTTTCACTGTGTAGCACAATAAAAGATATAAAAAATATATATATATATTTACCTGGTGTACGCTGGCACCCAGAACAGTAGTGAGGGACCAGCAAAGGCCAATGACTTGAGACTGCTGCACCAAGCTCAAAAGAACATAAAGGAGGCAATAGAGTCGAGTGATGGGCCAGTGGACTTGAAGGGAAATATTAGGAGTGCCAGGGAGAAATGGTAAAAATAGGGGTTTGAGGAGTAAAGATTGTGAGGTTAAAACTTAGGGATGAACATGCACTTTAAAACTTAAAGAGTTGTTGGTCTCATTTACTTTTTTAAACATATATTAATTTAGATTCACAACAGTGTAGCTAGTATGGGACCCAGAAAAGTCAGAATACATGTCCCCAAGTGGGGTTCTATGATCCTATGCAAAGGAAAAACTTGGATAATGCTGGAAAGTCCCAGAGGGTGGTGAGCAAAAAACAGGAACCTCCATACCTCCTTGTTTAACACATCACTAATGACAGCTAGGCCTGTATAGCAGGCCTAGCAGGTATAGCAGGAATTAACTGAAAATTCATACAGACAAATTTGTAATCAGTAATAGCTAAAGTTAAGATCCATCCTCCTGACCAACCGGTCGGCCAGGAGAAAGGATGATTTGTTGCGGCAATTGTGGGCATGGCAGACAGTCTGCCGTGACCAAGCGTGCGGTCCACAGAGGGACGCACAATTGGCCAGGGTTTTCGGGCATGTCTGATCATGCTTATCCATTTCGGACCAAGGGACTGTCAGCCGCGTCCCAAAAAAATAAGAATAATTCGTCCCAAACGACCGATACACTGAAATATCGTCCAGAAATCAGTCTAACAAAAAGAGCCAACACTAAACATGGACATTACACACAAATCCCCTCCCAATCCATTGGTCAATTAAGTATGTGACTGCTGATCCCATGCTGCCTCCTCTGCACAAGCTCAAGCTTATCAAAAACTCACTGAGCAGAGGGAGGAAGCAGATACCTTAACCAGATTGAAAACTTGCTTTGAGTTACTAAATCTTTTATCCAAAATAATATCCTTTAAAAGTAAAACTAGCAAGGTGCAGCCAGGGACATCTCTGTACCAGGCCCTTTTTAATGGAGTCAGCTCAACACTATTCTATTTAAATATAACTAGAATTTCTTGTTTTTGCCCAAATTAAAATCTTTGAAATGTTCTATACATTAGGGAGCATAACCTTCCAATATGGCTGTATAACTGTAGCAACATTTAGACTATAAATTATAAAAATACATAACGCGAGTCACAGACGTGAAGACAGATTTCTGTGTAAAGTCCTGCAGACACATGCAATTTATCATTCATGAATGGCTGCTTCATCCAACATTCACATGTGTGTGGCAGGTCGCATCACCGTTGTTCATTGATCCATCAGGACTATTTGCCAATGAAACTGTCGGCAGCCCTGGCACACGTTTGATTGTTAGCCGAAGAGGTAATTCTCAGTGTTTACACATACCTTAACTCTTAAATTTCATTACGTACCGGGATTCGGCACAAATTACAAATAGATTAAACAGGTATGAATTTATATTCTATACGGACACTAAATTGTACATTTTACTTCTATGATACAAACTTATTAAAAACTACTCCAAACCAACAACTGGTACCATAATTCTTTGCAAAGGAAAAATAAGAAACGGTTTCATGGTACAAAAGCGTTTAATTTGCTTACTTGCAACACACTAAGGGGAGGGGGGGTTTGATGATGGGTAGAGGGGAAGCAGATTAGATTGTAGGTAACATAAAGGGATGCATTATCGGTCCAACAATTCCCTTTCTGATCCGACATTTCATTTTGCCACAAAATTCTTACAACTGCATTTTTTTAAATCCGTCTTTAAAAAAAATTCAGTGTTCCACATTCACCTACATAATCAATCAGTCTTACAGACCATAAGCCGTCACAGAAGATATTAGTCACTTCAGTTAGAAAACAAAAGGCATTTGTCCAGCAGCAGAAGAGACACCCCTAGCAGACTGGAGACATTCAGTAGCAGCTCAAAGTTATTGCTCTGTAGAATTTGCGGATGACCACACTGTCACAAGGTACAGCACAGAAAGACAGGTCCCTTTAAGGATTCTTATTTGGTTTCCTCTTCCAGTAATTGCTGTAGGCTTCCTCAAACATATGCTTACAAGGGATCTTGGCCTTCAGCTTGGAACAAATAAGGAAGGAACCCCCCATTTTGCGGTGAAGTGAATAAGACTCCTCTGGGGGTGGGATAAGCCTGTGCTTTAACATGACCGGAATCAGTCGATGAATCCTCTCAGTTGTGCTCTGGGAGCCAAAGTCAAAAGGCGACTCAGAAGCAAAGGCCTCCCCAAGGATTAGAACAGCCTCTAAGTGGGCCTGTTCCATTGCCTGTCATACAAAATAGAAAAACTTTATTGGTAAATTATCTCTATTCTATTTGTTGTACTTAAATTTTGCCTCAGTCATGTTATTTCAAATTCTACCCATTGCTATGAATAAATGGAAATATGGTTGGATTATGCCCAATAACCAAATGACCAACCCTGAAAGCAATGGGCAGATTAGTTTTACTATATTACATATAATCAAAGTAAATAATGAGGCTTTTACAAGCTCTAACAAAAACCCACCTTGGATTCGTAGCCAGAAAGGAATTTCATATCTATAGACATCTTTAAAAGCTTCTCTCGGTCTTGGTCAGCAGCTGCTCGAATTATCTGAATGATAAAACAGTTTATTAACAATGTTTAAGTGTCAGAGTAGTTTACCACCTTTTATATGTAATACGAGTTGATGCAAACTGATCAAGCATTAGCAATGTGCATTGGGTGGTCTCACTGAATCCAGTAATGAGCCTCCTTGTCATTTCCCTAATAATAGAACTGGACCAAGAGGTAACATTTTGCATTAAAAGTTTCGCCTGTGATCTGAAAGGAGAATTCAGATCTCAAAAAACGTTACATTTCTTTAGTTCGCCCACAACTTATTACATGAAAACAAACCAGGGTTTCAGCCGGTTTAGTAAATGGTGCAAGAAAGGCCAATACTTTGTCTACACAGCATTATTTTTACATGGATTATGACAGGTGTAAGATTTTTTTTTTCTTCTTTAAATCACCAATTGTAGGACGGGTCTTTAAAAAACACACAGCAGGAATCCAATCAATATAACCCGCCATTTCTCTCGAGTGTATTAAAGTAACTTAGTTGATCTCTAGGAATATCCCCTATTTTTTGTTTGGATTTGTCTGAATACAGTTATGATGCTGTTAAAGGACAATTAAAAGGACCTTGAGTCGGAAACATGTGTGATTAGCCCAATAAAGAGCAATAACCTTGTGTGCTGTATATAAAGCAATTACGCCCACTTTTACCTATAAGCCCCAATATCAACAGTTGCTTTAAAGGGCATGCTCACCCCTAAATAAATGTGCTTAAATTGTAAGTGAATGTATACATGTAATTGTAAAGTGCTACTGAAAATGTTGGAGCTATATAAATCAACAATAATTATTGATAAATTATACATAGATAACCCCAAACCAACAATAGATAGTCCTACTTCAGTCAGTAACCCATACACTACTTAGACATTAGACAATGTCCAAATCATAAGATGTCCAATCTAAGAACGGCCTAGCCCACCCTTTTAGGCAATCAATTTGAGATTAAAGACCACATTTTACAAGCAGCGTTTTTTGACATTATAAAGATATCTTAAATGTATCTTAAGTCTGCCTAGTGTATGGCCAGCTTAGCCATTTATGCTCATCTCCCTCTGCCAACTATACAGACACCTCCTTCTCTTCACTTTCCTGGACTTTGATAAGGCAATGCTGGATAACCATAAGGAAAGGAGATGTAAAGTAAGAATTACAAAGTGGGGCCACTAGTGGGTTAAATTATAGCTTTGGGGGTGGACATGCCCTTTAAGGTTTGTACTTATGTGTGATTACAAGGCCAACCCATGGCACATGGTCACACCTCGATGATTTGGTTGAATAATCAACGAGGCCTACACAAACAGACGTTTAGGCAAATGGAGTACCCATTCATGAAACGATCCTGGCTAAATGAACGCTCATTACTAATCATATGTTGTAGGTTAACACCCAAGATCAATATATTTACTCGCTTCCCTGTGGTCCCTGAAACCCAGAAACCTTAAACATTCCCCACAGCAAAAAAGCCAGAATATGTAAAAAAAAAAAAATAATGCAACTTTCTTCTAAGAACAAAGAAGTGAAGTCTTGGCTGTGACTGACTGTGCATTTGGCCGCACCTTCCCAGTCCGGCACATCTCCTTTGAACTTACAGAGGAGGCAAGGACCATTAATGAGAATTGCCACAGGGAAAAGTAAGTATTCTGGGCTTTAGGAACTGCGGGGAATCATTGGTTTAGGGGGGTAAATATGGATTTTTACTCTGTGGTGGACATGCTTTTTAAGCAAGGATGGTGCAGCACCAATCAGGAAGCAGTTTGCTAAAATAAAGGTTTCTGGATAGATTTAAATACATTTACCCTCTGGGCAAGGCACAGAGGTCACATTTTTTGGAAATAACCTGGCTGTAAAGCAAAAGGATTAAAATATCCATCCCCTCCATCTTTAATGTATTTGAAATTATACAGTAACTCAAACCTGGCTCAACAGGTTCTTTGTTAAGCAGAACTTAACTTAAAATAATTTCTGACCAATGTAGATTAAATTTATTTTGTGACTTTTTGAGGACAAGTAATGGAACGATTTACTTACTTCAATATATAAATCAGTGAATTCTTCATCAAATCCCCTAGTTGCACCAAAATCTAATAATGCAACCTAGAAATAAAACAACAACAAAAAAACAGAGCAGAGTTCAGCAACAAATAGCCAATCAGTTTGTCTAGAGAGAAACAGGTCTAAAGCTAGCAATACATGGGCCAATCCATTATTTAAAGCAAATCGCTTTTTAAATATATATCATTTTGCATTTGATCGAACAAAAGTGACCATAGAATCAATTGAATTGTCAGGTCAGAAAAGGTCAGTCGATCTGACAGGTTTTCTAAAAATTTCAAATCAATCATTGGTATTAACAAGCATGCACAGTTAATCAGAATAAACGTTACACAAGAATCACTTAAGTAAAGGACAATTTAAAAAAAAAAAAAAAGATTCACGTGTGTTAGATAAAATGATCGACTGTTTATTGAGCATGATGAATCTACCAAGGCAGTTGATGTAAAACAATCCAACATAAAATTGACCAATGCATGGCTAGCTTTCCATTACTGATGACACCTTAAAGGGTAACTGGGTACTGTTACTGTCCATTACTGATGACACCTTAAAGGGTAACTTCCTTACTGATGACACCTTAAAGGGTAACTGTGGCCATACAAGTGTAACTCCTAACTTTCAAACAAGCCTATGATGAGGTCTCTAAGTTATAGGCTTGTTAAGTTAGGCTCAGACAGTCAGGATAAACAAGCAAGTGTGTGATGGCCACATGATGTGTTGTTTAACAAGCCCCCCATCCCCCAGCACTGAAGGGGTTGTTTCTGTATTCATAGGTTTGTAGAACAATAGGATTAAGATCTTTTTCTCAACTCTGTTCATGTTATAGCATTTTTGCTGTGAAGAAGAGTCATGTGATGTCTGCTGAGTCAAATTAATTTTTTTTTTTTAGAACTACAAAAGTAAAACAAGCCCCTATGATAATAGATGCTTGCAGGCAGAGAAACTGACCAATAATCTTAGAAAAACCTCTGAAAAATCACAACATTGTGAATGGATTAATGGAATTTATTTACCCAAAAAAATTAAACATATACCGTATATACTCGAGTATAAACCGAGGTACCCAATTTCAGCTAAAAATCCTAATAAAAGTTGTTGACTCGAGTATAAACCGAGGGTAGAAACTTGGCATTCAAGATGTTCGGAAACTACAACTCCCAGCTAATAAAGCATGCTGGGAGTTGTAGTTTCCAAACATCTTGAATGCCACCCTCACTTGGCATTCAAGATGTTCGGAAACTACAACTCCCAGCTAATAAAGCATGCTGGGAGTTGTAGTTCCCAAACATCTTGAATGCCCCTCTCACCCTCCCACCCAGTTCAGTTTGTACCTGTGGTCTCTTCTCCCTGTGGGCTCTCCTCCATCCAAGGGCTTCCTGGCAGCATTGAAGGTACGGTATCCTTAGCATTCCTGCAGCCGCGCGCTCATTCCTTTACTGGTGTGCCGGCTGACGTCACTGCCCAGAGCCGGGCTTGGCGCCGGGCAGTGACGTCAGGCCGGCGCGCCAGTACAGAGAAAAATTGTGCGGCTGCCGGAATGCTCAGGTAAGCTGTTGACTTAAGCTGTTTTTACATAATTAAAAAAATAATCTTTATTTCATGATGGAATAACCTTTGTAAAGTAATATATTTTCCTTAAAAAGCCTTTTATTTTAAAAAGAAAAATCCGATTTAAAATCAAAAATCCGTTTGTGTTTTTTTTTTTTTTTTTTAATCATTGATTTTTATCCACCCTACTTGTGGCTAGGTTTAAAAATGATTTTCTGCTGAATTGGATGAAGGCTTGGTAGCTGCTGAAAAAATACCACGAATACCCGATGGACCAAATTATCAGTTGTTCGGGTCAAAATATCATCCGGTATGTACCTAGCCTCACCTGGATAAAGGCAAATCTGTTCTTCAATTACCTTATGTAGCTGAGGGTCATAGAAGAAATTGGACCAGTTGGGATCAGTCTGCATAAATCGGAACTCGAACAGTTCTCGGAGGCACAACTGGAGAATGTTGTTGCAGATCTGGGGGGGGGGGGAAAGAGTCATCCTAATATACAACTATTTATTTTATAGTAAGCATTCAAATTTGGTAGGACATAAAGTAGACTGGTTCTTGTAGTAGGACATAAAGTAGACTGGTCCTTGTAGAGAATTTATCTGGCCCAGGAGTCAGCCTCATAGACAAAAACCATGATTTGAAAAATTAGATGTAGAAATAAATGCACCTGACTAAGAGAATTATAGCTTTATAAGAAGTAAATTTGTTTTAGGATATAGACTGTGGCCCTTTCATTTAATTTTTGGGAAACCACAGTCTTTCCAAGTTGCCCACTTTACTCCCAGACGTCCACCAACCTTATAAATTGAGTGAGTTATTAGATATTCCATTATGCACGGATGTCACACAAACCCCTTATAAAAGTGCCTAATTCAGGTAGAGAATGAGCTGTGACCGACGATATAATTTTAGCACAAAGTAAAACGATATTGGTTCACTGTGGTGTGTCCTTTAAATACATGGCAACTGCTCAGTGTGTTATATGTATTCTCCGTTTTTCAAAGCTTAGTATCGTCATCACTATTCTATTATTAAGAAAACAGAGAGCAGTATACTCTAGCTATTCAGAGAAGCACTAGGATTAAAATAAAGTCCCGTGAATGTTTTGCCAACAACACCACCTGCTTTTATTACAGGCAAGTGTCCAGGCAATCGCCTTCATGCTTACAATTTTCTTTGCTATCTAGTTAGTGCCACCTACTTGCTTACTGCCTGTAATTTTCCAAGACCCCTGATCCACATGGAAAGGAAACTATTTTTGGGATATTGCATCAAAGAGAAGCAGTTAGTGGCTCAGATCCAGGGGGGCAGCTGCAGCTCAAACCTCACACCTTGGGCATGATCAGAGCACAGAATTTACAAGGGCTTGTCAAGGTCAATAGGAAATGACGCTCTCTGCAACTTTGTGGTTTCAAAATAGTCAGAAGGTAATATCAGGCCAGAAATTTTTTTTAAGAAAAGGAACTTCCTCTCAAGGACTTAAGATTAAGTTACAACTAAATGATAACTTTGCCGGACCAAGTACTAGATCTACTGTTGCAAAAAAAGAAACAGAATTCTCGTTGCACATCAACAAATCTAACCATTGAAATTTATCAGCGTAAACTCCCTTGCACAGATTAACTTCATTCCCATGTGTTAGAAAGAACAACACGCAACGTACATTACAGCGCTTTAATGTGAACCGCTCCATTCATTTCTATGAGCACTGCGTTTTGGTGCGACGTAAAAAGCACCAAAACACGATCTAGTGTGAACCAGCCCTGACAGTAATGCAGACGGCGGATGTTCATTGGATGTTTTTGGCCCTCACACCTTGCCGATAATTGACAAATCCTGACGGATCCCGACCAGTATCGGCAAGGCATATGGGCACCTTAATTCATTAAGAAATAATCCAGGTCCTCAGATTTTGTTACTATTTTATGGTAACAATCAATCTTATTACAAAGAGTAAAGTAAGGATGACAAAGTGAACACCGTTTACATTGATATTTAAATTAAATTACCTCATTGCGCATTTCCTGACTGAGGCCTTCAGCTTGGTCGAGAGGGAAGCCAGACACCAGTTCGGTGGTCAGGACATGCTCACTGCACAGCTCATCAATGACCCCAGGGACATAAAAGAAAGGGTCATCTTTCAGAAATTCTCTGTGCAATGCAAGGAGGACATGATCAGAAATAACAAAATGATCAAAACCAACCTCGTAACAAAACACTGTCACTTTGTGGTACATGGGGTTACAGAGAACAGAATTTGGAAACAGAAAGGGACAAACGAATGGAGTAATAAAACAAAAAAGAAAAAATCAGGATTACTTTAACAAGAACCTACCTACATCTGTAGCATTATCTCATGCTCAGAAATTTCTAAATTTCCATGTTCAGGTACTAAGAATATAAGTTATAATAACATACTTGAACTTTTTACAACAGGCAGCCTCTCTCTTGTAATTACACTCCAGGGTCAACTCTCTGCTCAAAACTTCAATCAGATGCTCAGGAAACAGTCCTACGGGAAAAAAAATTCAATGACGACAAGCTTTTCTGGACCAGTTGTTTACAGAACACTCAATCCAGACATTTTTGGCTGAAATTTTAATTACCGTATATACTTGAGTATAAGCAGAGATTTTCATGCTTTAAAATTAGCCTGAAAACCTAACCTCGGTTTATACTCGGGTCAAGTCCTAATTTAGCTCCAAACGCTGCAATTGGCGCGGTGTTAATAAATCCTTCACTTGCGTAGAACGTTACAGGAGCTGATCTGCCTTTACACCCCTTCCTGCTTCCTGTAGTCAGGCTGCTGGACTCACTCAGCACTGTCACTGCTCATCTGGATGCTGTAAATCTGATGGGTCTTCACAGTTTGGGGCAAAATGGCTGCTAGTTCAATGCAAGTGACAGCTTGAAACTACAACTCTCAGGTGACACTTAACTATTGGGGTCAGATTGCCCTTTACTATATGGGGGTCAGAGTGCCATTTACTATATGGGGGTCAGGAGAATTGTAAATGATGGTAAGCTTAATTAAAGGTTTATTGAACCTTGCCACTCCACATGTTTAGAAACTACAACTCCCAGCAACCAAAGCATGCAGGGAGTTGTAGTTTCCAAACATCTGGAGTGCCAAGGAATTGGGGGTTATTGGTACTGGATTTAGCTATTACTGTATGGGATTAATGTATGGGAATTCTGCTGTACATTTAAAGGGCAACTTCAGCCACAAAACAATACTAAATCAGAAGGCAGTAGTGGTGATAATTTCTACCCTCGGCTCAGTCAGTTTTACACATTTTTCAGGTAAAAATAGGTACCTCGACTTGTACTTGGATCAACTTATACTCAAGTATATAAGGTAAGCCGTTTGAGTGGTCACTGGGAACAGATTGGCTCTAATTGTGTGTACAGGAACCAGAACCACCGCTAGCCATGCAAAACTACATGTGTAAATCCATGCCTGAATAGCAACAGTTTAGCAGGCAGTGAAACCTTGATACTATTGAATTGGCTAAAAAGGGGACTAATTATCTACAGTAAAAGAGAGCAGAAAAGTTTTACCTTCAGGGAGAGCATTGCTCATACTGAGAACGGTCATAAGATTGTTGACGTCGCTGTGGATGCTCTGAGCTACTCCAGGATACTATAAATACAATACAAAATAAAAATGAAACCTAAGGAGTTCCATTACATTAAAGGGTATCTCCTCCTCTTATATGAACTTTTTCTGTAGTATAGGGATACCCTATCCCACCCCCAACCGCCGTTATTTGTTAGCAAAAAAAATAACCAGAAAAGGTACTTGCTGAGCTTCCTTCCCCCGACGTTCAGACCCGGCCCCTCTGCTTGCAGGACATTGCAAGCAGCAGGAGTCCGGACCGGGAGCCGCGCACGTGATTAGCTGAGAGGCAGCCAATCACAGACACAGCTGCCGGCAGTGTAGAATGCCGGGGGAACGAGGCTCTGTAGCTGCATTACTTATTATTGTTTTTGCAAACAAATATAGTGGTTTGGGATGGGGTCCACTACACTACAGAAAAACTATTTAATGCTAGGGCACAGGGCAGCAAACGGGGATCAAGAGGGAGGGAGGTGTTCCAGTGGGCAATCCAGAAACCTCTCAGAGGAAAGGTAAGAGACGGAAACCTTTTCACTCAGACAGGCTCCTGCTCTTCACTTTCTGGAACTTTGGACAGACATTGCATGAGAACTGGAGCAGAGGTGTAAGGTAAGGATTTTTAAACACTTTTCAGTGGGGCCAGTAAGGGGGGGAAATGTTAGTTTTGGGGATGGACATTCCCCGTTAATAGGAGAATTACTAGGCTGACACACTCAATAGCTTTTGTGCTGTGTACAGTGGTCTTGATCTGCTATTATGTAGAAGATTGCGGCTTTCTTTTAACAAACATCCACTCTGTATAATCCAAAGCTCTACTGAAAACAAGCACCGAGATACATAGGATCACCGTAACTACTGGCTAGGGGAGTATAGTAAATAATAAATATCTTTATTATCTCATTATTAGGATAATAAAAAGATCCTACAATACAATGGCGATTCCCTCCCAGAAGTTGTAACACATTTTTCTTTCGGTTTATCTCCTTATTGTCATTTTCAGTTTGACTTACTACACCCCCTAGCCAGTACTTATTGTGATCCTATGCATCTTAATGCTTGTTTAATCTCATAATGCTTTGGATTATACAGAGGGGGTATTTATTCAAAAGAAGGCAGCAATCATCTACGTAATAGCAAATCAGGACCACTGCATACAGCCCCATAACATTTCTTTCAACCCCAATACAGGCTAAGTTCACACATGGAAATTTAAGGAGCCCTGTGGCCACATTTTGGCTAAAAAGAAAACTAAAATCTATGGCAATTGGACAAGAAGTTAACATGCTATCTGTAATTCTAAAAAATTAAGACAAAATGTGAGCAATTGTTTAAATATGTTCTTTTGTCAATACAAAAGACACCACTGACCTGATGACAAGGTTGCAGACTATTATAAAATGCCGCTCAGCTATTTGTTGTCTGACATAACGTCCAGCTACAAACTAGCCTAATATTTCATATTGAAATTTCCTGTATAAACACCTGCAAGCATGGGAAGTAGCCAACACAATCTCCCCTATTGATATATAAAGTAAAGTTGATCCAGGGAAATTTCCGATTTCCACTTGGAGTCAGGAAGGATTTTTTTTTGCCTTCATAAATTTGGTGGGTTTATTTTTGCCTTCCTCTGGATCAACAGTTAGGCAGGTAATGAGGATATTTGTAGAAGGGTGGACGTATGTCTTTATTCAACCTCAAATACTATACTATGTAGGTGCCACAGCATTTGTATCATGTACCCATGCTCTGTACATTCCTCTAAAGTTCTTGGTGCAAACCCTGTAAATAGATGTTCCCATATGAAGTACAAAGTCAACGAATGATGAGCAGTTTCAGTGCACACAAACCTGAATTTTCATGGCAACCTCCCTTCCGTCTTTAAGACGTGCCAGGTGAACTTGACCTATGGAGGCAGCAGCAAAAGGGCGTTCTTCAAAGAAATCCAGCTTGTCTTTCCAATTTGGACCCAAGTCATGGTTTAATGTTTTCTGCAAGTAAGAAAAGTTGTTCATTTCAGTTTTGAGGAAATTTTTGAAATGTTGCATTTAAATTTCAATCGCCAGAAACACCAAACTCACCATCATCTGTTTTATTGGCATGAAGTCGGCACTCTGCCGCACTCGCTCAAATACCTTCTGTAGTTGCGGGTTAATAAAGGTGTCGTCTAGAAAAAAGGGAAAATGTGGAAATAAGACACTTAAATGTAAAGTGTTATCCTGCATTATTTTCCTTTACTATAGAATTACCCAGTCAAGAGCAATCAATCAGATCATAACAAATGGACCCTTAGATTTTTAGAATTCAGCTTTCCATTCTCAGCTTTTAAAAAAGGACACATTAAACTCCCTTTCTCCTCTGCTTCCTTTCATTTGTGACCTCATCCCTGGATAATCTCCCAATCAGCTGTTTTACTTACCTTAAGTCTACCTCACGGTTTCGGCCCACTTAAGTCTAATTCCTTCAGTCTACAATGTGACCAATTGAAAGACGCTTCTTGCAGAGTGCGTTTTCCCATGGCTTGTCCCTATGGCTTGGAAGGGACAAAGAGGACTGAATCAGCGAGGAAGACTTTACATAAGCAAAACAGATGATCGGGAAAGGACCCATGGGTGAAGACTGTTTAGGTGGGTTATAATTCCTACTTAATGGGAAAGGCCCCTGAACCTAAAAGCTAGAGTTAAGCACACCTCCCCAAATTCTAAGACTGCAATGTTCCACCATGTCCCTAAAGATAGTGCTTCATCCCAACATTCGCTGGCCCCTTCAATGTTCTTTATGGTTAGCGGCCATCAGTCATGACCATGGCAGCTGATATTGCGGTCAATGTTCTCTACTTTGAGCATGTGCAAATTTGTGAGCTTTAAGAGGAGGTGGCAACCTTTTCAGTAGTGGGCAGTAAATGTTGTGAGGAATAGTTGTCTTCAGGAAGGTCACAGAACAGTGTAAGTATTGCAATCTTGGGGGGTGGGGTGCTTAACCTAACTCTAGCCATTAGGTTGGTGTTAAATACCTTTCTTTAAAGGAGAAGTAAAGGCTTCTATTGTGTATTGTCGGCATTTAGCAAATGGAGTGTAGATTTTCCATTGGGATCCACATAAATAACTCACCCAGAGTATTAATCCGTATCCAGTCTCCATTCTGTTACAGTAATAACTTATGTCGGTAACATAACTCAACACACTTTCTATATTTTAACTTTAGGTCTCTTTAAAGAACCACTACCAACAATCAAAAGGTACTATATTCTAATCTACATGTAAAAACGCTACAACTAGAACAATATAGCAAAGTTGAGGTAGAAATCATGTACCAAGCAGTGTAAGTTCCATTAAGGCAAACTAGGCAGCTGCCTAGGGCCCAGTAAACATCAGGGGCCCCATATCAGTACTACAGCTATACAAGGAGGTCCCATATGTTATCCCTGCCTGGGGCCCAATTTGATTTTTAATCCATCTCTGGTTTGGATGGATTAATCCATCTCTCCATCAGCAGCAATTTCAATTTTGTCCAACCATTTTAAAAGTACCCAGGGTGAGGACCTAAACCTAAGGGACCTGTTCTTACCTAAAGTAGTTAAACACAGGTGAGGACCTAGTGGTTTAAGTCCTCACCCTGGGTCATTTTAAAGGGCCCAAACAAGAGTATAGTTTATAGTCCTTTAACATCTTACTATGTTATGTTATTACCAGATAGTCACTGCTACAAGACTTATTATACAGCAGAGGGGCATTTTAATAATGTTTTTCTGGGGAAGAAGGATTTGATGGTACAACTGTCATCCCCCGCAAAAGGATTGCATTAGTAATCTATTGCTGGGTTGAAAAAAACCCATAAAACTTTTTTAGAAATATATTAACTTGATGTTACAAGCTGTTTTAATTACAGCTGGCACACTAAACAAAGAGGCCCTTTAGTGTCCAACCATTTACAACAACAACAAAAAAAAAGTCTGATTTGGAGAAACTAGGTCAGCTTTAAAAGGAAGGAATAAACAGCCAATGTGAGATTTCCCCCTTTATTATTAATACATTTAGAGAGGTTGTGCGTTGAGTTTTTGATGTTTTTTACAAGCCTGAACAATTTAAAAAAAAAAGAATTTAAAGTAGAAAAAGAATTTCATTAAAATGTCAAAAGTCTAAGGGCAACTAGAATCATTCATAATTAATTTTTTTATAGCCAAAATACAGGAAAATGTTGCCCATATTCAAAATGGAGTGGTTTCATAAAACTAGTTTATCTTCATACCGACATTAGACACCGATAAACCTTCTCTGTATATTCACATTGTTAAAATGAAAACAAATCTTAAATGTGTGTCTAATCCCATTTGCATCAATTATGATTTGAACGGATGAATAAATGAAAAGCATCAACGCAAGCTCCAACACACACAAGTTGCCTAGTTGCCTAGTGGTCTGCCATCTTACAAGCGGACAGGGCTTAGGGGTTACAAATCCTTAAAAACTGTTTTTTAAGCAAGTTCTCCCAGGGAATTATAAACTTGATTTTCTCCAGTAAGTAAAATTATTTGAAATGGGTTTCATAAACCTTTAAGACAGGGGTTTAAGGCCTAAAAGGATTGGGCAAGCTATTGAAACCATAGCCTAGGTGCAGAAAACGGTCCAAACATTTAAAGGGTATCTCCACCCTGCAAAAAAACATTTTCTGTAGTGTAGGACACCCCAGCTAACCCCCAACTGCCATATTTGTTAAGTTAAAAAAGCTGCAGAAAGGTACTTACATGCCTATGATCCCCGGCATTCTAATCCGGGTCCTCTGCTTGCCGGAACTACAAGCAGGGGACCGGGTCGGCAGCAGAGTCTGTGATTGGCTGAGAGACAACCAATCACAGGCATGGCAGCTGGCAATAGGGAACCAAGGGCAGGTAAACATCTGAAGCTTCTTTAACTAAACCAACTTGGCGGTTGGGTAGGGGCTTAAGGAGACAGAGGGGGGGGCTCCTCTGCGCATGCCAGAGGACAGAGGAGAAGCAGGGACCGGATGACACGACAGCTACTGGGGCCAGTCGTGTGTTAAATTTTATAGTTTTGGGGGTGGACATGCCCTTTAAAATAGTTAAAACAGTGTCATCTTTTTGCTAAGCCTGTGGTCAGCAGATTTTATTGGGCAACAAACCACAAACCGTCAAGAATAGTCGTAAAGAATAACAGAAGTTGCAAGGACGTCTCCTACAGTAATATGCAGTCTGAATAACAAATGTTTTCTTAAAGTATATGAGAACACCAAAAAGAAAAAAACAACAACTTTAGAATGCAGATTCAATGTTGCGGAAAATTAAAAAACATCTAAAAAGGCAGATTCAATTTGCACCAGAAGGCAAAAAATCTGGCCTCAAATGGAAAATCCCTGCATCATCCATCCAAAAAAAAAAAACATATAAATTTAATAAAAAGAGTGTGTGTGTGTTGGTGGTGAGAGGATGGACTAGAGAAACCAGGAAGAAATTTTTACGGGGGGAAAAAAATATAGAAGGATTAAAATGCAGTCCTCTTTCTGTAGTGAGAAACTGACAGGGAGATTCAATAAAAGTTCTTATCGCTTAAAATGGTGCTAATTTTGCCCTAACCAATCAGATCTTATTTAACATTAGAAAGCTAACATCTGATTGGCTGGGGCAAAATTAGCACCATTTTAAACGATAAGAACTTTTATTGACTAACCCTGTATGTCCCTATGTGCAATTACATAACACTTCACATTAAAAGCAATGAGTTGCAATTCATTTTTTAGGCTTGTAAAATATCACGTGCCTCTCCAGGAAGTAAAGTCTTGCCATTAAAGGAATCTGTCCCATAAAATACTTCTCATCTTTATTACCTACTCCAGCACAACGGCAGTGAAAACTCCAATAGGTATTCTACTTTACCACTTTTCTCAGGCCCATGTAACATTTTTCCTGCTAATAATAATTCAGCAGTAACAGGGAAGTTTAGAGGGGTAAAAAATTTTTTTTTATCCATATCAGGGATTCACAAACTACCCAGAATACCTCAAACTACAGAGGGAAGACAGGTTTACACATATCTATGTATTCTACATATTGTCTTTATTTTTGAAAAATCAATGGATTTCATAGCCTTTGCTATGGCCAGTAGTGAGCTGCCATTTCAGGTTCTGCAACAGTCCCTCTTATTTCTAGGATACTCCACTTGTTTGGAATGTTCCCAATAGTAATTTCTACTGATATTTGTGCTAAAAGTCCCATTTATACCAGTGGAGTGCTTAGAGTGGACAGTAACAGCTATTGTCAAAGCTGCATTTAACTCCCTTGCTGACTTAGTAAGCTATCACTTTGCAAGCTTAGCTGGCAAGCTTTCGTTTCCACAGTGTTCTAACATGGAGATGAAAGGTCCAGTTAACCAAATATATGGTGTGCCACGATAAAAATTATTATGATTATGTAGCAAAAAGTTTTCCAAAAATGATTATCAAAAGGAATTCTAGCTAAAACGCTTTGTAAAATAAGCATATTTTTAAATAAAAATAAAACCTTTAGCCTTTATTATATAAAAACCAAAAACAATACTCACCTCCCTGTTGCCTCTTCAACCCTTTAAAAGTACCCAGGGAGAAGACCTAAACCTAAGTCCTTAACCCTGGGCACTTTCCACATCACCTATAATACTTATATCTTACTGCGGATCTCAGCAGTCCACGATGTAGCCAATGGGAAGTCAATGTCTTCCCATTAACCAAATTACGGACTGTCACCAACAGTACCAGAGCGGACCTGAGCAGCGAGGGACATTCCTATAAGTATAACAGCTGATGAGTTAAATAGCCAGAGTCTAGAATTTAGCAATTTAGGTCTTCATCTGGGTACTATTCAGGTGTAGAGGAGATGTAAACAATTGTCCATTAAGGTAAAATCTATTGATTCAGTACTAACTGATTTTGTAGAACAGCAAAACAGTTTCTATGTACGTCTCTCAGTACAACTCTTGCTGTTTTGTGAAAATTAAGGTTACTGTGATGGACAAAGATGCAGTACGGGGCTATAGAAATACTAGATACATTTTCAAATTTAAAGAAAAAAAAAAATATATTAATCTTTGAAGATGATAAGGGCCTAGCATAGCGCTCTCAAAATTTCAAATGTCAATATTCTGAAAGTTACTTACTTTCATATTTCTGCAATCTTTCAAAAAGCAGGGGTGGCATCACCTAGAATTTATCCTATCTCCAGGGCAAAGATCTCTACACCATTCACAAACCAGTTTCTTATGAAAAACCGTAAAAAGGAGCTTACTAGCATCATTTCCTCACCTCTGTAGGGGTCCATAAAAGTACATAACATTCAAAATATTACCTTTTGGAATGTTTAAAATAGAAATAAAGCATGCCCTAGTCCTAAAATTTTATTGTGCCCAAAACTAGAGAAAAAAACTTTATAAAAATATAGATGTGGTAGAATGATAATAATGGCAGACTGTTATTGTATATGGGTTTTTCGCTTTCAATTCTGAACAAGGTGTGCTCCAGATTAGGTTTATCATATTAAAGGAGATGCCAAATCCTTTATCGGGTTTATTTTTAGAATAAATTCTTGCAATAAACTTTACTTTAGGCACATAGTTTGTATCGAAAGTTATCTGTGGCAGATAATCAGAATATCAAGAATGAAACTTAGAAACAATCGGAATAATACACGGTGCAACCTGGCGCCCAAGTGTCAATTCTTGTAAAGCCTGTAGGTCGCTTTGTTCTAAAGGGAAGAAGGGAAAGTATTAGAGAAACGATCTGCACTTCCTGAACACACTAAAGGCTGGTAGGCCAAGTACCAAGCTCTTATTCTAAGCACACAGTGTTCCAAGATGGTATCAACTTACAAAAAGTATACATGAAAGAAATTAGTTCTACTAAAAATGACCTTTCATAATCAAACCAACAACATTAACAGATTACACACAACAACAAAAAACTTGCCCCACGAGTTGACAATCTCCTACTTCTAGACCATTATAAAGAACATTGCTGTAATTAGTAAATATTAACGGATTCTCAAACCCCACTGACCCAAGTCGCTATGTCAAAAAAAAAAAAAAAAAATCGAGCATAGAACACAGCAGTGCACATGGCCAGGAATGCAAAACACCTCTTAACAGTAGCAGGCTGTCTAGGTTGATGCAAATGAACAGAGGAAACGCCAAACCTACTTATTTTCTGGAAATGGCTTTTAACATTAGTCGCTAGGAGATCAGGTTAACATTAAAAGGTAAATGTTAGTCTAAAAGTAATATGTATACTGAAAAAAAAATTTCAGCCTCATCTTAATCTATAATTAAATACAAGTAGGTAGTAATTACTTGGTTGTATGTGTTTTGCCTTCAAACCAGGACTTGTTTTGCTCAATTTCAGTATCCCACCTCCTCTTATCTGAACTCCTTTCCTCTGACCTGACTTTTTTTTCTAAAACTGAGCATGCTCGGTAATCACTATTGCCTAGCACTGTGAGATGAAATTCCCCAACTGTTACCCCTCCAGTTAGTTACAACCTTCCAGTTACAGCAAAATGCAGTACTTGCATACAGCAGAAGAGTTTAATATAATATGGTACTTGATTGACAGCTGAAGCATTTTATGCTTTAGATTAGATATCTGAAGAAACAGTGCAGATCAACAGAAAACGGTAAAATGTTAGTTAGGAAGAATTATAGTTTCTAGTAATGGTTATTAGTTGGAAATTTCTATATTGGGGTTAACTTGACAGTTAGAAAACTGTATATTTTGGTAAAATAATTTTGCCTAAGGATTATTCCCGCAGCCCTTTCGTTTGTACGCCCTTTTAAATTACAGTGTTGGTGCCCATTACAAAGGCAGTATCTAATGTCGGTCTCAGAGAACACACATGCTGTATAGCAACACACATGGTTATCCACTGAATTGAATTATCAGGAAGCAAGAGATAACAATTCAGCCCAGACATGGATCACGGTCTCAGCATTTCAGTAAATGTTTAACAAAACTTCCCCTTGGACTTGCTGCGTGACCTTCCCAGGTGCATTGCACCAAATATATTTAAAGGGTATGTCCACCCTTAAAAATATTTTTTGATATAGGATTCCCCCTGTCCCCCCAGCCCCACCCGCTCTATTTTTATTCTTAGAAAGTGCCCCAAACTCTACTTACCTCCCCTCTTTCCTCCGCCGCGCTGCCGGCCCTCTGCTTGCGAGAAAATGCAAGCAGAGGGGCGGGACCGGCAGTCGTGTCTGTGATTGGCTGAGCGGCAGCCAATCACGGACGCGGCTGCCGGGAGTTCTTTGCAGCAGGGGAAAGAGGGAAGGTAAGTAGAGTTTGGGGCACTTTCTAAGAATACAAATAGAGCTGTTGGGGCTGGGGGGATAGGGGGAATCGTAAATCTAAGGGATTTACACTAGGGGAGGGAATCCTAAGAGGGAGGGAGAGGGAGAAGGATGCAGTACGCATGCCAAACTTCACCCGGACTATATGGACTGCAATTCTCCTGGTGGGCAGTTTTTGGGACTTTGGGGGGGGGGGGGCGGACTACAGGATAACCATATGGAGCTGGGATGCGAGGTAAGGATTAAACTACACTACACAATGGGGCCAGTAGTGGGGGGATTATAGTTTTGGGGGTGGACATGCCCTTTAAAGACCTTTACATATATCTTTATTGAAATTTAAAACTACTTATGTGGACACGGTTTTACTTACATTAAAGAAGATGATCTGAAAGACTGAATAGAAAAAAAAAATTACTAATAGGTATAATTACTATAATAATAGGAAACCACATTTATACAGCTTCTGGGCACTTTATAGGAAGCCGTAAAGCAGGCGTTCCGGTCTTAAAGTCAAGCAAATAACAGATTAGCAGTGACTGTCTAGAATATATGGTTGCCCGTTTGGGTAAAAAATACAAATGAAGACACTCTTGGCAGAAATACAGGGATATGGTTTCATAGGATAGTGGAATTCAGCTAACCTGTCCAAAAAGGACCAATCAGCCAGCAATTTCAAGCGAATGGTAAGTAAAGATCGGGGGAGTTTCTGGAAATAATAATAATGCGTTTGGGGCAGGAAGCCCTACAATATATTAAAAGTTAATAAACGGGGTGTACATGCCCTTTAAAAATAATATGCTTTTATCACTATGGTTTTTATTAGTACAAAGCCATGGCTTCCTCTGCATTGCTTTGGAAACCTGCCAAACTCCAGGGACTTTGCCAGTGTTTACAGAATGCCAGTTAAAAAAAAGAAAGAAAAAAAAACCACATAGGGAACATTCTGAACAAATGAAAACATTTAAATGACTGCAATTAATCATGTTAAGTAGTGCGTTTACATTAATAGCTTAAACCAAACCTTTCAGAAAACCTTTTATTAAATTGCGGTGATGCAGGTAAGAACTTATTAGTGTTCTCCCTAGCGTCTTTTAGTCGGGCGTTCCGCCTGGTGTGCGCCCGGCACCAAGGTCAGACAAAGTTCTTGCCAAAACTGTCCGGCTAAGATCCCTTGTTAACACTCGATAAAATAAGAACACGTTAACTAACTCTAGCAAGTTCAACGAGGCTGTGGAAGGGTCATGCGGCAAACCTGCTACACACACACACCCCTCTCACTGGAAACCCCTATGCCCCGGTGCTTCCAAGGGTAAGATACAACAATATACAAAAGGTGGAGCACTCGTGGGACTTTTAGCAGACGAAAAAAACTTTATTTCCCAGTAGTTGCCTTCTCTTACCTTCTCCACATGTTCCCCAGCATGCTGCTCTGGATGCTCTTCTAAGCTCCGGCGGCCGCATGCTCCCCTTTTCTCTGCTGGCGCCTGGCTGACGTCACTACTCCGTGCCGGCCTCACTTGCCGGCGCCGAGAAGTGACGTCAGCCAGCAGAGGATGCGGATCGTGCGGCCGACGGTGCAGGTAAGTCTTTGACTCGAGTATATACCGAGACCCGATTTTCAGGCTATTTTTTTAGCCTGGAAATCTCGGTTTATACTCGAGTATATATGGTATGTTTGTGGTCTTACATTTCCGACCATGTGGCTGTACAATACCATGCCGTACTAGAGTACACTTATGACTGCGATCGTAAATTATGATCACAATTGTAATTATATAACTGCAATTGTGATTTTATTACCTCGATCGTAATTGTATGATGTGGTCATAAAAATACCGTCCCTTAAAGGCACAGTAGCTCAAAATTACAATATCGCGCCTTTATAAATATCTATGAATTGGTATAAGAAAATGTAATTTATTATATTTCCAGGACCTTTGAATGAACAGCAAGAAGCCTTAATGGTGAATCAAACAGCATCTAACAGTCGGCGCCCTGATGACTGCAACCTCGGCCCTATGTCTGCACTAACGAAACAGCTTCTTAGGGATTTTTACCATCCATACAACCTGAAACTGGCCCAGCTTCTAGGGGATAATGCTTATTTATGGGAAAACAAATCGGGGAGCTGAGATAACAATCGCATATTATACAGTATGTACATTTAGGGCCACAGTCACGCGCTTCCGAATGCAATTTGCGGTCTAAGTCGCGCATGCATTCCCCGTTTTTGGTGCAGATGGTACGCGCTGTAAAAACAGATAATCGGGAGAATTGCACTTGCATGGTAACATGCTGCACTGCTATTTCTCTTTTCACATGCGTTTATAGTGTAGCTGCACTATAGTATTAATTTGGCTATTAAAACAGTGCTGACCTCTAGTGTTAAAATATCTAAAATGCAGGAATCAACATTGTTGAACGATTTAAAGGAGAACTAAAATGGAAATATAACTGCAGCTGTGCTGTCTTTTTAAATCTAAAGCTGCCCATTGCTGCCTGCTCACCTCCCATAGTGCTGCCTTGGATGAGAAATCCTGTTTTATCTGTAAATAAGTACTGGCAAGGTGACAGGCAGGATCCCGTGTGCGTTTACCTCCCTGCCTGGGTCACCGTTTCACATTTTCTGGCATGCTCAGTAACAGGAAACTGTTCTAACAGGAAACCGCCTTCCTGTACTGCTTATCCAATGGGCTTCCTTCTGCTGCTCCCACCCATCCTCCTCCAGTAACCAATGAGATGGCGCAATTCTCGGGTGGATTCCATACAATGGGCTTCCCTCTACTGCTCTCGCCCATCCTCCTCTAGTATCCAGGATTGGATGGGGATAAGATTGTATTGTGTAGGGGCACAGATTGGATGGAGACACAATTGTATTGTGTAGGGGCACTGATTGGATGGAGATAAGATTGTATTGTGTAGGGACACTGATTGGATGGGGATAAGATTGTATTGTGTGGGGATAAGATTGTATTGAGAAGGGGCACAGATTGGATGGGGATATGGTTGTATTGTGTAGGGGCACTGATTGGATGGAAATAAGATTGTATTGTGTAGGGGAACTAATTGGATGGGGGATAAGATCATACTAAAAAAAATGCTAAAAACCTATAGAAGCAAACAGTATTTTAATTGCAAATCCCCCTATATGGTATACCTACTCACTTGCCAAGGTTGCAACATCCAATACGTAGGATGTACCACGCGTTCCCTAAAAGATAGGATTAGGGGACACGTGAGAGATATAGTAAAGAAACAGGATAAAAAGCCCGTTGGTAGACATTTTAAAGCATGCAATAATGGGGATGTAACCAAACTTCGGGTGCAAGGGGTGCAACAGATACATAAGGATAGGGAGGAAGAGATAGGAGAGGAAGGGATAGGAAAAAAACTTTGTTAAAAGCTGAAGCGAGGTGGATCTAGACCTTGGACACATGAATCCCTAAAGGTCTTAATGCAAAGGGATGTAACCGCTCATATTGAGTAGAGTAAGTAGCCTATGAGTAAGAGAGCGAGAGGTTCTCGAAACGCGTCAGGCGTGATTTGTTTTTAATGAGTTCCAAATAAAGGATTATGTTTTAAATGAGCTGCCACAGAGCTGTTATTTGAGGAGCCGATCACCCTCCGATTGAATAAACTTACCTGGTGGACAGGATCTAGCGAAGGGTCAGGGGTATTTAGGCACCCAGACCACCCGCAAGGAAGCGTGAGTCCATTTATCCCATGAGTTATTGTCTATTAAAGGGGAACTGTGGTCCAAAAATGACTTTAGGTAAATTGTTAGGAATTGCTCCCCTGGTAATTTTTGCAATTTATTTCCATTACTCGCCTGTGTAATATGTTTTATAAGATGCTTTCTTAACGGTTGGATGATTTGAATGTGCACCCATGGGAAAACAGATGGAACAACCTGTTCAGTTGACAGTCTGCAGTGCAGCCAGTGGGAAGACACACCTCCTTGCAGAGAGTGTCTTCCCTTGCTGCCTCTGAACTGGAAAATCAAACCGGAGCGCCGAGGTAGATTTCTAGTATATTGCAGGACTTTAAAGTACCCAGAGGTGAGGACTTAGCATTTTAGTTCTCACCCTGGGTACTATTCAGCATTGAGGAAGAGGAGCGAGTGGGAGTTTAGTATAATTGTATTTTAATCAAAGGTGTTCTTCATCTCCTTGAAGTAACGGTTGTACGGCAGGTAATTAAAACATCTACTTTATTGGATAATAAAGTAAGATGTACAAGCGACAAGACTTTTATTACGGCTTCTTTCTTCTTATATGGTAGCCCCACACATCTATGGGTACCCCTTTATTTTAAACCAATTGTGTGCTATTATTTCTTGGGGCAACGCCTCATGTTACACTGGGGATAAGATATCTTCAAGGGATTGAGCCCTTTTTGGAACACTGGTAAAACCCTTCATTAAATTCAGTGTTTGATATCAGTTGTTTCTTTGGGTGATACAATTGTGCAATAGATTTTTATTGATGTACTAGTGTCCTAGTGGTGACTATTTATATATGTCTACATTGATAATGTAACTAAATAATGATATTGACTTTGATGGATCTTTTAGAAACAGTTTGTCTTTTATCATAGAAACGTATCAGGCTAGGAGACACACTGCTGGTATTCACAAAAGGTAATGTATTGAGCTTTTAATTACTGAAAACAGGTGTGATCCTACCAGTGGTGTACCTGCTCTGTCAGCCTCCTTAGAGGGAGGAGTCAGAGGGTATTTAAAGAGAGATAGAGTATTCGTTGTACAACAGGCTATGAGTAAGAGCGCGTAGGTCTATCGAAACGCGTCAGGCGTATTCTGTTTTAATGAAGTAAGATGTTAATTTAATTCTGCCGTACAAAGAGTTACTTCAAGTAGCTGAAAGAAAGCTTTGATTAAAATACGTACCTGGTGGAGAGGACCAAGCGATGGGTCCGGGGCTTTTCGGCACCCAGACCACCCAGAAGGAAGGGTGAGTCCATTGTTCCCACATTAATTGGATGTTTGAGCACAAGCTGTTTTGATCACAAACGCCAGATCCTGGGTCTGATACACCCGGGCCTCTCTGTAGTAACAAGTGAGTGGGAATTGATTGCTCACTTTTATATATGAAAATGATATATAGTTAATAATCACCGCATATAGCGAGTGATATGGTGTGCACACGTGGGAAACTACCAGTTACCAGTAACTACCAGTTAGCCGTTAATGCACAATTTACACTGGTCACTAATGTTTAGTATAATGTCCTTTTAACAGCATTAGTCAAGGATTTAAGAGATTACATACATCACACATGACAATGCTTTTTCCCTAGCTGTCTCTTCTGAGCATGTGCAAGCTTGTAAAAGAGCTTGAAGGGGGCAAAAGCCTTTTGAGGGGCAAGGGAGGGGGGGGAGAAGAACATTTCAGTTCATATCAGGTTATTCCTACATCTTGGATACAAACGACAGACAAGGTCCAATGCACTCTCTCCAACCTATGGGTGCTTACTCCACTGGTATCCTACCTCCAAGGATAATAATTCAATAGAAGAATTTGCACTCCAAATCAAAAACTTCTTTATTGAGTGACCAACATCAAAAAACACACTTTTCGGGTGGGGTATTAGGTGCCCCCTTCCTCAGGTGATGCAAGCGTAACAGTAATGTGGCTTAAATAACAGTTGTTACATCATGTGACCACGATTGGAGGCGGTCCCTTCCATTGCAAAGGAAAAAAGTGCATAAGTGTACAACATCATAAATTGCGTGATAATTAAAGTGCATATGAGCATAAAAGTGCATTTTGGCAATATATTATCGAAAATGTGTATAAATTAAAACCCTAAAACCATAATCCTAAATTCATGGTTAAAATTTTTCATGGTTAAAAAGGTTTTTTTTTTTTTTTTGGTGCAATATTACAGTGCAGCTGTTTAAGGTCCAAACCAGACCAATATATATAAGATAGTGAAATAATATCAATGGACAAAATGAAACCCTAGATAGTATTCTTATAGTGAGTCTAAAGTATCTGGTAGTCTTCTAAAATCTTTCAAAAGGAACAGAGCAGTGCTGCAAAAAGCCCACAAGGTGTGCAGATTCTTAGGACAGCTATAAGCAAACAAACAGATACAGAAACAAAAAAGTATATAAAGTGCTCATGAAAATGCAGATGTTTCTGTTTTGAATGACACATTTTTTCTTTATTTTGTTCTTTATCAGCCAATAAGAACAAAACCTAAGGATAGTGTAAGAAAGTTGCTTTTATTTTTCTGTCTTAGGAAGAAGCGCCTTCATTGGTATCGGCTTCTCTGATAGGGGGGACGCTTTTGACTTCAATTGCATTGCAGGATCACTTTAGAGTAAGTATGAAACTTCAAAGTTAGAAACTTGTTAAATCCCCATGTTATACCTACCTCTATCTTTATATCGCATCTTGTCTTGGCATAGATGGGTCAAACAGGAGTCCGACTTGTCCAAGGAGCCTGTTGGACAGGACAATCAGCCCAACTGGATTTAGGATTTAAAGAGGGTCAGACAATCAAGCTAAATATTGGGGTTTGTTTCCTTTGCTTCCTTAACATTAAACATCCACTGACTCCTATTCCTTTAGTGACTCTTGCCATCTCATCCACAATATGTTGTTGTATCTCTATTACCACACCATTTATGATTTTTTCAGAACATGAAAAAGAAGAGGACGGACCCTGTAAACCCAAAGTAAGAGCGCAGAGGAGGGAATATCACCTTTGTTGCCTCCTCCCCAGAGTGGAAAATTTCTGCTCCCCCAGTCTCTGTAAACAGTTCAGTTCCTGTTGCGAATCATGTGACTCCACCACCCGTGCAGCCTGCAAATCCATCCTCCAGTCCAGGTAAAGCTATGTCTGGCAGGCATTGGAACTATATATTCAGATCCATCATATAATAATCTTTATTTTTCCATTCATGAAACAAGGGGTGGAGAAGGGAGGGGGGAGGGGTGTATACCTGTTGGGAGGTCCCACTGTTACAAACTAAAAGTAATATTTATTGAATGGTAAAGTGTTATGTGCACATGGGCAGCTTACAATGTCTCCCTGCAGTGCACAGAGATTATTTAGCAAAATGGGGAACTTCAAGTATTGGCTTTGCTGAAAATTATAATACAACTGTCATTACTGAGACATGGGGAATATAAGTGACTGGTCTGTGCTAATTGATTGCTAAACCGCGAAGCCTTATGGTAGAGCTTTCAGTAGGTCAGAAGAGCTCTAGCTTACCTGAACATTCAACATTTGGGATCATTTCCACCATGCATTCAAACTCAACTCCAATTTCAGTTAGAGCAAATCTGCACACAGCAGCAGAAGAGTTGATAAAAATAAATAATTTGATTGACAGTTGAACTGGAGTATGTTTCTAAAGATTACAAAAGGGAAAAAATGGTAGAGATAGTTGGGAATAATTGAAGTTTCCATAATTCAAAGTCTATTTTTTTCCAGTAAAGATAAAGCCCTTTAAACACTTGTTCAACACTGAACACTTAAATGATGGAACATTTACTGTATATGGAAAGTTTATATTTATTCATCCACTTCTGATTTTTCCAGACATCCTGCTAGATCTGGATTCCCCATACCGGCGACTAAAGCAGGCACCACCACCACACCTCCACCTCTTAGATCTATGGGGTGATTTCAGTACTGCAGGCAGGTGAGAAACAATGCCATGGTAGTGGATTATATGTTTCAGATGTTTAGTATCCACAATGTGTCCCAAGGTCCTAGTGTGTGTGATACATTTAGCTGTGGGATTGGAGGGGAAAGTGTTACATGGTATCAGTTTACACATCTACATTGTACATCCCCATGTGACATTTGTTTCCATTCATATTTAGAATACAGGATGTAGGAAACTGGACTTTGAGGACTTAAGCTGGGTATGCACCATGTGATTTTTTATTCCGACTGAATGTTCGACACTACCTGAATGAAGACCGTCAGACACAGCAAAAGTAGATGCAGCTGAGTGTGCAACCACAGAGAACCGCAAGATCGCCAGCGCATCCGATCGACCCGTTCATCCAATTCGGATGACATACCAACAAACATCCAATTATTCGCCAGATTGACCGATTCAATGAAATTTCGATCAGTTAGTCGTCCAGAAATATCGGATGGGTGTATACCCAGCCTTAAGGATCATACAAACTTTGTTCACAGGGCGACGCCACATGTGTATGAGGCGCCCATTTCAGGCAACAATAGTGCCATAAATGGGCACTTTGTAGGCCGAAATGGACATTAGGTCGGGCCTCGTTAAATATCCGCCAGGCAATCAGGTCAACAAGGCTCAACTGAACGTCTGCATACACATCGTGTGTCGAGGGTGGGTCCCTATGATTGCACATGTGTATGAAGATTAGGTGTATATATCTGCACATGGAGATGTTAGGAAGAAGGGAACATATTTAGGGATGTTGTAGCTATAATTGGAAGGATCAAAGAGTTAGAATCCATTTAGGTGGAGCCTGGACAGATAGTGAAATTAAGTATAAAGCACCTAGTGAGCAGAGCTGTTTAATATATTTATTATCTATGCACCACAGCCATAAGTGTACATGTAAGTGCTCCTCTTAATTTTCTTCACAGGGCAATATCATTTTTTGCAGGATCTAGAATCTAAGTCATGGTAAAGCATAGACATGTCCCCAATTTTTCAATTCCTAACCGCAGCCGTTAGAGAGCTATTGGCAAATGAATGAACTGCTCGATGGGTGACCACAGCAGCACAGTTTAATAACAGTTTGAGAAGATAGATGACTCAGTCATAAGATAGGAGCATTATCCTACTGTGTATGGCTGGCTGGAGTTTTGGTCACAGATATTGTAATATTGTTGAGATGTTGGCAGTGATGAGTGTTTATTCCATCTCCTCTTCTCTCGTTTTCTCCTCTGTTCTTCACTTTCCCTCTGTCTTTCCTCCTGTCAACAACAGCGTCCCTCTCAGGCTCCACAGTCCTCTAGCTGGGTTCAGTTCTAGCACCGCACTGACACGAGGATCCACCCTCTCTCTCTCCTGAAGATCCAATCAAATCACCTCTCACGACAGGGCCGAAGCATTTTCTTAACCCTGTATCATAGTGATGTTTTCTCATTACACGCCGCAGTGGATTGACAGCTGGTAATGTGTTGTACACCACGATTGATAGCACTCTTACCAGTGCTTCAGAAGCCCATAATGGAGCATTGTTTGTATTTTTCCTGCTTTTCTGCATCTTCTCAGTATTAACCCTATTAGACACCCTCTTTCTTCTCTTCCTGCCTCTGACAACTGTTTCCATCTTTAATCCTGATCTTCTTCTCTGCTCCTCTCTACCTGTTAGATGTCCCTCTTGTTTCTATCTCTCCTCACCTGATTCATATATTGTCTCTCCATATGAACTTAGATTCGTCTGTCCACATACAGGAAGAGAATGTGTGGGCATTTTCCTAGTTTCTATCATATTATCATGGGATAGATCTATCCAACTGGCATAATTCCTGAGGCTTACATTCCAGCAGACGGTCCATCTGCCTTGTGCATGCCAGCTATATTGAGGATATTTATGTTTCAGAGTGACAGTGTTCACTGACTGACAGTGACGCCATTCCTACGTGAACTGTTGGAGAGGAGTTTGATCGCTGGTGAGGCTTGTTACAATGTGCAATTTAGCAGGTTATTTTTTGGGCAGACATTTCTGGCACAACATGTTTCTTCTCTCGTGCAGCGGGTAGAACACTAATAGGTTTAATTAACTGTGTCTGTATTTTTTGATTGTAACATGGAATTATTTATTTTATTGTGAACCCTGTCAAATGAAGAACAATCTGTATATACAATAAACTAACTGAACATGGCTTGTTTCTTTTACACGTCGGTGCCGGAGGTACGGATACATCGCAGACCATCCCACTCTTTTAAATGTTTGCTAGCTCTTGGGAATGATTCCTGCAGTCTATCCAGTATGGACAGGGCTTTCTATTGGTTATGTATATTGGCATTGGAGCAGTTAGATCCCTTTAAAGAGATGATGTAGTGCAATCTGCAATCGTCAGGCTGGATTTAGCATTAGCTAGGCTATAATAAGTCCTCAGGCAGGCTGTGGTTCTTTAGGGCAACACAGCCCTACCATTCATGTATTGTAAGGGATAATGTATCACCCACTGTAAATTACAAGTATATTAGAAGTTACTGAGGAGTTCAGTGTCTATATAAAGGTAAAAGGCTGATTTATACAGGTAGGGAACTCGGGGTACCACTCATGTATTATGAGGGATAATGGATCCCCTACTGTAAATGATTAGGATATTAGAAGTCACTGAGGAGTTTTTGTGCCTTATAAGGGCTAGGCCCTTCGTGGGAACGCAAAAATGACTGTGATTTCTCGATGCTCATGCAATTGTGCAAAACCGTTCTGTTTTGGTAACGCACGCATTCACCGTTTTTTTTTTGGGGGGGGGGGGTTGTGTTACTATGCATGCGTTTCCATAGCGGAAAACTGAAAATTTGCATTCGCAAACGCACAAGAATCGCATGCACAATTGGATGCAATAATGCACATGATTCTGTGTGTGCTTCTGGCGCGTGCAGTGTGGCCTCAGCCTAAAGGTACAAGGACACAGGCTAAGTTACATAGTCAGGGAATGCTGGGTACCATTCATGAATAGGGATATAACATGACTGGGAAATAATGTACATGGTCAGTAAAAGAACATTTAGGGCTGGCCACACTATCTATTGATTCTCAAGGTTGGACTTGATGGGTGTATGTCTTTATTCAAACCTAAATTACTATATAACTATGCTTACGAATTGCATCTGCTTCTGTCCGTTTGTGATTAGCATTTTTTTTTCCCATGCGCTCCGATATTGCAAAATTGCACAAATCACACGCGCATATGGGAGGTACAGCCAAGCAGTGGGTGTGTCTGCTTCCATGATGATGCACATTGAGTGACAGCACTCCCAGCACAGGGAAGACACCCCCCCAGGAGCCAGCACAACTTTCCCATGCTGCTGCAAACAAAAAAGGGGAATTCTGAAAAAAAAAGGTAGAGGAGAGTTGGGGGATGGTGTACTTATAAAATAAAACACCAAAAAAAATGCTTTTTCCTCAGTGGAGATACCCTTTAATGCGCAGCCCACTACACTTGTGTTAACATGTGTGAAATGCACACACAATGTTGTGGGTTACCGTGCATTTGTGCCGCGATTCTGCTAATTCCGTTATTGTAGGTCATGCAATTCACAAAAAAAAATGGTGATTGATACACTCCTAAAACTGATCGCAACTCCCACAGTGCGGCCACCCACAACATGTTAGCCCTGGCGTGTGTTTCTCATACGCTGATGAATCGCAAATCACAACTGTAAGGCTGTGAGAAACAGGCTAGTGTGGAGCGGTATTCTTATTGAAACATCAGTATTTAGGAATGAGTAGTATTACTACCATCTAGTTGTGTTATTAAAGCTTCTAATTTAAGAATATCCCTGTTTTATAATATGTCCCTATGGCACAATGTAATGTAATCAGGATATTTATATACCTAATATAGGACTGTACCTATAAACCCGCGCTATCGGAAAGGTTCAATAAGGTGCAGCTTTTGCAACGCGTTCATATATTCACAACCGCAGTGAAACAGGAAAACTCAGTTCTCAGTAGTTTCAATGCCTTTAAGAGGTACGTACCTTTATAAATACGGCCCAAAATGTAATGTAGAAACTTATTCGCACATGGAACAATGGCAAGAAATAATCAGGGTTATTCAATAAAAGTTCTTATCGTTAAAAATGGTGCTAATTTTGCCCCACCAATCAATGTTAGCTTTCAATGTTAAATAAGATCTGATTGGTTGGGGCAAATTAGCACCATTTTAACGATAAGAACTTTTATTGAATCTCCCTGTAAGCATTCCAGTATAAAAAGGGGTTAATTTAACATATTATGGGAGCAAAATTTAAACCTGCCTTCCCCACCATCTAAATCCCAGATGACTTAGATCAGTGATAACCGCTTACATATGTTAGAGAGATTTTTCAGTTGGTGGGGGGGGGAGGTTGGTTGGGTGAAGGATAAGAAGCCACCCCTATAGACCTGAGGAAAGGCATTTTGGCCTAATCAGACAGATGGTTCTTTGCTGTGATTTCAATTCTTCCTGTTGGGCGCCTTGTTCCTCGTGGATAGATCTATACTACCCCACAACAAAATGACAACATGAGAGAATAACCTTTAATTTAATAAGTCATCGAAAATAGTGTTATTGTCAACTTTAAATGCCAGTTCAGAAATGACCCAGCGCCATGTCTGGAGTAACTGCCGGTACTGAGCAGATCATTGGTGTCCTTCAACATTCTAATTTCCAAGGCAGTGACTTTCCTTTTACTGCATAACACTCTGCCCAGTAGGATGTGCGCTTCTGTCCTTTCACCAGTAGGTGGTGCCAGATGTCTCTAGGCTGTTGTAGATGTTTAAAGGGACAGGAAACCAAAACACAAATGTGGTATAGAAAAAGTACTTGTCTCTGCAACCTCCCTGTGTGAAAGATTTCATTTTGTGCCCTTCCTTTTCTCTCTACAAACATACTTTAGTTCCTAAGATTGAGCAACCATTTTGAATTCTGCCAGTACCTTTGTGACCAAAAAACATTTTCTGCACCTGCTATACTCCTATGAGGTGCGAATATATTATTTCAAAATATTCAAATCACAAACACACTGGGAACTGCACAGAGCTTCATCTTTAGTTTGTTCTTTCACTCAATGCAAAGTTCTGAAACCAAGTACCATATTGTCTTTTTTTTTTTTTGTTTTATCTAAGGCTGGTCACATGCACATACTATTTGTCCCAACCGAGTGCTCGCTACAAGCAAGCTCTCGACCGGGAGAAATGTCCATCGGTCGCAGCAAATTCGTCCGCACCCGAAAGTGTGAACGGTCGATCATGTGGTCCCATGAACCCGCGATCTATCGGAATTTACAGATGATCGAGGCCGGTCGCGGCCGAAAATATCTGCTTTTGTGTACCCAACCTTAACGTCCTGTAGCAGGTGCGACTGGCAATGCTGTAAATGTGTTGGACTGCTTCTCCCCAACATTCCCAAGAAACAATCTCCTAGTAGAGTTGATCCAGGAAATTTCCGATTGCCACTTGGAGTCAGGCAGGAATTTTTTTCCCCTTCATAAATTTGGTGTTTTTTTTGCCTCCTCCTCTGGATCAACAGTTAGGCAGGAAATGAGGATATTGCTAGATGGACATATGTCTTTGTTCCACCTCAAATACTGTACTGTACTGTACTATACTGTACTATATACTACGGTACTATACTATATTATACTGTACTGTACTATACTGTACTGTAACTATATATGCTGTACTGTACTATACTGTACTATATTATACTATACGGTACTGTCTGTACTGTACTATACTATACTACACTGTACTATACTATACTGTACTATATTATACTGTACTGTACTATACTGTACTATATTATACTGTTCTGTACTATGCTGTACTGTACTATACTGTACTATACAGTACTATACTATACTGTACTACACTATACGGTACTATATTTACTGTACTGTACTTGCTGTACTGTACTATATTAACTGTACTGTACTGTACTACACTGTACTGTACTGTACTATACTAAGGGTAGAGGGGGTAGTGGTGGAAGTTGTATTTCTGAACTTGAGATAATGGTAATTAAAGGTGACATCAGAAACATGCATTAGCGAAGTCAAATACTGCAGTGTTAAAAAAAACAACCAGTTTGCAATAAATGTAGCTCTGCTAATATCAACTGTGTCCTATAATCACATATAAATATAGGCAGATGGAAATACCCACTGACTAAAATCACAAATATTATATTCAGACGATTTTGCGTGTGTAGCTAGATAAACTGATTAGGTTTAATACCACATGTGGCTTATACACAGACTGATCAAATGATTAGAAAGAGAGAAAAATAGTAGGTCTCTGTGCAGAAAATGAATCTGAGGCTAGACACACACAAGCAGATATTTCAGACCAAGTGACCTATATTTGCCCTTTTATTCAAATCGCACGTCCGTTATTCACGGCCCATACACTAATCCAATACGATTGCATGTGTACCAGAAGATCCCATTGGATCCATTGGATCCGTCGGTACTCCTATGGTGGTAAGCACATACACAGCAGTAACATAAACAAAGGCTGGTACACACCATGCAATATTTCAGTCCGATCGACCGATTGTTCGGTGTATCCGTCAATGGGGTTTTGTCTGCTTCCGACCACGTTAGTCTGGAAAACCGTGCGGTCCACTATGGACCACACAATTGGTCGCGGTAAACTGTCAGCCACGGGCACTATTGTCATGACCGACAGTCCTTCCTCCTGGCCGATTGGTCGGAGGAGCCAAGCGGCCGGTCAGGTGTGTACCATGCTAAAAAGGGGGGCTTGACTTTTGACATCATCAGTGTCCCCATCACATAATACACAATTGGCAAAGCAGCAGCAATAAAGCTAATACAGTAAGATATATCTTAATGGGACCATTACAGCCACGTGCACCTTGTCAATGCAATTTTATTCTACATTCATTTTTATTATTTGACAAAGCAATCTGTTCTCAAATTCAATCCACATCCCTTCACAATTTAATTTGCCTTTTCATCACAATCTTTATCCCTGTATAGTCAAAACTACCTTCCCCATCCAATCTCCTGTACGTCACTATCATCTGTACCTTGTACAGTCAAACCTACCTTCCCATCCAATCTGTACCCTTGTACAGTCAAACCTACCTTCCCCATCCAATCTGTACCCTTGTACAGTCAAACTACCTTCCCCATCCAATCTGTGCCCTTGTACAGTCAAACCTACCTTCCCCATCCAATCTGTGCCCTTGTACAGTCAAACACCTACTTCCCATCCAATCTGTACCCTTGCACAGTCAAACCTACCTTCCCCATCCAATCTGTGCCCTTGTACAGTCAAACCTACCTTCCCCATCCAATCTGTACCCTGTACAGTCAAACACAACCTACCTCCTCCCCATCCAATCTGTGCCCTTGTACAGTCAAACCTACCTTCCCCATCCAATCTGTACCCTTGCACAGTCAACCTACCTTCCCCATCCAACTGTGCCCTTGTACAGTCAAACCTACCTTCCCCATCCAATCTGTACCCTTGCACAGTCAAACCTACCTTCCCCATCCATCTGTCCTTGTACAGTCATACCTCCCCATCCAATCTTGCCCTTGTACAGTCAAACCTACCTTCCCCATCCAATCTGTGCCCTTGTACAGTCAAACCTACCTTCCCATCCAATCTGTCGCCCTTGTACAGTCAAACCTACCTTCCCCATCCAATCTGTGCCCTTGTACAGTCAAACCTACCTTCCCCATCCAATCTGTGCCCTTGTACAGTCAAACCTACCTTCCCCATCCAATCTGTACCCTTGTACAGTCAAACCTACCTTCCCCATCCAATCTGTGCCCTTGTACAGTCAAACCTACCTTCCCCATCCAATCTGTGCCCCTGTATAGTCAACACTAGTTATGAAAATGAAGTGCTGGCTTGTTCCAGTATGGGCTAAGATTGTATTGTGTGTAGGGACAGTGTTTGTATGGGCTAAGATTGTATTGTGTGCATGGAAACTGATTGTATGGGCTAAGATTGTATTGTGTGCAGGGACACTGATTGATGGGATAAAGATTGTATTGTGAAGGGACACTGATTGGATGGGGATAGATTTTATACATCTCATACATTGTGTGAAGAACAAACTTAAGGTGCCCATACATCTATAAGATTTTACTTACCCAACCGAGCGCTCATGCGATGTTGACGATGCTGCCGAACCACTTCTCCCGATCTTACATTCGGCCGACATGCTATCACAAAATCCATTCATTTTGCGATCGCATGTCGGTCGAATGTAAGATCAGAGAAGCGGTTTCCGGCAGAATCGAAGGAACATCGGGTGAGCGCTCGGTCGGGTAAGTAAAATCTTATAGATGTATGGGCACCTAAGAGCCACCAGAGCTAAAGGCTGCCCAGTCAGGCTACCAAGCCAGGAACTCTAGTGTCTTTCCCAACATACCACATGGCATCAAGACATATTATTCTGGTTCAAGTAATGAACCAAAACTAACCCTTACTAAAGAGCCCTTAACTATTTATAGGAAACCTAAACCCTTCCTACAAAATTTAATTGGTAGAAAACTCCTGATCCAATCAGATGTAAGAATCATTCTAGACAATCAGATTGTGAGATATAATTGTAAATGCTATAAAAGAGAGGAGTTACATGGCAGATCTTTTGGATTAGCAGCTGAGGTTGCATGTCATACTACTGCTAGTAGGTATGAGATCTGCATAAAATAAGCTGCTAGTCTAATGAACTAAGCACTATTAGAGGCTCCAATATTAATTACTAGCTGTGTAAAGTTGTTTGGGTGGTCCTTGTCATTTCTCTGCTAATCTTATTCTAAAGTGGTCTATATCTACAAATAACCTTGTAGATCTCTCATTTATATTTGCTTACTAAATCAAACACCTGTTTTTGTTTTTTCCCCCTCTACTCAAATACCTTGCAATACATTTGGCAACACAACTGTAATTGGACTACCATCCCAAGTGTTCTCCCAGAAACCTCTCCAGCATTGAGGAAGAGTCAGACAGCCGGCGGTTGTATTTATCAGTGATCTAGAGGGTAACAGCTAATTAGAGTAGCTAGTAAAAACACATGTAACAAACCAATTGCAGTTTTAAATGGGTACTGAATTATCCTACACACTTTCTCCAAATAACAAATTCTCTATCAGGAACAGTAAAAAGAATGCATTGCACAGAGCTGTGCTAGGTCCAGGTTCACCTCATTGTCCTAGCCTTGCACCCTGTTGTTTCTATCAGTGTACCTTATAAAAGGGGAATGTTGGAGGGTCTGTGTATCTTGAGGAACTAACATAGGAGCATGAGGCAGCGAAGTCACACAGAAGTTATTGTGAGAAACAACGGGGTCAGAAAACAAAATCATTACAAAAGAGAGAAATCAATATTTATATTCTGTGTTCTGACACAATCTTCTGAAGCTTCACACTTTATTGGATATAAAATTATACTAGGAATATGCAAATCAGTGAATGAAGCTCTAGCATTTCCCAGTGTGTTTGTGATTTGAACATTTTGAATATATATTGCAGTCATAGGGTATACGAGGTGTATTATACATGCAAGAAAAGTTTTGTGGCCACAGAAGGTACTGCAGAATTCAAATGGTGCTCAATCTTAGGAACTAAAATGTTTGTAGAGGAAAGGAAGGGCACAAAAGGAAATCTTTTACACGGGTAGTTGCAGAGACAAGTACTTACCTATACCACTTTGTGTTTTTTAGTTTAGTTCCCCATTAAAGCCAAAGTAACGATCTCCAATAAGTGAAGAAGATCAGAGGACATAATGTGAGTTGTTAGGGGAGAAAACAGACTGATAGTGGTGCTGGTTTAGTATGAAGGACATTTTTCTATAGATACTTAAATAAAATGCCTTCATTTTATAGGAATAAAGAAATTAACAAAATAAGACTGAAAAGCACATCATTTAATAAGCAATGAAATGCACCTATTAAAAAGTGTATGCTGGTGCTAGTTTTTTGTACAGTATTTATTTTGATGAATGAGATAAAATGATCGCTAGCAGATGGACACTAAACCATTACAGAAGAAAAATTTCAGCATAATCAAGAAATAAAATTGCAGAGGTCATTCAGCCTGAAATATCATCCATTTGTTTCTGGCCTTGTCACCTAAAAAAACATTTCCCACTGGGAGTCAGGCAAACAACAGCACAATCAGAGAATTAAAGTAAATATCTCCTTTGCAACTTGACCACTGATAATTTAACCAGTTGAAGATGTCTATAAAGAGTCGCTCAGAATGTTTTGAAAAAGCATCAGATATTACAGCAGATAACTGAAAATTTTTAAGAGGTTCATATTTCCAAAAAAATCATATTAATGTAGTATATTTCAAAATGGTTGAAGAGCGCAATACTTTGAAGTTCATGGAAAAAATGCCACTTTAATTCACAATAAGTTAGTACACACTTTGGGAGTAAGCGAACCCCTTACTGTCCATACCTGGTATGCTCAGCACTGTCCCCCATTTCAAAGCAGCTCCGCTTACTTTGACAGAAGTTCGAACAATCCTCTCTGCATTAGCCTCTGACAAGAAGGGGCTGGAATCCATCATAGACTTCTTGCCTATGGGGTAGAAAAGAAAATACACAATTCACGTATCCACGGAGGCAGCATTTGGGAGAGCGAATTTCCCACCATTCAGTTCACATACCAATGCACATTACAGATATGGCATTTAACAGACAGGGAAAATTAAGATGCTTCAGAACTGAATATCTAAAGAAACTGGTACAGTAATAGTTAGCAAATGTATAGTTTCCATGAATGGGCAATTAATGAAATACTACATGTGCAGAACCTTGCCATTGGTCATACCCTTTAACAAAGGACAATTATATGCCCCCCTCCCAATAAAACTAATAAAAGGATTGCACTCTGGTAATTAAATTATTTTAATTTTTAAATTGCTCATTACTGGAAAACATAACTTTTCCCAACTATCACTGTACCAATCAATTATTTTTGGTTTATATACCCTTAAAAGTCCCAGGATGAAGGCCTAAAATGCTAGGTCTCACCCTAGGTTTAACTTATAACTCTACATTCTCTTTGAAATGAGACAGGACAATAAGAGTTTTGTTTTCTTATATATTTCAGACCAAAAATAACTCGTAATAAAACTGGCATATTTTAATCATTAATATAAAAACAAATTCACACGCCAAACACAACACAACACAAAAAAAACAACTTAGCGATGCAATGTAAAATCTTTGCCTTAAAGTAGTTTAGTAGTTAAAGGAAGTAAATAGGATGAGCTAGGTTAACGGGCTCCTACCATCCCTACCCCCACCTACCATACTGCTGAATTGTAGAAGGGGCAGGTCTAAACTAATTAGCTTACTGTAGGCTGAGGCTAATCATCTTCAACCTACATGGAACCCTCCAGCACAAAAGGACCATGTGTTTTTGAATAATTCTCGACTGACACAAATAAGTACATACAAAAACATCTAAAACATGCCTGCCAAATGTGTGAAAATAGGAGAGCTTTCAAAACAGCAGTATCATTATTTCAGCATGTTATTACTCACAATCATAAAATGAAACAAGAATTTTGGCTGAAGATATCCTGTATGTCACAGGAAGGTTAATCCTGCACCTTCACAGGGACGAGCTTCTCACAAACACCAAGTCCGCAAACTCTAAGATGCCTTGGAGAATTTTAATCATTGGTTGGAATAGATATGGGATCCCACCTGTACCATTTCTGGTTTTGGACTTAAACTTTTCTTTGCAACTTCAGCCAATGCACCAATCCCCAAACCAACGGCCAACCTGCAAAAAAATTATTCTACAGCGAATAAGCAAAATAACCCACATTCAAATGCAGTCTTAAAGCGTGATAAGGAAATGCTGAAATCTGCTCACAGTATACATATATACATTATTTATGGGAACACAGCATTACACATTTCTCATTACTGCTGCGCAAGCAGTGCCTTCTAAATTAACACTTCCTACTGTGATGAGCTAGCATTAAGGCTGAAGTTTTTAATGGGGAACACAAAGTGGTTGACATCATTATTATATGGTCCTTTTCTAGTTACTCATTGCAGAAGAGCAGCCTTTTTACTCCTTACACCTAAGGTCTATAAATCTTTATTACAACAACAAACCTGCATAATCGACTAGAAATCCTTTTGATGCAGACACCCAAAGTTTTCAAGTAAAATAACATCCCTTTTTTGAAGACACAGATAGTTTTTTATGCCCAATACCTGGATGTGGAGAAAGAAATGTATTGATAATCCTGCACTTTCATAAAGATTCCCGTCAGCAGATCTAACACCGAGACTCCCCATCATCTTTTTGTCTTTTACACTCTAGCACACATGCACGTGACCATGGTGTTCATATAATACAGTTGTAGAGATGAGTTTCAGAGGTTGCAGCCAAAGTGGGTGGGCGTTGACACATCCCCAGAAAGGCAAGAAATGGGCCCACATTATTGGTCCTGCCCACCTGCTTAAAATTGCATACGCCCTGGGCTACAGGTCCTTGCAATCCACCCAACCAAACCCGTGATGACGCATTGGCGCTGAAGTCCACAGAGCGTTCTGGAGGTTTCTGATAAGTTGGGGTGATTAGGCGCCGAGCCGACCAGGTGTGGATCTCGATATGAACCAGCCATTTTCGTGCATAGGCAAGGTCTATACCGACCCGGCATCGGCCGTAACGATATGTTAATAGGGATCACATCGTGCTACAAGGTCGGGCACCCCGTATCGCACGTTGTACGAAGCACTTAAGACGATGGTACTCACTCCGCTAGACTAATTGATCGAATAGAAATAATAGTATATAATTTTCCATCAGACAATGGGAGAATCCTTTACATTATACAGCAAGCTCTGTTGCAGTCTCATGCTAATGAATAATTGCCTACAAACAACCTAAGAACAAGAATCAATTTCTTACTCCAAAGGTTCCCCAGAGTAAAGGGCGAGATATAGAATACTCCTTTAATGTCCCTTAGCTAAAGTGCAATATCTCGCGCCCTTACTCTGGGAGAACCTGGGATTGAAGGGATTGCTTCTTGTTTCTTAGGTTTTGTGGCAATGCTATCCTGCTTAGCATGAGCTGCAAGATGCCTTCTGTAGTAAGACAGAAATTTTTCTTCCATTTTTATGCTCAGAGAAGGGCTTTTTGCTCTCTTTTGCCCCTCTCCCTAAGCTTTATAGCTGCCTTGTTTATTTTCCATCAGAAATAGTTCCATTAGGCTGCAGAGCGAGGATTATTTTGTGCTACAATGTAGATCCACACACGTTATACCATAGGCATGTGAAAGCTATTGTTTCGTAAATGGTATCGCCAGCACACTTTTCTGTACAATTAAGAGATCAGCAGAGAAAGAAAGAGGGGGGGGGGGAAGGAGTGTAGTAGCAAGCAGTGGTGATACTTTCAGAACAAAAACAATACCTTTCTTTATAACAAATTTACATAGAGATGTGTTTAAGTTAATTTTGTAGTATCCGTTGTATTTCAATTAGATCAACTGGACTTAATGTTAAGTTCTTGAAGACGTTTTGCTAGTCATCCGACTGGCTCTCAATGTCTAATTGAATACAACAGATATCCATGAACCTGGATGAAAAGAGCCTTCTCAAGTTCATTTGAAGGTACGACAAAAGGGTGTTCATATAACCCAACTTGTTTGCGTAATTTGTGTCTCCAATTAATCCAATCCTTACAGATCAGCAACTTTTATTTAGCACATTGTGCAACAGCTTGAATGGTCGCACCTTACGAGTACCAAGTTGTTGAATTTGGAAACTTTAAAACATCAAAGCCTGAAAGGCAAGTTCACCATAAAACCAAAAAACTGGGACTGTCCTTTTCTGGCGAAGGCACATCTGCTTCCTCCTCACATTAGCTTTTTATAAGCTTGGCCATGTGCAGAAGAGGCAGTCAGGGGAAACTGCGTCCAATCATTTGGCTTCTGTTTGCAACAGTCACAACCCTTGATTGACTGTAATGGAGGAGAAGCCAGCTTATGGTGTTCCAGAATGTAGTCATACAATCCTTAAATAATCTGGTTAGCAATGCATCTAATACGTTGAAATTGAGTTGAGCAGAGGTGGGAACAGGTAAATGACAACTTCATCAGTTTTTTCTATTTTAAGGGTGACATTCCCTTCAACTCAAGTGCTGCATCATGTGGCAGGAACTTTAGCATGCAAAAACCATTTAGAACCACTTAGGCCTTAAAATCATCTTGGGACCGTTAGCAGGGAAGATGTACAGTGTCCTCCATCAGTTTACAGTTTTTTGCTAATTTGAAACTGAAATAAAACAAAAGTGAGACTGGCAATGCCTAAGTTTCCTTTAGTACAAGGGATTTTATAAGGAACTTTATAATTCCAGGTGCTATCCTTTCCAAGAAATTCTTCTCTTCTTTTAAATCCCTGAGAGCCAGATGGATTTTTTTTTTATTTAAAGGGAAAGCAGAGCAAGTTACCAGCCTTGACACATCCTTATTTTAGAAGATGCGGACTGATTGGTGGTGAAATGTAATCACCCACTAAAGACTCTGGCAAACAGCAATCTGTTTATCGTATTTACAAAACACCTTAATATTGGTCCTCATGGCATCAAAATTGTGCATCATTTGTGGTGAAGCTCCTAAGATGTGATTCCACAGGTTCCATAGAGTGAATGAGGAACTTTTACGAGACCTTATTTACAGTTTTTTATTGCTATGTTCCTCCATTCACATACCTCAGGTTATTAAAAGGAAAAGTACCAGCCCAATATAATGTATTTTCCCTACATAATCCAAACCAGAAACAGGCCGAATAATAAATGCTGTATGTCCCTAACCAAAAAAAACAAACGGTTAAGTCTGTAAAATGTTCTCTTCAAAGAATTATGAGACCTACTCTGTATCAGGTATGCTTCATCCAATACGCTAGAATTTTTTTTACCATGGAGTCCTCCTTTAAGACTACCCTCCACCCCAAAAAACTTTGGATTAAACAAAACAAATCTTGACCTTTACAAACACAGGGTCTGCTTCTTCTTGTTCGGTTTCTCAAACTGGAGGGGCAAATTTTCATTATTCCACCTGAACAGAATTGAGCATCAATTTGAAAATAGTACACCGTATATATATGTCATAATTTTTTATCAGCACTTTGCAATTATAAAACAGGTCTGTGCCACTTTCGCATGATGAACAAAATAAAACACAACGTGGTCGATGTCCCAGCATGATCCTTTTTGGGAAAAAGTTATTTTTCATGATTAGTTAATAAATCTGATCTGGTTATATATAAAACCGTTATAATTTGCTTGGAAGGACAATTCTAGATCATTTTAATCTGAAATGTAATGGGCTATAAGTTAAAAGAATATGTATTTTTATTTAGATCTTTATAGCATTTTATCAAGGCTTAACTCTCACCTGCACAAAGACTTTTTCCCCATAAGTATGTACTCTGTGTATTCCGAGAAGCCACATACTGTACTGTTTGGTATTGTTCTTGTGCCAATTTATTTATTTTAAAAAACATACTGGAACTGCAATTTACTTTTGCCCTGGAAGACCACCAGGATAACACTCTTAATCAACGCTAGGATTTTCCAAAACTTTGTGCAGCCCATTTCAAAATATTCCCTATTTCACAAGAAATGAAATGGTTTAGATAAACATTTTGTATTTCCCCCTTTTAAAACCCCTCTAATAATTGTTAATCTGTACTGATGAGTTTGTCTATATGCTCACCTTTAGAGCAATGGAAAACACTAATGCAGCAATTAAGCATGCATCTAGTTAAGTGTATTAAATATCCTTCGTCATGTTTTGGGATAAATTTCTATATTCTGTGTTCGACAAACGCTTATATTTACATTTTTTCTTTTTTCTCCTCATGATAACAAGCCACAACCTTAGGCACAATTGGTGGCCTTTCCCCAATCCTTTAATTGTCAAACGAATATCATGTAGAAGCCAGGTTAATGATCACAATGCCGCATATAGGGTAAAGCTACTTCTAGACTGTTGTCGAAAGCCAAAAAGCATTTTCTAGACGAAGCACTACACCAGCTTTTCCCTGTAGTGAATAATCCTTAGATGTACCAGACGGAACACAGTTTTTTTAAGTATGTTTACCCCTCCAAAGTTAGCCAGTCTTCCATCCGGGTGACTTGGTACTTCCCTTTCTCGTGCACGTTCACTCTCACTGCATCAACGTGTTGATTAATCTAAAGATGAGCTAAACGGATTCAACTCTAAAAAGTAACTCATAATAAAAGTAAAACTGCACATGTCTAGCGAATTTCAGGTTGTATATTTTTCCCCCAGAAATCAGGTAGTATTTAAAAATAAAACACCATGGAACACACTACATATGGCGATGACAAAACAGATTTGAGAGACTGGGTAACTTCGGTTATTCTGGACAAATTAAAACAAAACCAACAACTAACAAACAACAAACCCAAACCACTAAAATAGAAAAATATCCCCAGAAAGACTGGGGGTTTATCAACGACTGCTATACACAATTTTTTTTACTGCCAAATAAGTTGAATATCTTGCTAATAAAGTTGGCACTGCGTTAAAAAAAGGTAAGTATACCTTTTGAGTGGAGATACCTTTTAATGCAGTGCACTTTATTGCAGGTCCAACTCAAATGTACAGACTTACCTATTCCAGTTTTGATTTAAGATCGGAAGGTAAGACACGCCTCTTTATCTACTGTTCTTCAATTAAACAGCCAGAACAAACACAGAGAACTTAACAAGAATCCCCCCCTCTGTTCCTCTGACAGATCCCACACTCCCTTGCACTGTATGCGTGGCCATTGGAGGGTTGCATCGGGACCCTGTCAGAGGAACGTTGGAAGCGTGGTCGTGGTAATTTCTCTTTGTTTGCTCCTGGCTGTTTAAATTAAGAATGGCAGTTCTTCAATTAAACTGAAAAACGGTAAGTATCATTTCGAGTGCAGGTACCTTTAAAAAATGGGGGGGGGGGGGTTTGGGGGGGAAGAGCACATTTCAAATATACGCGAACTGGCTTGGCACAGGAATAACCAAAATGTACTCATTAAACTGCACTACAGAAATTACAAAAAATACTCGCTAATTATATATGGAGGTAGGAGTTTCCTTTTCCTACTGCTATCGCCAAACAAAAGATGTTTCTGTTCCTGCAGCTTTTTTACTGAATTTATTCAGTAATATATCAATACGGACTGGCTTGGTCACTGAATTGCCAAAGATATTTATCTTCACCTGGTTGTCCAGACATTTCACAAGCTACTGCCACCTTCAGTGGTACTATATGTATATAGATACGGCAGAATGAGATCACCTACTGAGCTAATTGTTTATTTACCAGAGGTTACATGTTTTGCAACCAAGATTCATATGGGCCAATATAACCCGTACTCCGACAAACTATTCTAAAAATGTCAAAGGTCGCACATATAATCCAATATCAAAGTAAACAAAAAAAAACCCTTAGTCTAGCGTCAACTTAACCATCAACAATAATTTTCTGGAATTTGTTTAATAATGTATATTGTACAGTACCAACTAAAGAAAGATGTCTAATGCCAAAATAATACGAATACGCAAGTATAGCTACCGACAAGCACTAGAAGAAAAAAATTTCCAGCTTCCAGATTTGCTGGCCACCCAACACAATGATAATCTTACACACCCTACAGCACACCGGGGATGATGTGGCAAGTGGACGTGCAAGGTTTCACATTCATTTTTTTCCAACTCCCGTGACATGTACCAACATAAAGTTTTTTTTAAAGAACGCAGTAACCACGGCAGTAAAACAAATTCATATTTTCTAAAGATGGACGATTTGGATTTAGGACCCAGTCATAAAACTCTTGGGCCTCATTTACCCAAGCTGCAATTCTCCAGGCAATTTGGTTTCCGGGAGTTAATACTGGATTGGCACATTGTGTAAATCCCAAAGTGATTTTAGCCCAGCGCCACTTTAAAAAAAAAATAAGACCAGCCATTAGCTGGTCTTAAATTGTGATTTAAAAGTGCACTCCTTATTAAATACATTGCGGCCGGTTTGCAAAACGGGTGTCCCTTTGTGAAACTCGTGCAGCCAGTGCAATTATGGAGTTAAAGGGCATGTCCCCCCCAAAACTATAATCCCCCCACTACTGGCCCCATTGTTGTAGTGTAATAAATCCTTACCCCTCACATCCCAGCTCCATATGGTTCTCCTGTATTCCCCCCCCCAAGTCCTCAAAAACACCCCCCAGGAGGACAGCAGAGTCACATATTGGACTCTGTCCTCCTATCTGGCCTCCGGGAGAAGGTTGGTATGCGTACGCAGCCCTTCTCCCCCCTCCTCTTCCCTCCCACTTAGCATTCCTCCCCCTAGTGTAAAACCCTTTTCACAAACCATTCCCCCTGTCCCCCGAGTCCCAACCGCTATAGTTTTTAATATCGAACATGCCCAAAACATTACTTTACTATTACTTTCCCCTCTTGCCTGAAAAAAAAAAAAGAAAGCCGCACACCGAACTCCCGGCGCCGCGTCCGTGATTGGCTTTCCGCCAGGCCATCACAAACGCGACTGCTGTCCTGCCCCTCTGCTTGCATTTTCTCGGCACAGAGGGCCCCTGGCAGTGCAATCAGGGGAAAGGAGGGAAGGTAAGTAAGTTTGGGCCATTTTCTGACATACTAACATATGTTTGGGGCTGGGGGACAGGGGGAATTTTTGGTGAAAAAATTTTTAAGAGGGCGGACATACCCTTTAAACTTGTTGCAACTAGCCTATTCAATTTGGTTAGCACAAGTTTACCCCTATTTTTAGCACAGCCATGGGGGTAAACAGGCCCTTTGTTCTTTAAGGTAACCAGTTTCACTGACCCTTTTTTAGCAATCTAATCTACTCACAAGTTGCACTTTAGACGAGATCTAGGATCATGTCCTCACTCTTTAGGGCTCAGCATTTCATGTGAGGATCACAAACTTCGACACAATATTTGCAACCTGTTAGCAAGTTCTCTATCCCCACACCAGCGTTGTCAAATAAGCAATAATTCCCAGGTCTCTTTATACAGCATTGGTAGGGACCGCCGTTCTCTGCCATTTATGGATATTGGTGGGTTAATTATGTACCACTTTTCCCGGGCTGGAACAAATCCCATCCCGGTCGCTATGGCGACTGAAAGTTTTTTTCGCACCTCTGCCATCTGGTGTGTGTGTGGGGGGGTGTTTGACAACAGCCATTCGTTTTTTTTCTAAACCCTGTGGGAGCACAAAACGCATGCCAATACCATTGCGATGGGAACGTGTGTATCTATTGTGGAATCAAGCGTGGGCCTAGGAATGGGGGGAGTGGGGGAAGTGTCACGCAGAGAGTTGGTGATGCATCGGACTGTAATCTGAAGAGGAATCACCTAGTCAACGAGTCAAATCGATACATGTCCAGCCCACTGTGTAGATGATTCAATCTGTTGGAGTTGTGTAAGTAAACAGACAGATAGAAGCACTAAGGGCAGTATAGATACAAGAGGGCGGCTAGGGTGGGAGAGGATGAGAGGGATGGGGTGGAGGAGGAAGAGCGCAAGGCATCTGGAACACTTGATAGAGCAGCATTGTAGGAAGTCGTTTCCATAGGAATAGTGAGAACGCACAAGATAATGACCACAAAGAAGCTGCAAGGGATTTTTGTACCTATTTGTGTTTTTATATAAGGGTGGACTTTTCAGATATGATATCCGGGGACCTGTCATTTTAATATCTTCAAGCAACTCTTTGTAAATTGCTTAATCTCAATTCAGGAGTTAATACTTACTTCATGACTAACGCCAGCCTAGTGAAAGAGTCACACAGATTCGGTCCATCTTTGACAGACTGATCCAGTGTGTAGGCGCCTTATTAGCTTGTAAAAAGTGTGTATGAGTATGAAACCCCACATTTAATATACAAAATTATAACCCTGGAAAGACTATGTTACTATTGGTGATATGAATGACATTTATATACAAATATTAAACCCTGGAAAGATATGTTACTATTGGTGATATGAACCACATTTATATACAAATATAAACCCTGGAAAGACTATGTTCATTGGTGATATGAATGACATTTATATAAAATATAAACCCTGGAAGACTATGTTAATATGGTGATATAATGACATTTATATATACAAAATATAAACCCTGGAAAGACTATGTTACTATTGGTGATATGAATGACATTTATATACAAATATAACCCTGGAAAGACTATGTTACTATTGGTGATATGAATGACATTTATATACAAATATAAACCCTGGAAAGACTATGTTATATGGTGATATGAATGACATATATACAAATATAAACCCTGGGAAGACTATGGTTACTATTGGTGATATGAATGACTTTATATACAAATATAAACCTGGAAAGACTGTGTTACTATTGTGGTTATGAATGACATTTATATACAAATATAAACCCTGGAAGACTATGTTACTATTGTGATATGAATGACATTTATACAATATAAACCCTGGAAAGACTATGTTACTATTGGTGATATAATGACATTTATATAAAATATAAACCTGGAAAGACTATGTTATATGGTGATATTAATGAATTTATATATAAATATAACCCTGGAAAGGCAATGTGTTACTATTGGTGATATGAATGACATTTATATACAAATATAAAAACCCTGGAAAAGCTATGTTACTATTGGTGATATGAATGATATTTATATACAATATTAAACCCTGGAAAGACTATGTGTTACTATTGGTGATATGAATGACATTTATATACAAATATAAACCCTGGAAAGACTATGTTATATTGGTGATATGAATGACATTTATATACAAATATAAACCCTGGAAGGCTATGTTACTATTGGTGATATGAATGACATTTATATACAAATAAACCCTGGAAAGACTATGTTACTATGTGTAATATGAATGACTTATATACAAATATAAACCCTGGAAGAAAACTATGTTATTGGTGATATGATCACATTATACAAATATAAACCCTGGAAAGACTATTGTTACTATTGGTTGTATGAATGACATTTATATACAAATATAAACCTGTGAAAGACTATGTTACTATTGGTGATATGAATGACATTTATATACAAATATAAACCCGGAAAGACTGTGTTACTATTGGTGATATGAATCACATTTATATACAAATATAACCCTGGAAAGACTATGTACTATTGGTGATATGATGACATTTATATACAAATATAACCCTGGAAAGACTATGTTACTATTGGTGATTTAATGAATTATATATAAATATAAACCCTGGAAAGACTATGTTACTATTGGTGTATGAATGACATTTATATACAAATATAAACCCTGGAAATCTATGTTACTATTGTGTGATATGAATGACATTTATATACAAATATAAACCCTGGAAAGACTTGTTACTATTGGTGTATTGAATGACCTTTATATACAAATATAAACCCTGGAAAGACTATGTTACTATTGGTGATATGAAGCACATTTATATACAAATATAAACCCTGGAAGACTATGTACTATGGTTGAATGAATGACATTATATACAAATATAAACCCTGGAAAGACTATGTTACTATTGGTGTATGAAAACCATTTATATACAAATAAACCCTGGAAAGACTAGTTACTATTGGTGTTAATGAACACATTTATTACCAATATAAAACCCTGGAAAGACTATGTTACTATTGGTGATATGAATGACATTTATATACAAATATAAACCCTGGAAAGACTATGTTACTATTGGTGATATGAACCACATTTATATACAAATATAAACCCTGGGAAGACTATGTCTATTGGTGATATGAATGACATTTATATACAAATATAAAACCCTGGAAAGACTATGTTACTATTGGTGATATGAATGACATTATATACAAATATAAACCCTGGAAAGACTATGTTACTATTGGTGAATGAATGACATTTTAACAATATAAACCCTGGAAAAGACTATGTTACTATTGGTGATATGAATGACATTATATACAAAATAAACCCTGGAAGACTATGTTACTATTGGTGATATGAATGACATTTATATACAATATAAACCTGGGAAGACTTGTTACTATTGGTGGATATGAATGACATTATATACAAATATAAACCCTGGAAAGACTATGTATATTGGTGATATATGAACATTTATATACAAATATAAACCTGGAAAGACTATGTTACTATTGGTGATATAATGACATTATATACAAATATAAACCCTGGAAGAATATGTTACTATTGGTGATATAAGACATTTATTATACAAATATAAACCCTGGAAAGACTATGTTACTATTGGTGATATGAAACATTTATATACAAATATAAACCCTGGAAAGACTATGTTACTCTTAGTGTATATAATGACAGTTTATATACAATATAACCCTGGAAGACTATGTTGCTATTGGTGATATGAATTAACATTTTCGTTCTATTGCTTAGAAATTGTAAAGGCAGAGCCTCCTGGAATGTGACCACGGGCCCCCAGATACTGCTGTCACGCCACACCCCAAACATCACGTCACACTCATACCCCAACCATCAAGGCCACGCCGCCAACATCGAACCGTCCCCCAAATTTGTTGTGAGTCCCTACCAGATACTGTGTCAACACCCCCCCCAAAAGAAAAACAAAACCATTACGACAAACATCCTGTGCATGCCCCCAAACATCACAGGTACACTTCCAAACACATCACCCAAACTGGACACACATGCCTCAAACATCACACCCACACCCCTGAATGGCATGGCCATGCCACACTTTGAAACACGTGGCCAGGCCCCCGAATATCGCAATCACCAAATGTCTCGTCCAAGCCTCATCCACCTACTCAAACCAGGACGGTTGTGGGGTATGGACTGCATGGGAATTACCTGCATTACCTGGACTTAATCACCAGACACACTGCCCATGTCACACACTTCACAGACAGTTACAACTAAAGAACAAAGACATCATGGCACTTTCACATCGACCAGAAAGTAACTTTATTGGCTGGGATCTAATAGAAAGTGGTCCTTGGCAAGGATCAAAGTGTTACAGTGCAAACAAGTGTGACAGAGCACGCTTAATAAAACACATAGAGTTCAGACAGCGCAAAGAATAACAGAATGACTGGCTTTAACAACACAGACAAAGAGATGCACATCACATGCTTCAGAGAACAAGAACAGTGTGACGCCCATCAGTTACTCAAGTGCTTAATTGCAATCAACATGATTCCCATGGCAAATTCCATGTACATGTTCACGAGTAGGTTTCACCACAACATTTGTATATTTACGCTCCAAGTGAAAAACTGATCAAGGTTGTATTAATAATAATTAAATATAATATATATAATTAAAGTTTTGCTATAAACACAAGAGCTATACCTCCCTTAAGCAATGTCCCTCCCGAACTCAACATCACTATTACATACATGACGTACATTACCCACTGTGTACTTTCCCACCCCGTCTCTTCCATCTAAGCACCAAACACACACTGCACGTAAAAATTCTATACCGCATGTGTAAACGGCAACGTTCGGGTACAACTGCTGAGTGTGATGAAATCAAGAAACCAAGCCTAGATAGAGGTGGGGGGTTCGACACACAACTGTCTGCCATGTACAATGCTGTTTTGACACCTTACCTGGGCGTTCCTATAACACCTCTTAGCCACTATCCAATCACGCCTTGCATTCAGGAGGTACCTAACCCACTCGCTGTGATAGCTTAATTGGGACTTACTTACAATTAATAAATTGCCAATAGATTCTTGTACAAGTCATTCTGAATTGAGAGATCCAGTCGGATTACTAGACGCAACGTCTTCAGGACTAAACTTCAAGTCCAGTTGATTAATTGAATACAAAAATATACCATGACCTGGATGAATGACTATTACAGATATACCATGACCTGGATGGATGAATATTACAGATATACCATGACCTGGATGGATGAATATTACAGATATCCATGACCTGGATGGATGAATATTACAGATATACCATGACCTGATGGATGAAATTAGATATTACCATGACCTGGATGAATGAATATAACAGACATAACATGACCTGGATGAATGAATATAACAGACTACCATGACCTGGATGAATGAATATTACAGATATACCATGACCTGGATGGAATGAATATTACAGATATACCATGACCTGATGAATAGAATATTACAGATATACCATGACCTGGATGAATTAATATTACAGATATACCATGACCTGGAGAATTAGATATTACAGATATACCATGATCCTGGATGAATGAATATTACAGATATACCATGACCTGGATGGATAACTATTACAGATATACCATGACCTGGATGGATGATTATTACAGATTATACCATGACCTGGATGAATGAATATTACAGATATACCATGACCTGATGGATGACTATTCAGAATACCATGACCTGGATGGAATGAATATTACAGATATACCATGACCTGGAATGAATGAATATTACAGATATAACATGACCTGATGAATGAATATTAAGAATAACCATGACCTGTGATGAATGAAATTACAGATATACCATGACCTGATGGATGAGAATAACAGATATACCATGATCCCTTTGGATTTGGATGAATGAATATAGACAGTATATACCATGACCTGGATGAATGAGAACCTTCACAAGCATACAGTATAGCAAAACATGGTGTAAAGTCTATACCATTCAACGCTTGTGGTTTAGGGTCTTAGAATTTGGTGCCTTATCTAATGCCCTGTATTCTCCTATGTTAAAACTGTCCCTGTTCCCTCATTGCGACCATACTGATGTAACCCGCCATGTAATATATTTATACCTTTTTTTGTGCTGTTCTTTTCAGTGCGGCTGCAAGTTGGACTTTATGTGGTTTTCTTGTGGGACTGGTTGTCTGTGTATAAGATGGAACAGTTCCTTATACTGAGGCTGGAAGATTACACACGTAAGGGTGATGAAGAGCATGAAAAACGTATTTAACTTCTTGGATCTGGGTAAGAATTGACCACAAATTCCGGTGTCTCTGGGAGGGTGTGTGGGTGTGTGTATATTCCTACAGGAGTGAGCTCAGTGCAAGGAGATTGGTACTGCTCCTCCTATATATTAATTTGTGATTGGATGGTTGGTAAATCAATTCAATGTATTTAAAATCCCATAGCAATTTATTATCATATAAAGATATTAATTTACTTATTTCTCTGCAAATCAAAGCAGGTTAGCTAAAAGTATCCCAGGAAATAAAAGAACTGAGGGTCGCACTCCACATAATTTATAGGTTATTGTAAACCACACATCGTACAAAACACAACGTTTTTTACCTGAAGATAACCTGAAGAAGGGGGCACCTTCCCCCCAAAACGTTGTGTTTTGTGTGATGTGTGGTTCACAATAACCTATAATTTATTTGGAGTGCGACCCTCAGTTCTTTTATTTCCTGGGATACCTTTGGTTTTGAGGGAAAACCATTTGAGGTGCCTGCACCCACTTATTGGAAAGAGTGCACCTCCACCTCTGGTTACCTGTTAGCATAAAAGTACCATATACTCGAGTATAAACCGACCGAGTATAAACCGAGGCACCCACTTTTACCCCTGAAAAGGAGTAAAAGTAATTGACTCGAGTATAAACCAAGGGTAGAAATTATGACCAACTGCCTTCTGATTCTGTATTGTTTTGAGGCTTTAGTTGCCCTTTAAATGGACAGCAGAATTCCCATACAGTAATAGCCCAATCCAGTATGGCTATACTGTGTGGGACTGCTGTATGGGGAATTCTGCTGTCCATTTATAGGGCAAGTAAAGCCTCAAAATACAGAATCAGAAGGCAGCAATAGATAACATTCTCCTTCTAATTTAAAGCCTAAATCTATAAAGCCTAATTATTTAGTATAGCCATACATATTTGGCTATTACTGTATGGGAATTCTTATATCCATTTAAAAGGCAATTAAAGCATCATTCCTTGGCACTCCAGATGTTTTGGAAACTACAACTCCCAGCATGCTTTAGTTGCTGGGACTTGTAGTTTCCAAACATCTGCAGGGCAAGGAATAGCCACTGCAGGAATTACTGTGCCCCCCCCCCCCCTTCTAAATCCCCAAGTTGCCTTCTCTTACCTTCTCCACATGTTCCCCAGCATGCTGCTCTGGATGCTCTTCTAAGCTCCGGCGGCCGCAGCTCCCCCTTTTCTCTGCTGGCGCCTGGCTGACGTCACTACTCCGTGCCGGCCTCACTTGCCGGCGCCGAGAAGTGACGTCAGCCAGCAGAGGATGCGGATCGTGCGGCCGACGGTGCGGTAAGTCTTTGACTCGAGTATATACCGAGACCCGATTTTCAGGCTATTTTTTTAGCCTGGAAATCTCGGTTTATACTCGAGTATATATGGTATGTTTGTGGTCTTACATTTCCGACCATGTGGCTGTACAATACCATGCCGTACTAGAGTACACTTATGACTGCGATCGTAAATTATGATCACAATTGTAATTATATAACTGCAATTGTGATTTTATTACCTCGATCGTAATTGTATGATGTGGTCATAAAAATACCGTCCCTTAAAGGCACAGTAGCTCAAAATTACAATATCGCGCCTTATAAATATCTATGAATTGGTATAAGAAAATGTAATTTATTTATTTCCAGGACCTTTGAATGAACAGCAAGAAGCCTTAATGGTGAATCAAACAGCATCTAACAGTCGGCGCCCTGATGACTGCAACCTCGGCCCTATGTCTGCACTAACGAAACAGTTCTTAGGGATTTTTACCATCCATACAACCTGAAACTGGCCCAGCTTCTAGGGGATAATGCTTATTTATGGGAAAACAAATCGGGGAGCTGAGATAACAATCGCATATTATACAGTATGTACATTTAGCACAGTCACGCGCTTCCGAATGCAATTTGCGGTCTAAGTCGCGCATGCATTCCCCGTTTTTGGTGCAGATGGTACGCGCTGTAAAAACAGATAATCGGGAGAATTGCACTTGCATGGTAACATGCTGCACTGCTATTTCTCTTTTCACATGCGTTTATAGTGTAGCTGCACTATAGTATTAATTTGGCTATTAAAACAGTGCTGACCTCTAGTGTTAAAATATCTAAATGCAGGCAATCAACATTGTTGAACGATTTAAAGGAGAACTAAAATGGAAATATAACTGCAGCTGTGCTGTCTTTTAAATCTAAAGCTGCCCATTGCTGCCTGCTCACCTCCCATAGTGCTGCCTTGGATGAGAAATCCTGTTTTATCTGTAAATAAGTACTGGCAAGTGACAGGCAGGATCCCGTGTGCGTTTACCTCCCCCTGGCCTGGGTCACGTTTCACATTTTCTGGCATGCTCAGTAACAGGAAACTGTTCTAACAGGAAACGCCTTCCTGTACTGCTTATCCAATGGGCTTCCTTCTGCTGCTCCCACCCATCCTCCTCCAGTAACAATGAGATGGCGCAATTCTCGGGTGGATTCCATACAAGGGCTTCCCTCTACTGCTCTCGCCCATCCTCCTCTAGTATCCAGGATTGGATGGGGATAAGATTGTATTGTGAGGGCACAGATTGGATGGAGACACAATTTATTGTGTAGGGCACTGATTGGATGGAGTAAGATTGTATTGTGTAGGGACACTGATTGGATGGGGATAAGATTGTATTGTGTGGGGATAAGATTGTATTGAGAAGGGCACAGATTGGATGGGGATATGGTTGTATTGTGTAGGGGCACTGATTGGATGGAAATAAGATTGTATTGTGTAGGGAACTAATTGGATGGGGGATAAGATCATACTAAAAAAAATGCTAAAAACCTATAGAAGCAAACAGTATTTTAATTGAAATCCCCCTATATGGTATACCTACTCACTTGCCAAGGTGTGCACATCCAATACGTAGGATGTACCACGCGTTCCAAAAGATAGGATTAGGGACACGTGAGAGATATAGTAAAGAAACAGGATAAAAAGCCCGTTGGTTAGACATTTTAAAGCATGCAATAATGGGGATGTAACCAAACTTCGGGTGCAAGGGGTGCAACAGATACATAAGGATAGGGAGGAAGAGATAGGAGAGGAAGGATAGGAAAAAAACTTTGTTAAAAGCTGAAGTGAGGTGGATCTGGACTTGGACACATGAATCCCTAAAGGTCTTAATGCAAAGGGATGTAACCGCTCATATTGAGTGAGTAAGTAGCCTATGAGTAAGAGAGCGAGAGGTTCTCGAAACGCGTCAGGCGTGATTTGTTTTTAATGAGTTTCCAAATAAAGGATTATGTTTTAAATGAGCTGCCACAGAGCTGTTATTTGAGGAGCCGATCACCCTCCGATTGAATAAACTTACCTGGTGGACAGGATCTAGCGAAGGGTCAGGGGTATTTAGGCACCCAGACCACCCGCAAGGAAGCGTGAGTCCATTTATCCCATGAGTTATTGTCTATTAAAGGGGAACTGTGGTCCAAAAATGACTTTAGGTAAATTGTTAGGAATTGCTCCCCTGGTAATTTTTGCAATTTATTTCCATTACTCGCCTGTGTAATATGTTTTATAAGATGCTTTCTTAACGGTTGGATGATTTGAATGTGCACCCATGGGAAAACAGATCAATCACTGTCCTACACACAATACAATCTTAGCCCATACAATCACTGTCCCTACACACAATACAATCTTAGCCCATACAATCACTGTCCCTACACACAATACAATCTTAGCCCATACAATCACTGTCCCTACACACAATACAATCTTAGCCCATACAATCACTGTCCCTACACTCTGTATCCCAGAGATAATTGGTGGTTAATGGGGCAGTAACAGGAATAACAATAACCTGGTCCCATAATATCTTTCACACAGTGACCAGCCGTCAGTCAAGTAATCAAAAAAATCATGACTCAGGTATAGTTCCACAAAGACCTTGATCGGCTCCTCTGTTACACTGGGAATCAGAAATTAGCTCAGCACTGTGTGACTCCACCCAAGAATGGCGCCATCTCATTGGTTAGTGGAGGAGGATGGACGGGAGCAGCAGAAGGAAGCCCATTGGATAAGCAGTGCAGGTAGGGTTTTCCTGTTAGACAGTTTCTGTACTGAGCATGACCAGGAAATAAAATGAACGCGCGGCCAAGCAGGGAGGTAAACACAAACTGGATCCTGCCTGTCACCTTGCCAGTACTTATTTAAAGATAAAACAGGATTTCTCATCCAAGGCAGCACTATGGGAGTGAGCAGGCAGCAATGGGCAGCTTTAGATTTAAAGAGATTTCTGCTTTAGTTCCCTTCAAAAACTTTTCTTTAAAGCATATTTGTGTTTGTGTGTTTGGAGGGACTAATTTATTAGACTAGCAAACAAAAAAATATGTATGATATAAATAAAAACATATACAAAGGTGGAGCACTAGTGGGACTTTTAGCAGACGAAAAAACCTTTATTTCAGTCTACGCATTTCGTCTGGCTACTGCAGCCGTCCTCAGGACGTGACATCACTACAAACAGGTGAAATGTAACAATTCAGGTAAGATTGTTAAATTCCCCTGCTTGTAGTGATGTCACGTCCTGAGGACGGCTGCAGTAGCCAGACGAAACGTGTAGACTGAAATAAAAGTTTTTTTTGTCTGCTAAAAGTCCCACGAGTGCTCACCTTTTGTATATTGTTGTATCTTACCCTTGGAAGCACCGGGGCATAGGGGTTTCCAGTGAGAGGGGTGGTGTGTGTGTAGCAGGTTTGCCGCATGACCCTTCCACAGCCTCGTTGAACTTGCTAGAGTTAGTTAACGTGTTCTATTTATATCGAGTGTTAACAAGGGATCTTAGCCGGACAGTTTTGGCAAGAACTTTGTCTGACCTTGGTGCCGGGCGCACACCAGGCGGAACGCCCGACTAAAAGACGCTAGGGAGAACACTAATAAGTTCTTACCTGCATCACCGCAATTTAAAAAGGTTTTCTGAAAGGTTTGGTTTAAGCTATTAATGTAAACGCACTACTAACATGATTAATTGCAGTCATTTAAATGTTTTCATTTGTTTCAGAATGTTCCCTATGTGGTTTTTTTTTCTTTCTTTTTTTAACTGGCATTCTGTAAACACTGGCAAGTCCCTGGAGTTTGGCAGGTTTCCAAAGCAATGCAGAGGAAGCCATGGCTTTGTACTAATAAAAACCATAGTGATAAAAGCATATTATTTTAAAGGGCATGTACACCCCGTTTATTAACTTTTAATATATTGTAGGGCTTCCTGCCCCAAACGCATTATATTATTTCCAGAAACTCCCCCGATCTTTACTTACCATTCGCTTGAAATTGCTGGCTGATTGGTCCTTTTTGGACAGGTTAGCTGAATTCCACTATCCTATGAAACCATATCCTGTATTTCTGCCAAGAGTGTCTTCATTTGTATTTTTTACCCAAACGGGCAACCATATATTCTAGACAGTCACTGCTAACTGTTATTTGCTTGACTTTAAGACCGGAACGCCTGCTTTACGGCTTCCTATAAAGTGCCCAGAAGCTGTAAATGTGGTTTCCTATTATTATAGTAATATACCTATTAGTAATTTTTTTTTTCTATTCAGTCTTTCAGATCATCTTCTTAATGTAAGTAAAACCGTGTCCACATAAGTAGTTTTAAATTTCAATAAAGATATATGTAAAGGTCTTTAAAGGGCATGTCCACCCCCAAAACTATAATCCCCCCACTACTGGCCCCATTGGTGTGTAGTTTAATCCTTACCTCGCATCCCAGCTCCATATGGTTCTCCTGTAGTCCCCCCCCCCCCCCCCCAAAGTCCAAAAACTGCCCACAGGAGAATTGCAGTCCATATAGTCCGGGTGAAGTTTGGCATGCGTACTGCATCCCTTCTCCCTCTCCCTCCCTCTTAGGATTCCCTCCCCCTAGTGTAAATCCCTTTAGATTTACGATTCCCCCTATCCCCCCAGCCCCAACAGCCTATTTGTTTCTTAGAAGTGCCCCAAACTCTACTTACCTTCCCTCTTCCCCTGCTGCAAAGAACTCCCGGCAGCCGCGTCCGTGATTGGCTGCCGCTCAGCCAATCACAGACACGACTGCCGGTCCCGCCCCTCTGCTTGCATTTTCTCGCAAGCAGAGGGCGGCAGCGCGGCGGAGGAAAGAGGGGAGGTAAGTAGAGTTTGGGGCACTTTCTAGAATAAAATAGAGCGGGTGGGGCTGGGGGGACAGGGGGAATCCTATATCAAAAAATATTTTTAAGGGTGGCATACCCTTTAAATATATTTGGTGCAATGCACCTGGAAGGTCACGCAGCAAGTCCAAGGGGAAGTTTTGTTAAACATTTACTGAAATGCTGAGACCGTGATCCATGTCTGGGCTGAATTGTTATCTCTTGCTTCCTGATAATTCAATTCAGTGGATAACCATGTGTGTTGCTATACAGCATGTGTGTTCTCTGAGACCGACATTAGATACTGCCTTTGTAATGGGCACCAACACTGTAATTAAAAGGGCGTACAAACGAAAGGGCTGCGGGAATAATCCTTAGGCAAAATTATTTTCCAAAATATACAGTTTTCTAACTGTCAAGTTAACCCAATATAGAAATTTCCAACTAATAACCATTACTAGAAACTAATTTTCCTAACTAACATTTACCGTTTTCTGTTGATCTGCACTGTTTCTTCAGTATCTAATCTAAAGCATAAAATGCTTCAGCTGTCAATCAGTACCATATTATATTAAACTCTTCTGCTGTATGCAAGTACTGCATTTTGCTGTAACTGGAAGGTTGTAACTAACTGGAGGGGTAACAGTTGGGGAATTCATCTCACAGTGCTAGGCAATAGTGATTACCGAGCATGCTCAGTTTTAGAAAAAAAGTCAGGTCAGAGGAAAGAGTTCAGATAAGAGGAGGTGGGATACTGAAATTGAGCAAAACAAGTCCTGGTTTGAAGGCAAAACACATACAACCAAGTAATTACTACCTACTTGTATTTAATTATAGATTAAGATGAGGCTGAAATTTTTTTTCAGTATACATATTACTTTTAGACTAACATTTACCTTTTAAGTTAACCTGATCTCCTAGCGACTAATGTTAAAAGCCATTTCCAGAAAATAAGTAGGTTTGGCGTTTCCTCTGTTCATTTGCATCAACCTAGACAGCTGCTACTGTTAAGAGGTGTTTTGCATCCTGGCCATGTGCACTGCGTGTGTTCTATGCTCGATTTTTTTTTTTTTTTTTGACATAGCGACTTGGGTCAGTGGGGTTTGAGAATCCGTTAATATTTACTAATTACAGCATGTTCTTTATAATGGTCTAGAGAGGAGATTGTCAACTCGGGGGCAAGTTTTTTGTTGTTGTGTGTAATCTGTTAATGTTGTTGGTTTTGATTATGAAAGGTCATTTTAGTAGAACTAATTTCTTTCATGTATACTTTTTGTAAGTTGATACCATCTTGGAACACTGTGTGCTTAGAATAAGAGCTTGGTACTTGGCCTACCAGCCTTTAGTGTGTTCAGGAAGTGCAGATCGTTCTCTAATACTTTCCCTTCTTCCCTTTAGAACAAACGACCTACAGGCTTTACAAGAATTGACACTTGGGCGCCAGGTTGCACCGTGTATTATTCCGATTGTTTCTAAGTTTCATTCTTGATATTCTGATTATCTGCCACAGATAACTTTGATCAAACTATGTGCCTAAGTAAAGTTTATTGAAGAATTTATTCTAAAAATAAACCCGATAAAGGATTTGGCATCTCCTTTAATATGATAAACCTAATCTGGAGCACACCTTGTTCAGAATTGAAAGCGAAAAACCCATATACAATAACAGTCTGCCATTATTATCATTCTACCACATCTATATTTTTATAAAGTTTTTTCTCTAGTTTGGGCACAATAAAATTTAGGACTAGGGCATGCTTATTTCTATTTTAAACATTCCAAAAGGTAATATTTTGAATGTATGTACTTTTATGGACCCCTACAGATGAGGAAATGATGCTAGAAGCTCCTTTTTACGGTTTTTCATAAGAAACTGGTTTGTGAATGGTGTAGAGATCTTTGCCCTGGAGATAGGATAAATTCTAGGTGATGCCACCCTGCTTTTTGAAAGATTGCAGAAATATGAAAGTAAGTAACTTTCAGAATATTGACATTTGAAATTTTGAGAGCGCTATGCTAGGCCCTTATCATCTTCAAAGATAATATATTTTTTTTTTTCTTTAAATTTGAAAATGTATCTGTATTTCTATAGCCCGTACTGATCTTTGTCCATCACAGTAACCTTAATTTTCACAAAACAGCAAGAGTTGTACTGAGAGACGTACATAGAAACTGTTTTGCTGTTCTACAAAATCAGTTAGTACTGAATCAATAGATTTTACCTTAATGGACAATTGTTTACATCTCCTCTACACCTGAATAGTACCCAGATGAAGACCTAAATTGCTAAATTCTAGACTCTGGCTATTAACTCATCAGCTGTTATACTTATAGGAATGTCCCTGCTGCCTCAGGTCCGCTCTGGTACTGTGGTGACAGTCCGATTGGTAATTTGGAATGGAAGACATTGACTTCCCATTGGCTACATCCTGTGGACTGCTGAGATCCGCAGTAAGATATAAGTATATAGGTGATGTGGAAAGTGCCCAGGGTTAAGGACTTAGGTTTAGGTCTTCTCCCTGGGTACTTTTAAAGGGTTGAGAGGCAACAGGGAGGTGAGTATTGTTTTTGGTTTTATATAATAAAGGCTAAAGGTTTTATTTTATTTAAAAATATGCTTATTTTACAAGCGTTTAGCTAGAATCCTTTTGATAATCATTTTTGGAAAACTTTTTGCTACATAATCATAATAATTTTTATCGTGGCCCACCATATATTTGGTTAACTGGACCTTTCATCTCCATGTTAGAACACTGTGGAAACGAAAGCTTGCCAGCTAAGCTTGCAAAGTGATAGCTTACTAAGTCAGCAAGGGAGTTAAATGCAGCTTTGACAATAGCTGTTACTGTCCACTCTAAGCACTCCACTGGTATAAATGGGACTTTTAGCACAAATATCAGTAGAAATTACTATTGGGAACATTCCAAAAATGGAGTATCCTGAAATAAGAGGGACTGTTGCAGAACCTGAAATGGCAGCTCACTACTGGCCATAGCAAAGGCTATGAAATCCATTGATTTTTCAAAAATAAAGACAATATGTAGAATACATAGATATGTGTAAACCTGTCTCCCTCTGTGTTTGAGGTATTCTGGGTAGTTTGTGAATCCCTGATATGGATAAAAAAAATTTTTTACCCCTCTAAACTTCCCTGTTACTGCGAATTAATTAGCAGGAAAAATGTTAATGGGCCTGAGAAAAGTGGTAAAGTAGAATACCTATTGGAGTTTTCACTGCCGTTGTGCTGGAGTAGGTAATAAAGATGAGAAGTATTTTATGGGACAGATTCCTTTAATGGCAAGACTTTACTTCCTGGAGAGGAGCACGTGATTTTTACAAGCCTAAAAATGAATTGCAACTCATTGCTTTTAATGTGAAGTGTTATGTAATTGCACATAGGGACATACAGGGTTAGTCATAAAAGTTCTTATCGTTTAAAATGGTGCTAATTTTGCCCCAGCCAATCAGATGTAGCTTTCTAATGTAAATAAGATCTGATTGGTTAGGGCACAAATTAGCACCATTTTAAGCGATAAGAACTTTTATTGAATCTCCTGTCAGTTTCTCACTACAGAAAGAGGACTGCATTTTAATCCTTCATATTTTTTTCCCCCGTAAAAATTTCTTCCTGGTTTCTCTAGTCCATCCTCTCACCACAACACACCACACTCTTTTTATTAAATTTATATGTTTTTTTTTTGGATGGATGATGCAGGGATTTTCCATTTGAGGCCAGTTTTTTGCCTTCTGGTGCAAATTGAATCTGCCTTTAGATGTTTTTTAATTTTCCGCAACATTGAATCTGCATTCTAAAGTTGTTGTTTTTTTTTTTGGTGTTCTCATATACTTTAAGAAAACATTTGTTATTCAGACTGCATATTCTGTAGGAGACGTCCTTGCAACTTCGTTATTCTTTACGACTATTCTTGACGGTTTGTGGTTTGTTGCCCAATAAAATCTGCTGACCACAGGCTTAGCAAAAAGATGACACTGTTTTAACTATTAAAGGGCATGTCCACCCCCAAAACTATAAAATTAACCACGACTGGCCCCAGTAGCTGTCGTGTCATCCGGTCCCTGCTTCTCCTCGTCCTCTGGCATGCGCAGAGGAGCCCCCCCCTCTGTCTCCTTAAGCCCCTACCCAACCGCCAAGTTGGTTTAAAGAAGCTTCAGATGTTTACCTGCCCTTGGTTCCCTATTGCCAGCTGCCATGCCTGTGATTGGTTGTCTCTCAGCAATCACAGACCTGCTGCCGACCCGGTCCCTGCTTGTAGTTCCGGCAAGCAGAGGACCCGGTTAGAATGCCGGGGATATAGGTGTAAGTACCTTCTGCAGCTTTTAACTTAACAAATATGGCAGTTGGGGGTTAGCTGGGGTGTCCTACATACAGAAAATGTTTTTTTGCAGGGTGGAGATACCCTTTAAATGTTTGGACCGTTTTTCTGCACTAGGCTATGGTTTCAATAGCTTGCCCAATCCTTTTAGGCCTTAACCCCTGTCTTAAAGGTTTATGAAACCCATTTCAAATAATTTTACTTACTGGAGAAAATCAAGTTTATAATTCCCTGGGAGAACTTGCTTAAAAAACAGTTTTTTAAGGATTTGAACCCTAAGCCCGTCCGCTTGTAAGATGGCAGACACTAGGCAACTAGGCAACTTGTGTGTTGGAGCTTGCGTTGATGCTTTTCATTTATTCATCCGTTCAAATCATAATTGATGCAAATGGGATTAGACACACATTTAAGATTTGTTTTCATTTTAACAATGTGAATATACAGAGAAGGTTTTCGGTTGTCTAATGTCGGTATGAAGATAAACTAGTTTTATGAAACCACTCCATTTTGAATATGGGCAACATTTTCCTGTATTTGGCTAAAAAAAAATTAATTATGATGATTCTAGTTGCCCTTAGACTTTTGAAATTTTAATGAAATTCTTTTTCTACTTTAAATTTTTTTTTTTAAATTGTTCAGGCTGTAAAAAACATCAAAAACTCAACGCACAACCCTCTCTAAATGATTAATTAATAAAGGGGGAAATCTCACATTGGCTGTTTATTCCTTCCTTTTAAAGCTGACCTAGTTTCTCCAAATCAGACTTTTTTTTTGTGTTGTTGTAAATGGTTGGACCCTAAAGGGCCTCTTGTTTTGTGTGCCAGCTGTAATTAAAACAGCTTGTAACATCAGTTAATATATTTCTAAAAAAGTTTGGTTTTTTTCAACCCAGCAATAGATACTAATGCAATCCTTTTGCGGGGGATGACAGTTGTACCATCAAATCCTTCTTCCCCAGAAAAACATTATTAAAATGCCCCTGCTGTATAATAAGTCTTGTAGCAGTGACTATCTGGTAATAACATAACATAGTAAGATGTTTTAAGGACTATAAACTATACTCTTGTTTGGGCCCTTTAAAATGACCCAGGGTGAGGACTTAAACCACTAGGTCCTCACCTGTGTTTAACTACTTTAGGTAAGAACAGGTCCCTTAGGTTTAGGTCCTCACCCTGGGTACTTTAAAATGGTTGGACCAAATTGAAATTGCTGCTGATGGGAGAGATGGATTAATCCATCAAACCAGAGAGGATTAAAAATCAAATTGGGCCCCAGGCAGGATAACATATGGGACCTCCTTGTATAGCTGTAGTACTGATATGGGGCCCCTGATGTTTACTGGGCCAGGCAGCTGCCTAGTTTGCCTTAATGGAACTACACTGCTTGGTACATGATTTCTACCTCAACTTTGCTATATTGTTCTAGTTGTAGCGTTTTACATGTAGATTAGAATATAGTACCTTTTGATTGTTGGTAGTGGTTCTTTAAAGAGACCTAAGTTAAAATATAGAAAGTGTGTTGAGTTAGTTACGACATAAGTTATTACTGTAACAGAATGGAGAACTGGATACGGATTAATACTCTGGGTGAGTTATTTATGTGGATCCCAATGGAAAATCTACACTCCATTTGCTAAATGCCGACAATACACATAGAAGCCTTTACTTCTCCTTAAAGAAAGGTATTTAACACCAACCTAATGGCTAGAGTTAGGTAGTTAAGCACCCCACCCCCCAAGATTGCAATACTTACACTGTTCTGTGACCTTCCTGAAGACAACTATTCCTCACAACATTTACTGCCACTACTGAAAGGTTGCACCTCCTCTTAAAGCTCACAAATTTGCACATGCTCAAAGTAGAGAACATTGACCGCAATATCAGCTGCCATGGTCATGACTGATGGCCGCTAACCATAAAGAACATTGAAGGGGCCAGCGAATGTTGGGATGAGCACTATCTTTAGGGACATGGGAACATTGCAGTCTTAGAATTTGGGGGGTGTGCTTAACTCTAGCTTTTAGGTTCAGGGGCCTTTCCCATTAAGTAGGAATTATAACCCACCTAAACAGTCTTCACCCATGGGTCCTTTCCCGATCATCTGTTTTGCTTATGTAAAGTCTTCCTCGCTGATTCAGTCCTTTTGTCCCTTCCAAGCCATAGGGACAAGCCATGGGAAAACGCACTCTGCAAGAAGCGTCTTTCAATTGGTCACATTGTAGACTGAAGGAATTAGACTAATGGCGAACCGTGAGGTAGACTTAAGGTAAGTAAAACAGCTGATTGGGAGATTATCCAGGGATGAGGTCACAAATGAAAGGAAGCAGAGGAGAAAGGGAGTTTAATGTGTCCTTTTTTAAAAGCTGAGAATGGAAAGCTGAATTCTAAAAATCTAAGGGTCCATTTGTTATGATCTGATTGATTGCTCTTGACTGGGTAATTCTATAGTAAAGGAAATAATGCAGGATAACACTTTCATTTAAGTGTCTTATTTCCACATTTTCCCTTTTTTCTAGACGACACTTTATTAACCCGCAACTACAGAAGGATTTGAGCGAGTGCGGAGAGTGCGACTTCATGCCAATAAAAACAGATGATGGTGAGTTTGGTGTTTCTGGCGATTGAAATTTAAATGCAACATTTCAAAAATTTCCTCAAAACTGAAATGAACAACTTTTCTTACTTGCAGAAAACATTAAACCATGACTTGGGTCCAAATTGGAAAGACAAGCTGGATTTCTTTGAAGAACGCCCTTTTGCTGCTGCCTCCATAGGTCAAGTTACCTGGCACGTCTTAAAGACGGAAGGGAGGTTGCCATGAAAATTCAGGTTTGTGTGCACTGAAACTGCTCATCATTCGTTGACTTTGTACTTCATATGGGAACATCTATTTACAGGGTTTGCACCAAGAACTTTAGAGGAATTACAAGCATGGGTACATGATACAAATGCTGTGGCACCTACATAGTATAGTATTTGAGGTGTTGAAAAGACATACGTCCACCCTTCTACAAATATCCTCATTACCTGCCTAACGTTGATCCAGAGGAAGGCAAAATAAACCCCCCAAATTTATGAAGGCAAAAAAAATCCTTCCTGACTCCAAGTGGAAATCGGAAATTTCCCTGGATCAACTTTACTTATATATCAATAGGGGAGATGTGTTGGCTACTTCCCATGCTTGCAGGTGTTTATACAGGAAATTTCAATATGAAATATTAGGCTAGTTTGTAGCTGGACGTTATGTCAGACAACAAATAGCTGAGCGGCATTTTATAATAGTCTGCAACCTTGTCATCAGGTCAGTGGTGTCTTTTGTATTGACAAAGAAACTATTTAAACAATTGCTCACATTTTGTCTTAATTTTTAGAATTACAGATAGCATGTTAACTTCTTGTTCCAATTGCCATAGATTTTAGTTTTCTTTTTAGCCAAATGTGGCCACAGGGCTCCTTAAATTTCCATGTGTGAACTTAGCCTGTATGGGGTTGAAAGAAATGTTATGGGGCTGTATGCAGTGGTCCTGATGCTTATTACGTAATGATTGCTGCCCTTTTGAATAAATACCCCCTCTGTATAATCCAAAGCATTATGAGATTAAACAAGCATTAAGATGCATAGGATCACAATAAGTACTGGCTAGGGGTGAGTAGTATCAACTGAAAATGACAATAAGGAGATAAACCGAAAAGAAATGTGTACAACTTCTGGGAGGGAATCGCCATTGTATTGTAGGATCTTTTATTATCCTAATAATGAGATATAATTATTATATTTACTATACTCCCCTAGCCAGTAGTTACGGTGATCCTATTATCTGGTGCTTGTTTTCAGTAGAGCTTTGGATTACAGAGTGGATGTTTGTTAAAAGAAAGCCGCAATCTTCTACCTAATAGCAGATCAAGACCACTGTACACCAGCACAAAGCTATTGAGTGTGTCAGCCTAGTAATTTTCCTTATTAACCGGGGAATGTCCATCCCCAAAACTAACATTTCCCCCCCTTACTGGCCCCCACTGAAAAGTGTTTAAAAATCCTTACCTTACACCTCTGCTCCAGTTCTCATGCAATGTCTGTCCAATCAGTTCCGAAAGTGAAGAGCAGGAGCCTGTCTGAGTGAAAGGTTTCCGTCTACCTTTCTCTGAGAGGTTTCTGGATTGCCCACTGGAACACCTCCCTCCCTCTTGATCCCGTTTGCTGCCCTGTGCCCTAGCATTAAATAGTTTTTCTGTAGTGTAGTGGACCCATCCCAAACCACTATATTTGTTTGCAAAAACAATAATAAGTAATGCAGCTACAGAGCCTCGTTCCCCGCGCATTCTACACTGCCGGCAGCTGGTCTGTGATTGGTGCCTCTCAGCTAATCACGTGCGCGGCTCCCGGTCCGGACTCCTGCTGCTTGCAATGTCCTGCAAGCAGAGGGGCCGGGTCTGAACGTCGGGGGAAGGAAGCTCAGCAAGTACCTTTCTGGTTATTTTTTTGCTAACAAATAACGGCGGTTGGGGGTGGGATAGGGATCCCTATACTAAGAAAAAGTTCATATAAGAGGAGGAGATACCCTTTAATGTAATGGAACTCCTTAGGTTTCATTTTTATTTTGTAGTGATTTATAGTATCCTGGAGTAGCTCAGAGCATCCACAGCGACGTCAACAATCTATGACCGTTCTCAGTATGAGCAATGCTCTCCCTGAAGGTAAAACTTTTGCTCTCTTTTACTGTAGAAATTAGTCCCCTTTTAGCCAATTCAATAGTATCAAGGTTTCACTGCCTGCTAAACTGTTGCTATTCAGGCATGGATTACACATGTAGTTTTGCATGGCTAGCGGTGGTTCTGGTCCTGTACACACATTAGAGCATCTGTTCCCAGTGACCACTCAAACGGCCACCTTATACTTGAGTATAAGTTGATCCAAGTACAAGTCGCGCAGGTACCTATTTTTACCCTGAAAAATGTGTAAAACTGACTGAGCCGAGGGTAGAAATTATCAACCACTACTGCCTTCTGATTTAGTAGTTTTGTGGGCTGAAGTTGCCCTTAAATGTACAGCGAATTCCCATACATTAATCCCATACAGTAATAGCTAAATCCAGTACCAATAACCCCCAATTCCTTGGCACTCCAGATGTTGGAACTACAACTCCCTGCATGCTTTGGTGCTGGGAGTTGTAGTTCTAAACATGTGGAGTGGCAAGGTTCAATAAACCTTTAATTAAGCTTACCATCATTTACAATTCTCCTGACCCCCATATAGTAAATGGCACTCTGACCCCCATATAGTAAAGGGCAATCTGACCCCTAGTTAAGGTCACCTGAGAGTTGTAGTTTCAAGCTGTCACTTGCATTGAACTAGCAGCCATTTTGCCCCAAACTGTGAAGACCCATCAGATTTACAGCATCCAGATGAGCAGTGACAGTGCTGAGTGAGTCCAGCAGCCTGACTACAGGAAGCAGAGGAAGGGTGTAAAGGCAGATCAGCTCCTGTAAGTTCTACGCAGAGTGAAGGATTATTATAAACACCGCGCAATTGCAGCGTTTGGAGCTAAATTAGGACTTGACCCGAGTATATAACCGAGGTTAGGTTTTCAGGCTAATTTTAAAGCATGAAATCTCTGCTTATACTCAAGTATATACGGTAATTAAAAATTTCAGCCAAAAATGTCTGGATTGAGTGTTCTGTAAACAACTGGTCCAGAAAAGCTTGTCGTCATTGAATTTTTTCCCGTTGGACTGTGTTCCTGAGGCATCTGATTGAAGTTTTGAGCAGAGAGGACCCTGGAGTGTAATTCAAGAGAGAGGCTGCCTGTTGTAAAAAGTTCAAGTATGTATTATAACTTATATTCTTAGTACCTGAACATGGAAATTTAGAAATTTCTGAGCATGAGATAATGCTACGATGTAGGTAGGTTCTTGTTAAAGTAATCCTGATTTTTCTTTTGTTTTATTACTCCATTCGTTTGTCCCTTTCTGTTTCCAAATTCTGTTCTCTGTAACCCCATGTACCACAAAGTGACAGTGTTTTGTTACGAGGTTGGTTTTGATCATTTTGTTATTTCTGATCATGTCCTCCTTGCATTGCACAGAGAATTTCTGAAAGATGCCTTTCTTTTATGTCCCTGGGGTCATTGATAGACTGTGCAGTGAGCATGTCCTGACCACCGAACTGGTGTCTGGCTTCCCTCTCTGACCAAGCTGAAGGCCTCAGTCAGGAAATGCGCAATGAGGTAATTTAATTAAATATCATGTAAACGGTGTTCACTTTGTCATCCTTACTTTACTTCTTTGTATAAGATTGATTGTTTACCATAAAATAGTAACAAAATCTGAGGACCGGATTATTTCTTAATGGAATTAAGTGGCCATATGCCTTGCCGATACTGGTCGGGATCCGTAGGATTGTCAATTATCGGCAAGGTGTGAGGGCAAAAACAATCAATGAACATCGCCGGTCTGCATTACTGTCAGGGCTGGTTCACACTAGATCGTGTTTTGGTGCTTTTTACGTCGCACCAAAACGCAGTGCTCATAGAAATGAATGGAGCGGTTCACATTAAAGCGCTTGATGTACGTTGCGTGTTGTTCTTTCTAACACATGGGAATGAAGGAATCTGTGCAAGGGAGTTTACGCTGATAATTTCATGGTTAGATTTGTGATGTGCAACGAGAATTCTGTTTCTTTTTTTGCAACAGTAGATCTAGTACTTGGTCCGGCAAGTTATCATTTAGTTGTTAACTAATCTTAAGTCCTTGAGAGGAAGTTCCTTTTCTTAAAAAAAATTTCTGGCCTGATATTACCTTCTGACTATTTTGAAACCACAAGTTGCAGAGAGCGTCATTTCCTATGACCTTGACAAGCCCTTGTAAATTCTGTGCTCTGATCATGCCCAAGGTTTGAGGTTTGAGCTGCAGCTGCCCCCCTGGAATTGAGCCACTAACTGCTTCTCTTTGATGCAATATCCCAAAAATATGTTTCCTTTCCATGTGGATCAGGGGTCTTGGAAAATACAGGCAGTAAGCAAGTAGGTGGCACTAACTAGATAGCAAAGAAAATTGTAAGCATGAAGGCGATGTCGGACACTTGCCTGTATAAAAGCAGGTGGTGTTGTTGCTAAAACATTCACGGGACTTTATTTTAATCCTAGTGCTTCTCTGAATAGCTAGAGTATACTGCTCTCTGTTTTCTTAATAATAGAATAGTGATGACGATACTAGCTTTGAGAAAAACGGAGAATAAATATAACACACGAGGCAGTTGCCATGTATTTAAAGGACACACCACAGTGAACCAATATCGTTTTACTTTGTGCTAAAATTATATCGTCGGTCACAGCTTTCTCTACCTGAATTAGGCACTTTTATAAGGGGTTTGTGTGACATCCGTGCATAATGGAATATCTAATAACTCACTCATTTATAAGGTTGGTGGACGTCTGGGAGTAAGGGCAACTTGGAAAGACTGTGGTTTCCCAAAAATTAAATGAAAGGGCCACAGTCAATCCTAAAAAAATTTACTTCTTTATAAAGCTATAATTCTCTTAGTCAGGTGCATTTATTTCTACAATCTAATTTTTCAAATCATGGTTTTTGTCTATGAGGCTGACTCCTGGGCCAGATAATTCTCTACAAGGACCAGTCTACTTTATGTCCTACTACAAGAACCAGTCTACTTTATGTCCTACCAAATTTGAATGCTTACATAATAATAATAGTTGTATATTAGGATGCTCTTTTCCCCCCCCCCCAGATCTGCAACAACATTCTCCAGTGTGCCTCCGAGAACTGTTCGTTTCGATTTATGCAGACTGATCCAACTGGGTCCAATTTCTCTATGACCCTCAGCTACAAAGGTAATTGAAGAAACAGATTTGCCTTTATCCAGGGAGGCTAGGTACTACCGGATGATATTTTGAACCCGAACAACTGATAATTTGGTCCATCGGGTATTCGTTGGTTTTTTTCAGCAGCTACAAGCCTTCATCCAATTCAGCAGAAAATCATTTTAAACCTAGCCACAAGTAGGGTGGATAAAAATCAATGATTAAAAAAAAAAAAAAAAACACAAACGGATTTTTGATTTTAAATCGGATTTTTCTTTTTAAAATAAAAGGCTTTTTTAAGGAAAATATATTACTTACAAAGGTTTCCATCATGAAATAAAGATTATTTTTTTAATTAGTAAAAACAGCTTAGTCAACAGCTTACCTGAGCATTCCGGAGCCGCACAATTTTTCTCTGTACTGGCGCGCGGCCTGACGTCCACTGCCCGGCGCCAAGCCCGGCTCTGGGCAGTGACGTCAGCCGGCACACCAGTAAAGGAATGAGCGCGGGCTGCAGGAATGCTAAGGATACCGTACCTTCAATGCTGCCAGGAAGCCTTGGATGGAGGAGAGCCCACAGGGAGAAGAGACCAGGTAAAACTGAACGGGTGGAGGGTGAGAGGGGGCATTCAAGATGTTTGGGAACTACAACTCCCCAGCATGCTTTTAGCTGGGTGTAGTTCAGATTTGAACACTTGAATGCCAAGTGAGGGTGGCATTCAAGATGTTTGGAAACTAAACTCCCAGCAGCTTTATTAGCTGGGAGTTGAGTTTCCGAACATCTTGAATGCCAGTTTCTACCCTCGGGTTATACCGTCAACAACCTGTTATTAGGATTTTTAGCTGAATTGGGACCCCTCGGTTTTATACTGAGATATACGGTAATATGTTTAATTTTTTGGGTAAATAAATCCATTAATCCATTCACATGTTGTGATTTTTCAGAGGGTTTTTCTAAGATTATTGAGTTTTCTTGCCTGCAAGCAATCTATTATCATAGGGCGTTTTTTTATTTGTAGTTCTAAAAAAAAAAATTTAATTTGACTCAGCAGACCATCACATGACTCTTTTCACAGCAAAAATCTTTATAACCATGAACAGAGTGTGAGAAAAAGATGCTTAATCCTATGTTCTACAAACCTATGGAATAACAGAAACAACCCCTTCAGTGCTGGGGATGGGGGCTTGTTAAACAACACATCATGTGGCCATCACACACTTGCTGTTTATCCTGACTGTCTGAGCCCTACTTAACAAGCTATAACTTAGAGACCTCATCATAGGCTTGTTTGAAAGTTAGGAGGAGTACACTTGTATGGCCACAGTTACCCTTTTAAGGTGTCATAGAAGGGAAGGTACTAATTTCCTCATAAGGACAGGTAACAGTACCCAGTGTACCCTTTAAGGTTTCATCTATGGAAAGCTAGCCATGCATTGGTCAATTTTATGTTGGATTGTTTTACAATCAACCTGCCTGGTAGATTATCATATGCTCAATAAACAGTCGATCATTTTATCTAACACACGTGAATTTTTTTTTTTTTAAATTGTCCTTTACTTAATGATTCTTTGTAACGTGTTTATTCTGATTAACGGTGCATGCTGTTACATACCAATGATTGTTGAAATGTTTTAGAAAACCGTGTCATGATCGGCTGACCTTTTCTGACCTGACAATTCAATTGATTTTGGTCACTTTGGTTTCGATCAAATGCAAAAAATGATATGATATTAAAAAGCCGATTGCCTTTAACTAGGATTGGCCCATGTAATTTGCTAGCTTTAGTACTGTTTTCTCTCTAGACAACTGATGGCTATTTGTTGCTGATACTCTGCTCTGTTTTTTTTGGTTGTTGTGTTATTTTCTAGTTGCAGTATTTAGATTTTGGGTTGCAAACTAGGGGATTTGAGAAGAATTCACTGATTTATATACTGAAGGGACAGTGATTGTATGGGCTAAGATTGTATTGTGTGTAGGGACAGTGTTTGTATGGGCTAAGATTGTATTGTGTGCATGGAAACTGATTGTATGGGCTAAGATTGTATTGTGTGCAGGGACACTGATTGGATGGGATAAGATTGTATTGTGAAGGGACACTGATTGGATGGGGATAAGATTTTAATACATCTCATACATTGTGTGAAAGAACAAACTTAAGGTGCCCATACATCTATAAGATTTTACTTACCCAACCGAGCGCTCATGCGATGTTGATCGATGCTGCCGGAACCACTTCTCCCGATCTTACATTCGGCCGACATGCTATCACAAAATCCCATTCATTTTGCGATCGCATGTCGGTCGAATGTAAGATCAGGAGAAGCGGTTCCGGCAGAATCGAAGGAACATCGGGTGAGCGCTCGGTCGGGTAAGTAAAATCTTATAGATGTATGGGCACCTTAAGAGCCACCAGAGCTAAAGGCTGCCCAGTCAGGCTACCAAGCCAGGAACTCTAGTGTCTTTCCCAACATACACCATGGCATCAAGACATATTATTCTGGTTCAAGTAATGAACCAAAACTAACCCTTACTAAAGAGCCCTTAACTATTTATAGGAACCTAAACCCTTCCTACAAAATTTAATTGGTAGAAACTCCTTGATCCAATCAGATGTAAGAATCATTCTAGACCAATCAGATTGTGGAGATATAATTGTAAAATGCTATAAAAAGAGAGGAGTTACATGGCAGATCAGTTTTGGATTAGCAGCTGAGGTTGCATGTCATACTACTGCTAGTAGGTATGAGATCTGCATAAAATAAGCTGCTAGTCTAATGAACTAAGCACTATTAGAGGCTCCAATATTAATTACTAGCTGTGTAAAGTTGTTTGGGGTGGTCCTTGTCATTTCTCTGCTAATCTTATTCTAAAGTGGTCTATATCTACAAATAAACCTTGTAGATCTCTCATTTTATATTTTGCTTACTAAATCAAACACCTGTTTTGTTTTTTCCCCCTCTACTCAAATACCTTGCAATAAATTTTGGCAACACAACTGTAATTGGACTACCAATCCCAAGGTTCTCCCAGAAACACTCTCCAGCAGTGAGGAAGAGTCAGACAGCCGGCGGTTGTATTTATCAGTGATCTAGAGGGTAACAGGCTAATTAGAGTAGCTAGTAAAAACACATGTAACAAACCAATTGCAGTTTAAATGGGTACTGAATTATCCTACACACTTTCTCCAAATAACAAATTCTCTATCAGGAACAGTAAAAAGAAATGCATTGCACAGAGCTGTGCTAGGTCCAGGTTCACCTCATTGTCCTAGCCTTGCACCCTGTTGTTTCTATCAGTGTACCTTATAAAAGGGGAATGTTGGAGGGTCTGTGTATCTTGTAGGAACTAACATAGGAGCATGAGGGCAGCGAAAGTCACACAGAAGTTATTGTGAGAAACAACGGGTCAGAAAACAAAAATCATTACAAAAGAGAGAAGATCAATATTTATATTCTGTGTTCTGACACAATCTTCTGAGAGCTTCACACTTTATTGGATATAAAATTATACTAGGAATATGCAAATCAGTGAATGAAGCTCTGAGCATTTCCCAGTGTGTTTGTGATTTGAACATTTTGAATATATTTGCACGTCATAGGGTATCTGAGGTGTAGTTGGGATCGCACATGTGCAGAAAAAGTTTTGTGGCCACAGAAGGTACTAGCAGAATTCAAAATGGCTGCTCAATCTTAGGAACTAAAAGTTTGTAGAGGAAAGGAAGGGCACAAAAGGAAATCTTTTACACTGGGTAGGTTGCAGAGACAAGTACTTACCTATACCACATTTGTGGTTTTTTAGTTTAGTTCCCCATTAAAGCCAAAGTAAACGATCTCCAATAAGTGAAGAAGAATCAGAGGACATAATGTGAGTTGTTAGGGGAGAAAACAGACTGATAGTGGTGCTGGGTTTAGTATGAAAGACATTTTTCTATAGATACTTTAAATAAAATGCCTTCATTTTATAGGAATAAGAAATTAACAAAATACAGACTGAAAAGCACAATCATTTAATAAAGCAATGAAATGCAACCTATGTAAAAAGGTGTATGCTGTGCTAGTTTTGTACAGTATTTATTTCTGATGAATGAGATAAAATGATCGCTAGCAGGATGGATCACTAAACCATTACAGAAGAAAAATTTCAGCATAATCAAGAAATAAAATTGCAGAGGTCATTCAGCCTGAAATATCATCCCATTTGTTTCTGGCCTTGTCACCTAAAGAAAACATTTCCCACTGGGAGTCAGGCAAACAACAGCACAATCAGAGAATTAAAAGTAAATCTCCTTTGCAACTTTGACCACTGATAATTTAACCAGTTGAAGATGTCTATAAAGAGTCGCTCAGAATGTTTTGAAAAAGCATCAGATATTACAGCAGATAACTGAAAATTTTTAAGAGGTTCATATTTCCAAAAAAATCATATTAATGTAGTAATTTTACAAAATGGTTGAAGAGCGTCAATACTTTTGAAGTTCATGGAAAAAATGCCACTTTAATTCTACAATAAGTTAGTACACACTTTGGGAGTAAGCGAACCCCTTACTGTCCATACCTTGTATGCTCAGCATCTGTCCCAGTTTCAAAGCAGCTCCGCGTACTTTGCACAGAGTTCGAACAATCCTCTCTGCATTAGCCTCTGACAAGAAGGGGCTGGAATCCATCATAGACTTCTTGCCTATGGGGTAGAAAAGAAAATACACAATATCACGTATCCACGGAGGCAGCATTTGGGAGAGCGAATTTCCCACCATTCAGTTCACATACCAATGCACATTACAGAATATGGCATTTAACAGACAGGGAAAATGTAAGATGCTTCAGACTGAATATCTAAAGAAACTGGTACAGTAATAGTTTAGCAAATGTATAGTTTCCATGAATGGGCAATTAATGGAAATAATACATGTGCAGAACCTTGCCAGTGTGCATACCCTTTAACAAAGGACAATTATATTGCCCCCCTCCCCAATAAAACTAAATAAAAGGATATGCACTCTGGTAATTAATTATTATTAATTTTTAAATTGCTCATTACTGGAAACTATACTTTTCCCAACTATCACTGTACCAATCAATTATTTTGGTGTATATACCCTTTAAAAGTACCCAGGATGAAGGCCTAAAATGCTAGGTCCTCACCCTAGGTTTAACTTATAACTCCTACACTTCTGCTTTGAAATGATGACAGGGACAATAAGAGTTTTGTTTTCTTTATATATTTCAGACCAAAAATAAACTGTAATAAAACTGGCATATTTTTAAATCATTAAATATAAAAACAAAATTCACACGCCAAACAAAAAACAAACAAAAAAAAACAACTTAGCGATGCAATGTAAAATCTTTGCCTTAAAGTAAGTTTAAGTAGTTTAAAGGAAGTAAACTAGGATGAGCTAGGTTAACGGGCTCTACCATCCCTACCCCCACCTACCATACTGCTGAATTGTAGAATGGGCAGGTCTAAACTAAATTAGCTTACTGTAGGCTTGAGGCTAATCATCTTCAACCTACATGGAACCCTCCAGCACAAAAGGACCATTGTGTTTTTGAATAATTCTCGACTGACACTAAATAAGTACATAATAAAACATCTAAACATAGCCTGCCAAATGTGTGAAAAATAGAGAGCTTTCAAAAACAGCAGTATCATTATTTCAGCATGTTATCCACAATCCTAAAATGAAACAAGAATTTTGGCTGAAGATATCCTGTGTATGTCACAGGAAGGTTAATCCTGCACCCTTCACAGGGACGAGCTTCTCACAAACACCAAGTCCGCAAACTCTAAGATGCCTTGGAGAATTTTAATCATTGGTTGGAATAGATTATGGGATCACTCACCTGTACCATTTTCTGGTTTTGGACTTAAACTTTTCTTTGCAACTTCAGCCAATGCACCAATCCCCAAACCAACGGCCAAACCTGCAAAAAATATAATTCATACAGCGAATATAGCAAAAATGAACCAACATTCAAATGCAGTCTTAAAAGCGTGACTAAGGAAATGCTGAACTGCTGCATACAGTATACATATATACATTATTTATGGGAACACAGCATTTACACATTTCCTCATTACTGCTGCAGCAAGCAGTGCTTCTAAATTAACACTCCTACTGTGATGAGCTAGCATTAATGCTGAAGTTTTTAATGGGGAACACAAAGTGTTACAATCATTATTAATGTCCTTTTCTAGTTACTCATTGCAGAAGAGCAGCCTTTTACTCTTACCACCTAAGGTCTATAAATCTTTATTACAACAACAAACCTGCATAATCGACTAGAATCCTTTTTGGATGCAGACACCAAAGTGTTCAAGTAAAATAACATCCCTTTTTTGAAGAACAGAATAGTTTTTTATGCCCAAAATACCTGGATGTGGAGAAAGAAGTATTGATAATCCTGCACTTTTCATTAAAGATTCCCCGTCAGCAGATCTAACAACCTGTAGCTCCCCCATCATCTTTTGTCTTTTACACATTCTACACACATAGCAGCAGTGAACCATGGATGTTCATATAATTACATTGTAGAGATGGAGTTTCAGAGGTCTGCAGCCAAAGTGGGTCGTTGACATCCCCAGAAAGGCAAGAAATGGCCCACATGTATTGGTCTGCCCACCTGCTAAAATGTGCATACGCCATTGGGCATAAAGGTCCTTACACACGTGCGATCGCGGGTCCCAGACGTTCGGTTGGGGATTATTGCCCGACCGACCAGGTGGATCTCGGAATGACCAGCCATTTCGGCAGAGAAAGGGCCTATACACGGACCGACTATCGGCCGAGACGAATGTTCATACACATCGTGCATCAAGGATCGGGACCCGCGATCGCACGTTTGTACGAACCTTAAGGACGGGACACCCTCAATAATTACAAATAGAAAATTGTATTATTTTCCATCAAAATGGAGAAACACTTTCTTTTAACAGAAGGCATCTTGCAGTCTCATGCTATATGAATAGCATTGCCTACAAAACCTAAGAAACAAGAAGCAATTTCTTACTCCAAGGTTCCCCAGAGTAAAGGGCGGAGATATGCAAAATACTCCTTTATGTCCCTTAGCTAAAGTGCATATCTCCGCCCCTTACTCTGGGGAACCTGGGAGTAAGGGATTGCTTCTTGTTTCTTAGGTTTTGTGGGCAATGCTATTCATATAGCATGAGACTGCAAGATGCCTTCTGTTATAAGAAGATTTTTCTCCATTTTTATGCTCAGAGAAGGGCTTTTTGCTCCTTTTGGCCCCTCTCCCTAAGCTTTATAGCTGCCTTGTTTATTTTCCATCAGAAATAGGTTCAATTAGGCTTGCAGACAGAGGATTTATTTTGTGCTACAATGTAAGATCACACACATTATATACCAATAGGATTTGAATAGCTATTGTTTCGTTAAATGTGAGCGCCAGCACACTTTCTGTAACAATTAAGAGATTCAGCAGAGAAAAGAAAGAAGGGGGGGGGGGGGAAGGGATGTGTAAGCAGAGCAGTGTGATACTTTCAGCAATACCTTTTTTATACAAATTTTACATAGAGATGTGATTTAAGGTTAATTTTGAAGTATCCGTTGTATTCAATTAGATCAACTGGACTTGAAGTTAAGTTCTTGAAGACGTTTTGCTAGTCATCCGACTGGCTCTCAATTCTAATTGAATACAACAGATATACCATGACCTGGATGAATAAGAGCCTTCTCAAGTTCATTTTGAAGGTACGACAAAAAGGGATTTTTATATAACCCCAACTTGTTTGCTGTAAATTTGGTCTCCAATTAATCCAATCCTTACAAATCAGCAACTTTTATTTAGCACATTTGCAAACAGCTGAATGGTCGCACCTTACGAGACCAAGTTGTTGAATTTGGAAACTTTAAAACAGCAAAAGCCTTAAAAGGGCAAGTTCACCCATAAAACAAAAAACTGGTACTTCCTTTCTGGCGAAGGCATCTGCTTCCTCCCTCAATTAGCTTTTTATAAGCTTGGGCATGTGCAGAAGAGGCAGCAGGGGAAACTGCAGTCAATCATTGGCTCTGTTATCAACAGTCACAACCTTGATTGACTGTATGGAGGGAGAAGCCAGCTTATGGTGTCAGAATGTATTCAATAACAATCCTTAAATATCTGGTTAGCAATGCATCTAATAACGTTGAAATTGAGTTGAGCAGAGGTAGGGAACAGGTAAATGACAAGTCATCAGTTTTCTATTTTAAGGGTGGACATTCCCTTCAACTCAAGTGCTGCATCATGTGGCAGGAACTTTAGCATGCAAAAACCACTTTAGAACCACTTAGGCCTTTAAAAATCATTGGGACAGTAGCAGGGAAAGATGTACAGTGTCCTCCATCAGTTACAGTGTTTTGTGACTAATTATGAAACTGAAATAAAACAAAAGTGAGACTGGCAATGCATAAAGTTTCCTTTAGTACAAGGGATTTATAAGGAACTTTAGTAATTCCAGGTGCTTCATTTACAAGAAAATTTCTCTTTCTTTTAAATACCCTGAGGAGCCAGATGGATTTTTTTTTTATTTAAAAGGGAAAGCAGAGCAAGTTATCAGCCTTGAAACATCCTTATTTTAGAATGCAGGACTGATTGGGGGTGAAATGTAATCACCCATAAAGACTCGGCAAACAGCAAGTCTGTTATCGTATTTACAAACAGCCTTAATATTGTCCTCATGGCAATCAAAATTGTGCATCATTTGGTGTGAAGCTCCTAAGATGGTGATGCCACAGGGTTCCATAGAGTGAATGAGGAACTTTTACGAGACATTTATTTTACAGTTTTTCTATTGCTATGTTCCATCATTCACCATACCTCAGGTTAATTAAAAGGAAAAGTACAGCCCAATATATGTATTTTCCCTGACATAATCCAAAACAGAAACTAGGCCGAATAAATTAAAATGCTGTAGTCCTAACCAAAAAAAAACAAAACGGTTAAGTCTGTAAAATGTCTCTTCAAAAGATTAGGATACCTAGCTTGTATCAGGTATGCTTCATCCAATACGCTAGAATTTTTTTTACCATGGAGTCCTCCTTTAGACTACCCCTCCACCCCAAAAAATTTGGATTAAAACAAAACAAATCTTGACCTTTACAACACAGGGGTCTGCTTCTTGTTCGGTTCTCAAACTGCAAATTTCATTATTCCACCTGAACAGAAATTGAGCAGCAATTTGAAAATAGTACACCGTATTATATATGTATAATTTTTTATACAGCACTTTGCAATTATAAAACAGGTCTGTGCACTTTCGCAATGAGGACAAAATAAAACACAAATGTGTCTATGTCCCAGCATGATCTTTTTGGGAAAATGTTATTTTCATGATTAGTTAATAAATCTGATCTGGTTATATTATAAAACCGTTATAATTTGCTTTGAAGGACAAGTAATAGATCATTTTAATCTGAAATGTATGGGCTATAAGTTAAAGAAATATGTATTTTAGTTAGATCTTTAATACATTTATCAGCTTAACTATCTCACCTGCAACAAAGACTTTTTCCCCAATAAGTATGTACTCTGTGTATTCCGAGAAGCCAAATACTGTACTGTTTGGTATTGGTGCTGTGCCAATTTATTTATTTTAAAAACATACTGGAACTGCAATTTACTTTTGCCCTGGAAGACAACCAGGATTACACTCTTTAATCAACGCTAGGATTTTCCAAAACTTGTGACAGCCCATTTCAAAATATCCCTATTTCACAAAGAAATGATTGTTTAGATAAACATTTGTATTCCTTACCTTTCTAAATAATTTAATCTTGTGACTGAATGAGTTTGTCTATATGCTCAACTTTTAGAGCAATGGAAACACTAATGCTAGCAATTAAGCATGCATCTAGTTAGATGTATTAAATATCCCTTCAGTCATGTTTTGGGATAAAATTTCTATATTCTGGTTCTACAAAACAGCTTATTTACATTTTTTCTCCTTCATGAACAAGCCACAACCTTAGGCACAATTGGTGGCCTTTCGCCCAATCCTTTAATTTGTCAAACGAATAATCAATTTAGAAGCACAGGTTAATGGATCACAATGCAGCCATATAGGGTAAAGCTAATTCTAGACTGTTGTCGAAAGCAGAAAAGCATTTTCTAGGACGAAAGCACTACACTCAGCTTTCCTGTAGTGAATAAGTCATTAGATGTACCAGACAGGACACAGGTTTTTAGTATTGTTACCTCCAAAGTTAGCCAGTCTTCCAATCCGTGTGACTGGTACTTTCCTTTCTCGTGCACGTTCACTCAGCTGCAATAAACAGTGTTGATTAATATAAAGATGAGCTAAACAGGATTCAACTTCTAAAAAGTAACTCAATAATAAAAGTAAAACTGCACAATGTCTAGCGAATTTCAGGTTGTATATTTTTCCCCCCAGAAATCAGTTATATATTAAATAAAACACACATGGAACACACTACATGGCGATGACAAACAGATTTGAGAGAAAATGGGTAACTCGGTTATTCTGGACAAATTAAACAAAACAAACAACTACAAAAAAACAAAACACAAACACACTAAAATAGAAAAATATCCCCAGAAAGACTGGTTTATACAAACTGCTATACAAAATTGTTTTTTACTGCCAAATAATTTGAATATCTTGCTAATAAAGTTGCACTGCGTTAAAAAAAGGTAAGTATACATTTTGAGTGGAGATACCTTTTAATGCAGTGCAACTTTATTAGCAGGTCCACTCAAATGTATACTTACCTTATTCAGTTTTATTGAAGATCGGAAGGTAAGACACAGCCTCTTTATCTACTGTTCTTCAATTAAACAGCCAGAAGCAAACACAGAGAACTTAACAAGAATCCCCCCCTCTGCTGTTCCTCTGACAGATCCCAACACTCCCTTGCACTGTATGCGTGGCCATTGGAGGGGTGCATCGGGACCTGGCAGAGGAACAGTGGAGAGCGTGGTCGTGGGTAAGTTCTCTTTGTTTGCTCCTGGCTGTTTAAATTAAGAATGGCAGTTCTTCAATTAAACTGAAAAACAGGTAAGTATACATTTCGAGTGCAGGTACCCTTTAAAAAATGGGGGGGGGGGGGGGGGGAAGAGAACATTTCAATATACGAGAACTGGCTTGGCACAGGAAGAAAAAAAATGGACCATTAAACTGCACATACAGAAATTACAAAAATGACTCGCTTAAATTATATATGGGAGGTAGGAGTTCCTTTTCCTACTGCTATCGCCAAACAAAAGATAGTTTCTGTTCACTGCAGCTTTTTTACTGAATTATTCAGTATATATTCAATACGGACTTGCTTGGTCACTGAATTGCAAAGATATTTATCTTCACACTGGTAGTGTCCATACATTGTCACAAGCTACTGCCACCTTCAGTGTTACTATATGTATATAGATACGGCAGAATGAGATCACATACTGAGCTAATTGTTTATTTACCAGAAGTTACATGTTTGCAACAAGATTCATATGGGCCAATATAAACCGTACTCCGACAAACTATTCTAAAAATGGTCAAAAGGTCGGCTATATTCCAATAATCAAAGTAAAAAAAAAAAAAACCCTTAGTCTAGCTTCTAACTTAACCATCAAATTAATTTCTGGAATTTGTTTAGAATAAATGTATATTGTACAGTACCAACCATAAAGAAAGATGTCTATGCCAAAATAAATAACGAATACCAAGTATAAAGCTACACACAAGCACTAGAAAAAAAATTTCCAGCTTCCAGAGTTTGACTGCCAGCCCAACACAATGATATGCTTACACAACCTACAGCACACAGGGGATGATGTGGCAAGTGGACGTGCAAGTTAACATTCATTTTTTTCCAAATCCCAGTGACATGTACCACACATAGAAGTTTTTAAAGAACCAGTAACAACTGCAGTGAAAACAAATTCATATTTTCTAAAGATGGACGATTTGGACTTTAGGAACCAGTCAGAAAACTCTTTGGGCCTCATTTACCCAAAGCTGCAAATTGCTCCAGGCAAATTTGGTTTCCGGTATTTAATACTGGATTTGCACCTTGTGGTAAATCCCAAAAGTGATTTTAGCCCAGCGCCACTTTAAGACCAGCCATTAGCTGGTCTTAAATTGTGGATTTAAAAGTGCAAATCCTTTATTAAATACATTGCGCCGGTTGCACGGGTGTCTTTGTGAAACTCGTGCAGCCAGTGCAATTATGGAGTTAAAGGGCATGTCCACCCCCAAAACTATAATCCCCCCCACTACTGGCCCCATTGTGTAGTGTAATAAAATCCTTACCTCACATCCCAGCTCCATATGGTTCTCCTGTAGTCCCCCCCCCAAAGTCCCAAAAACTACCCACCAGGAGGACAGCAGAGTCCATATTGGACTCTGCCTCCTATCTGGCCTCCGGGAGAAGTTTGGTATGCGTACTGCAGCCCTTCTCCCCCTCCCTCTTCCTCCCAATTAGCATTCCCTCCCCCTAGTGTAAAACCCTTTTCACCAAACATTCCCCCTGTCCCCCGAGTCCCAACCGCTATATTTGTAATATCAGAAAATGCCCAAAACATTACTTACTTTCCCTCTTGCCTTCGCCGCACCGAACTCCCGGCAGCCGCGTCCGTGATTGGCTGCCGCTCAGCCAATCACAAACGCGACTGCTGGTCCTGCCCCTCTGCTTGCATTTTCTCGCAAGCAGAGGGCCTGGCAGTGCAGCAGGGGAAAGAGGGAAGGTAAGTAAAGTTTTGGCCATTTTCTGACAATACTAACATAGTGGTTGGGGCTGGGGGGACAGGGGGAATGTTTGGTGAAAAAAAATTTTTAAGGGCGGACATACCCTTTAAACTTGCACTAGCCTATTCAATATTGGTTAGCACAAGTTTAACCCCTATTTTTAGCACAGCCCATGTGGGTAAATCAGGCCCTTTGTTCTTTAAGGTAACCAGTTTCACTGACCCTTTTTTAGCAATCTAACCTCACAAGTTGCACTTAGACGAGATCTAAGGATCATGTCCTCAACTCTTTAGGCTTCTAGCATTTTCATTGAGGATCAAAAATTAGACACATATTTGCACATGTTCAGCAAGTTCTCTATCCCCACACCAGCGTTGTCAAATAATGCCAATAATTCCAGGTCTCTTTATACAAGGCAATTGGTAGGGAACGCCGGTCTCTGCCATTTATGGATATTGGTGGGTTAATTAATGTAACACTTATTCCAGGGCTGGACAAATCCCGGTCGCTATGGCGACTGAAAGTTTTTTTCGCACCTCTGCCATCTGGTGTGTGTGTGGGGGGGTGTTGGACAACAATCCATTCGTTTTTCTAACATGTGGAGCACAAAACGCATGCCAATAACCATTGCTATGGGAAAGTGTGTATTCTATTGGATGCAGCGTGGGCCTAGGGTGTCAACCAGAGAAGTTTGGTGTGCATCGCTCAGTCACCTATTAAAGAGTCAAGGAGAAAGAGGCAGGTTGGAGACAACACACTGCAAGGCAGTCTGGAACACTTGGAGTAGAGCAGCATTGGTAGGAAGTTAGTTCCATAGGAATAGTGAGGAACGCACAGGAGATAATGGACCACAAAGAAGCTGCAAGGGATTTTTATGTATACGCTATATTGTGTTTATATAAGTGGAACTTTTCAGATATTATCCGGGGATCCTGTCATTTTAATATCGTTCAAGCAACTCTTGTAAATTTTGGCTTAATCTCAATCAGGAGTTAACTACTTCATGACTAACGCCAGCTAGTGAAAGAGTCACACAGATTCGGTCATCTTTGACAGACTGATACAGTGTGTAGGCTCCTTATAGCTTGTAAAAAGTGTGTATGAGTACATCTCTGGGAGTGTGTGAGTAAAAGAATGTGTATGTGTGGAGGATTGCATATGTGTTTTTAAGAGAATTGGTTGTAAGAATGCGTTTAAGTGTAGCTTTGGGAGTGAGATACTAGTATATGTGTGTGCAATAGTGCATAAATTGTAGTGTATGTGAGAGTATAAATGTACGAGAGAAAGTTTGTCAGAGACAGAAGTGTAGATTGTGTTTTAGCAAGTGTATGTGTTTATATGAGCGTGAGATAGTGAGATAGTGTGTATGTATATGAAATTGTATATGCAAAGTGTGTGTGATAGAAAGAGTGAGTATAACAATGTGTGAGTACTTAATGGAGAATGCCTTCTTTTTAGAATTATTTTAGGTCATTCTCATTAAACTTATTGTTAGTGTGTTCATTACCATTTTTGCTTGTACTGTTTATTCCTTTTTTGCTTATTTCATTCCTTTTCATTTAATTAGTGTGTGCCTTTATGTGCCACACTATTCATTGGTTCAGTTAGATTAGATTTGCGTAAGTGCCAGTACCTTCATTTTATATATTGCAAATATGAACCCTTTATCATGCTCCCATTTCTCTTTTCTACTCTAGTACATGAAAATTGATTAGCATTTTATTTGTTTAAATTAAAATGTAACTTCAGAATTTCTGCAAGTCTTGTGTAATGGGCGGGGCACCGGAAAAATCAAAGGAGTTTGGGAGGAACAAAGTTGCTGGCTGCATATTTTTTGTAGCTGGCTCCTAAATATTTGGATGCATTGTCCAGCCCTGCCATATTCCATTGTTTTCATACTCTGTTGTTAAGAAACATGTAATTGTGAACACACTCACACATAATGCTACTGGATTTGGAGGAAATAGTTACAGCTATCTGCTAATTAGGAATACACGTTGTTCAGATTCATTTACATATTCGCTTCAGTTCCTTTTTACACATAACATACAACATAACATACATTGTTACACTTACCATCTGTTTGTAGGGCTTGAGAGGTGCCTTACCCTTTGCTTCTCTGGCTTTTTCAATATCCTCAGCTGTCAAACCGCTGACAGAGGAATGGTCTTGGTGAAAAGACCTTTTTTGAGCAAAAGCTGTAAAAGGGCCCTGACTGTTACGTCCATTCCCAAACAAAGTCCCATTGTCTCTTTCAACTGCCTGGTCAAGACGGAAAGAAATTTCTGATTGGTCCCAACCCCTGTAAGTTTCATCTTTACTCTGTTCATCCGATTGATAGGTGGAAGAGGGTGAATACTCCATGCCAGCAATTTCCGAAGCAGGTCCAGAAAAGTTGTCAATATCCTGCCCAACAAGGTTCTCCTGCTGCTTGCCCAGTTCCTGAAAGGAAATGCAAAACATTTATTACAAAATGAGAAAGGTAGTGTTTTTCTATATGCATGAAAGGATAGAATGAAAAATCCACAAAGGTTGCCTTGGTCCAGTTACTCATGGCAATCAAATGTCTAATTACAAAAATAGTGACCGGAATCGGAACTAAAACACAGCTGCCATATATATGAAACCAGAGCAAAAACCTCTCATGACATCTAGTTATTGCTATAATCCAAAAAAAGAAGAAAGAGGCAAGTATCCCCCTACAAAATGCATCCAGTAATCATTAAGGATGAGGTTCGGCTGAGAGAGAAATATTAAAACTTAGCATTTACTAGATATACATTAAAAAGCATTAGAAAGTCTGTTTAAAAATAGCAAAACCACATTGTTCCACAGTAGGGAAAAATCAGTGAAAGAAGAGAGACCTCAATATCCCTTACATTTAGTTAATAGATATGATTAGTGTCTCAGAAATAGCTGTCCCTATAATAGGTGAAAGCCCCCGGCACTTGGTGCCCTCCTAGTCTGAGTAGAAGAGGTTCCCTAACAAATTGGTCCCTAAAATAAGTTGCACACATGGGATGCACAAAAAAAAATAAAAAAATAAATACACAAAGCACATGAGTGTCAGAAAAGCTGCTGACCAACATGAGGTCCTTAATCAAGAATCGAATGTCGACATACAGGTGAGCACTCCTTCTTTATACATTTTAAAGGAGGTAGCTCAGCAGCTGATCTAATGTGCTATGGGAAGAACAAGCCCCCTGGAGAGAGCTAAAATATAGGCACCACATGCCTCAAACCGCCACCATTATATACCCCGTGAGTCCCTCTAGCTATTGCTATCCGCAATCATGGAAAAAAATAAAATAAAAATAATATCATCCAATTATGTAGTCTGTAATTTAAGTTTGTGAGCTACCCCCAAAATTTGTCTATAGGCAGAAGGGTTGTGTATTTAAGTTATACGCATGCACACTCATGGCGCCCAACTAAAAAACAAAAAAAGCCTGAATCCCCACAGAGAATGAAGGAGGCAGCACCACTGACAAAATCATGGCCGATTTGCCCCATCAAATTAAAAGGTTCAGACACAAGAGTCAAAGCATTAGGGCTAGAGCTGTGTAAAGGGAGAAGGGGTCTACAGACACAGAATTGGACATGGCAGCTGCTCAGCAAACTGTCAAATCAAATTATTCTAGAAATAGTTAAAGGATTCAATAAAACCTTTAGTGTTTACACCCCGACTTGTTTACAATTAAATCAAAGAGACACTTGTAAGTCACACAAATATAACATAACATTTTTAATGAAATAACCACAAATGTTTTTTCTGTGCTCACATCATTATCCGTTTTATTCAACCCCCAAGTCACATTCATTCTTAGTACTTAGTACAACATCCTTTTCCAGTTATAACAGCTTTTAAATGTGAAGCCTAGCTTGACAAGTGTCTTGCAGCGATCTACGGGTATCTTAGCCCATTCTTCATGGGCAAAAGCCTCCAGTTCAGTCACATTCTTAGGCTTGCGCACTGCAACTGCTTTCTTTAAGTCCCACCAGAGGTTCTCAATCGGATTTAAAGGGCATGTCCACCCCCAAAACTAAAATTTAACCCCTTACTGGCCACATCAAGTAGTTTAAAACAATCCTTACCTTACATTCCTGCTCAAAATAGTTCCCCTGCTGTGCCCCTCCAAAGTCCAGGAAACTGCTGTGTAGGAGCAGTGTGTGACTCATGCTGTGCCTGAGACTTCCTCAACCTCATCAAGGTTGAGGCATGCTCAGTGCAGCCCTCCCTGCCTCTCAGCCAATCACGGACGCGGCTGCCGGTCCCGCCCCCTGCTTTCAATTCCATGCAAGCAGAGGGCCTGAACACTGCAGCGGAGGAGAGAGGGCAGGTAAGTAAGAATCGGGGGACTTTCTAACAATTATATTAATGCGGTTGGGGCTGGGGGAGCATGCCCTACCACATATCAAAAGTTAAATTTTGGGGTGGACATGCCCTTTAAAGTCTGGTGACTGCGATGGCCACTCCAAAATGTTCCAGCCTTTAATCTGCAACCATGCTCTAGTGAACTTGGAGGTATGCTTGGGATCATTGTCCTGTTGAAAGGTCCAACGTCTCCTAAGCCTCAGGTTTGTGATGGATTGCATCACATTTTTTTTCAATATCTCCTGGTACTGAAGAGAATTCATGGTACCTTGCCCATGCTGAAGCTTCCCTGTACCTGCAGAAGCAAAACAGCCCCAAAGAATGATTGACCCCCCGCCATGCTTCAAAGTAGGCAAGGTTTTCTTTTCTTCATAGGCCTTGTTCTTCCTCCTCAAAACATAGCTTTGATCCATGGGCCCAAACAGTTCTAATTTTGTTTCATCAGTCCACAGAACACCTTTGTGGTTTGTCCACATGACTTTTGGCATACTGCAGTTGACTCTTCATATTCTTTGGAGGCAGCAAGGGGGTGCGTCTGGGAGTTCTGGCATGGAGGCCTTCATTACGCAGTGTGTGTCTTATTGTCTGAGCTGAAACTTCAGTACCCGCATCTGACAAATCTTTTTTCAGTTCCTCAGCAGTCACATGGGGAATTTTCCCCGCATAGTAGTCAAATTCAGGATCTTCTTTCTGCCACGACCAGGTAGCGTTTCAACAGTGCCCTTTGCCTTAAATTTGCGAATGATGCTTTCTATGGTGTCTCTTGGTATGTTTAACATCTTTGCAATCTTCTTATAGCCATTGCCCTTCCTGTGAAGAGAAATCCCCACTTCTCTTGTCTTCCTGGACCATTCTCTTGACTTCACCATGTTTGTTAACACACCAGTAAATGTCTAGAAGGAGCCAAGTATCACAGTCATTTTAAATTTGCCTAATTGGTGCTTATTATGCTTGATTGCTGCTCGTTGACATCCACAAGTGTTTTTTAATACCTGATCGAAAACACTTGAATGAACCTCTGTTCTTAAGAGTGGTAGTCTTTAAGGGGTTGAATAATTGTGTCAATGAAGTCACAAAAAAAACATTTAATACTGTATTACAAAAACAATTAATGTCATTTTAGTTGCATTTGGTTCTTTAAAAAGTCCTTGTAAGATTTCATTCTGAACACAATTACAAATGTACACTGAATTCCCTAAAACCCTTTACAGCATTGGGGGTTGAATAATATTGAAAACAACTGTATTGCACATAACATATCATTATCACTGGACTCCAATATACCATTACAAAAGGTAAAATTAGTGTAGTACTAACCTGCATCTTTTCCATAGCAGCGCTAAAACGTTCCTCCACAGCCACTTGCCAGCTCCGTGCAAAGCCACCGACATTTCCGTTAAATGGTGCTTGGCGAAGCTGACCCGCTTGCACCTCCAGTACAGCCTTACTCAACTTGGCCAGGCCTCGCATCAGCATCAATGCATCTGCCGCCATGATGGTTTATCACTTCCCACACCTGTGGGGGAAAAAAAACAGGTTAACTAATCAAATGGGACAAAGTGACATTTGGAAACCTTGGCAAAAACAAAAAACACAAGAAAGAAAAGGACAGGGAAAGGCTTTCAATCAGGTCTTTACATTCCCAGATGTTTGAGCGCCTATCTGGGGCATGTTTGTATATGGGTGTTGTACAGTGGCATAGAAATAGAGGTCGCAATGTGACCAGGACCAGGTTTTTCAGTCTATCCAGCTGCAAACTATAGCAAACTGCTAAGGCAAAAGCAGCTCAAAGCAGTCGCATTCTCCTCTCCCAGACCTGTCGGTAATAGCAACACTGTATCAGAGAAGATGGTACAATGTTGCTATTACTGGCAGATCTAGGAGAAGAGTGCTTTGAGATGCATCAAGCTGGATATATCATGACATAAGAGAAGGGAGAGCATTTTTTTCCTGCAAAAAAAACAAACAAAAAAAAACATCCTGTAAAACATTCCAGGACTTTCAGCTTTTTGAGTGAGGCACAGCCAGTCAAGTTGGTGACAGACACTTCAGGGGACATTAAGGCTGAGTATGTCTATCTGTGTCTACCTGTATCGATGTGTCTGTCTAAACGTGAATAGTATTGGGTAGCAGTGGAGCAGGGATGGATTTCGGGGCTCAGGTCCAAATTCTGTATCAGGGCAAATAAATCTGTAGCTAAGCCACTGGTGCTATACAAGTTTATACTTGATCATAAACTAGTAGAAATCGTTCCCTCACCTGACAGCTAATGGGAAGTGTCCTATCACCAGGGGAAAGTTATCTACAGCATAGGGAATTTCAACATTTTAATTTAGCAACTTGTCGAACACTGCTTTTCCAGTAGAGAGCAACAAAAACGTGTGTGTTGTCATGTAAGAAAAATAAACTGGGTTGCTCAGGGCACTTTTAACAAGGATAACCAAAAAACACGTGCATTTTGAAGACCTTATCATGCTATCCCATATGCTACATATTCCTTTTAAGTCTGTCAGGATTTATGCTTTTATAACCTGCTCCATTCACTACCACAATGACCTCCTCCTCTGGGTCAGTATTAGACCCACTGCCAATACTGCTGTTATTTGTTATCTATTGTTATCTTTTTGCAGGTGGTAATACAACTAATCCACATCTCTTGGATCAATTGGTGTAACAGAGAGAAAATTCAGGCAGAAACTGATTGGGGGGAGGAAGCAACACAAGTGTATTATAAACACAGTCCTTCTGTTTCAAGGCAATGCACATTTTTTTTATCCATGCACATGTAAAGTTTCTGACAAAAGCTTAAAAATAATTCTAATGCAGATTTTGTTTCAAGAAATGGCTCATTTTACCCCAAACAGCTTTTGTAATAATGTTTCAATGCAAAATGAAACTAACAAAGTATTCTAATATTCACAGCTTGGTAAAGCCCATTGAGTCAATTTTTGCAAAGACATAAGTGTTGTCGCCTTGTCATATGGGCTTCACCTGTGACTAATAATGGATCAATTAGGTGTCAGGTGTGTATAAAAAGAACCCCAGTACACTAGACCTTCACATAACTGCTAATAGACTTCTGCAAACATGCCTAAGATTCCCCGAGACTAAAGTGTTGATTATCAAGAGGCTGAAGACCAAATCCACTGCTGATGTGGCGCACACCTTCAATGTCTCTCAGCGTCAAGTTCAGAGGATAAAGAAAAGATTTGAAGAGATTGGAGAAGTTTTTGACAAGCCCAGATCAGGCAGACCCCGCAAGACAACTGCTCGAGAGGACCGTTTGTTGGCTCAAAAATCCAAAGCAAGCCCATTTTCAATGGGAGACCTGGTCACCTGAAATCTCTGTGTCAACCAGAACAGTTCGTCGGATTCTGTCTCGAAATGGCCTCCATGGTCGAATCAGTGCCCATAAGCCAGCATTAAACAACAGACAATTGAAAAACTGTGTGGCATTTGCCAAGTCCCACAGCCTGCTAAAAGGATGGACGCTGGAAAAGTGGCAAAAGGTGGATTTTTCAGATGAATCTTCTGTTGAATTACACCACAGTCGCCGCAAATATTGCAGGAGACCTACTGGAACCCGCATGGAGCCAAGAAAACAGCGAAGTTTGGTGGAGGCAAAATCATGGTCTGGGGTTACATCCAGTAAGGGGGTGTGCGAGGGATCTGCAGGGTGGAAGGCAACATCAATAGTGTAAAATAACAAGAAATCTTAGCTACCTCATATATTCCAAACCATAAATTCTGTAGCAGGATGGTGCTCCATCGCATAATTCCATCTCTACATCACAAGTTCCTTAAGGCAAAGAAGATCAAGATGCTCCAGGATTGGCCAGCCCAGTCACTTGACATGAACCTCATTGAGCATATGTGGGGTAGGATGAAAGAGGAAGCTTGGAAGACGAATCCAAAGAATATTGATGAACTCTGGGAAGCATGCAAGACTGTTTTCTTGGCTATTCCTGATGATTTCATCAAAAAACGTTATGAATCCTTGCCAAACCGCATGGATGCTGTCCTTCAAGCTTATGGAAGTCATACAAGATATTAAATTTGGATCTCACAGCACCACTACTTAATTTGCTGACCTTTTTGGATTGGCTGTAAAGTAGATCATTTTCTGTATAGGCGACTACACTTTTGTCTTGCAACATTTTGACATTTCGGTCTTGATTAAATGACAAATCTTTTTTTAGTAAAACTATTTTTTACCAGTACATTTAATATAATTTGGGAGGGCTTTAGCTTTTCATATGAGCTATTTCTAACACCAATTGATCAATTAAAAATCAGGTTAATGTCAGGAGCTACTGCAAAATACACAGGCGACAAGACTTTTGTCAGAAACTGTATATATTACCTGTTTATGCAACTGTTTTGTTGGCACTTGTTTGTTTCCATGTACTGTTAAAATGTACAGTGCTGCATGCTGTACCTGGGTGGCCCTATATACAAATTAGAATATACATACATTAAAGGAGAACTAAAGACTCCAGACAACAATGTCCCAATAGATAGAGCACATTCACAAACAAACAAAACGCTGTGTCTCACCTCTCCCTTAGCTGTGGCCATTGGGTGATATATTAAAATCATCTGTGAGTACTAGGGACCAGCTCCCACAATCCACCTGACAGCCAATAACATTAATGCACAGAGGTCCTCCCTCTCCCTGACACAGAACAGGGATTTCAGTTTTGTTTTCAAACACATTCAATGCTACTGTGCTAACAATTATATAATCCTTTAATTTTCATACAAAAAGAAAATTAATCTTTGCAGTCTATTTCAAAGATAGCATGGAAATACTTATATTTCAGCAAAAATAATAATAATAATATTAAGTGTACATTTACTCTGTCTTGCTAAAATCAGAGCTCTTACCTCTAGGATAACAGAGATACTATATGGAACACTAGTACATGTAGAATATTGTATTAGGAACATAATGGAAACAAAAAATAAAGGTAAGTCTGGGGATTTGTGATCTTCTGAACTGTGTTCCTAAACCTGGCATCTTGCCAGGTGAGCCACCACTGAATAAGCTACAAATTTAGGTACATTTAGAAGCTTTATCTTTTGCATGGTACATAATAGAAACAAAAAAAGGAAAGTCTGGAGTATTGAACTTGTGACCTTCTGAACGAGTGTATTTTTAAACCTGGTGCCTTACCCAGTGCACCAACACTGAATAAGCAGAGAATCCAGCTACATTTGGAAGCTTTATCTTTTGCTAGGAAAAAATTATTTAATAAAATGGAATAAGGAAGTGCCTAATAAGACTTTGAAAGCTGCTTGCTACTCTGCAGTTTTTTATTTTCCAGCAACTCACACTGACTGGTAAATAAATTGCAGGGTAAAAAGCAGCTTTCAGGGACTTCTATATTGGTGTGGAGACACCTGTATAGAAAACACTCTGCGTATAGAGACAGTGAATACTGGGGTCAGGGGGTGTGGTTCTTTGAGGACTTCATGGGCAGTGGGTTCTACTGGCAACAGCATGAAAACCTTATTTACAGAATCTTTTTCTCACATGTGCTAAATGCAACTTACTAGAGAAGAATCTTAAAATGTATAGGTGTACTGGGGAGAAACATTTTTATATTAGGTTTTTAAAAATTTAAGTTTAAAGCATGCACTTGTTTTATTTTAATCTTTACCCATTCCTCAGACAGAACTTACACCTCAGGATTACCTAACAAAAAAAGTAACAGTAACCAATCTACATGGACAGAAGAGTAAAGTATTTTACGACTCACACCATCAAGGATATTAATAGCCAATAAAGAGCCATGTCTTTCCAGGAGTTTTATACTTACATACATACTTTCCAGTATGTATGCAAGTATAGTCTATTTATATAGCACCACTTGGGGATGCAGCGCTGGACAATATCAAAATATAAAGAAAATGTCATACAAGGAGGGCAACAATATATAAATATTTCTGGTGAGAAACCAATGTGATAAGACCATCGTTGCACTTAAATCAGGGATTTGCCACCAGTGCTACAAGTGGCAGGTACTCTATCAGAATGATGGTCTCTCTGAAAAATTAGTAAGCCCATAAATACAGTCAAGTCAACTATATTGCTTGCTAGGCCACGGTTTTCTTCTGCAACAAATTCTCACATTTCCCTAATCCATTTAAGTGGCTTTAATAAAGATTATCAGGATTAGTTAAAGGCTTTATTTAATTAATTTCTATTTTAAGAAACAGACCTAGGAACGGTCAGTCCTGTTGCTTTTATTGTTAAACTATATCTAAGCACCCTCCATACAGTCCCATTTAATTAATGCCAAAAGGCTGGGCCCAAAAACCTTTCTGAACTGAATACTCCATGGAAATAAATCCAAAATAGACAGTGACAAAGAATACTCAAACCAGAAGCACATGCAGGTCAAGGTCATTAAACCACTGACCATGTTAGGCAAACAACAGACTATTTTATTATGATTTGCCGATTATATTATATTCACAGATTGTAAAATATAAAAAACAACTGTTTTGATGCCAGAATCCAAATAAAAATGTAGAATACCTAGTTATCTATACTAATAAAAGGCAAAGCCCTGACTCACTCACTCACTCATCACTAATTCTCCAACTTGCCGTGGAGGCAGACGGCTTAAATTTGGCAGGCTCATTCATTGCACCTTACTTACAAAAGTTAAGCAGGTTTCGTTTCGAAATTCCACCTGTAACGGTGAGTATCTGACATTGCACAGACTTATGGTTACCTAGCTTACAAGCTATACAAATCTATATGGTTGGTCCGATTTCAACCAAATTTTGTATGCATATACTCCTTTACCAGTAAAAGGTTAACAAAATTTTTTTAGGGTGGGGGGGAATGTGGGGGGGGGGGAAAGAATTTTGAACTCCTGCACACTAATGGCTGGACCGATTTTTACCAAAATTTCAGGGTGTGTGCGGGGACTGGCTGAGGTGTAAGGGGAAGGCAGTGTCGGGTGGCATGAAAAAGTAGCTGGGTGGGGTAGGACAGGGAAATTTGGTGGTAAGGGAAAATGTGCACTGCATCATGCTCATTATATAGATCAGGGATGTCTAACTTTCATCCCACTAGATGTTTGAAAACTATAACTCCCAGCATTCCGTGGTTGTAGAATGCAGGGAGTTGTAGTTCGTAAACATCTGCAGGGAGTTGTAGTTCTGCAACATCTGAAGGTAACCCATGTAACATAGCAGCACAAGCACATGTGACACCCTTTTGTGGCCTTGGAGATCTTGGAAAAGCTAGTTAACCTGCCAAAATAATCTTGCAAGTGTAAAAAAGGGGTCTGGACTGAGCAGTTTTGGCAGGAGTTTTTACTGACCTATTGGTACACCTATTAAACCTACTTCTAAATTCTTTTAAATCACAAGTGTTCTCTCAAGAATTTTTTTCCAGCCAGGTGGAATGAAAAAGTAGCCGGGTGGGCCGCCCGGCTAAAAGACCCTAGGGAGAACACTGGAAGGGTTTGGAGGGTGGACAGAGAGGAATAGTAAGGGGGTATTGGGGGCGGACGGGGAGGGGTGGTGGGGGTTATTTTCACCAAAATTTCGTAGTTGAATAAAAAATATAATATTAAATTAAAGTTAATGAGTGTTGCATTATCGTAAAGCTTATTGAATTGTCTTTCTTTAATATATCGAGTGCCGAGTGATTACAGCAATCTTGATACATTATTGCTTTCTTACTAAAAAGGTTATTTGAATACATCTCCGATGCGAAGCGCGGCTATTTTGCTAGTGTGCAATATAGTTGATGATCTTAACATTTTTTCCCACTAAAAATAATTTCAGGAAAGGAAAATGTTCCCTATTCATAGGAAATCTGTATTTTATAGCAACTTACTTGCTGAACAATTCTTCAGGTTTTCCGTCTGAAATACAATTGGAAGGATGTTGACAAACGTGTTCAGAAAAAGCTCTACAAGTCATTGCAATAAAGCAATTGTTCAAATGTATAAAAAAGAAATAGCCAAAGGTCTATTAATTGTGCCTGGTATAAGGGAATATTAATATGCTACACTTATTTCCTCTCTATGCAGACTCAAGGTAATCGTGGGGAAGTTCCCTTACCCTTAACTCAAAGCTATTTCCCAATAGTACCATTAATTCTAAACACATCCAAAATGATCTGAAGCCACACCTACCTTCTCCTCACTTAAAGAGAAAAGATAAGTTTGCCTTTGGGAGAAAAAAAAAATCTCTCAGCAAACAGTTAGCAAAATCCTGCAAATGCATAGAATAACTTTTTAATTTATATATTTAATAAACTAAAGCAAAGGGGGTATATGATAGGGTTTCCCTTTTTTAGCTAGGAAAGCTTAGAAACCGTGTGAGGACAGATTTAACCTAACAGATTAAACTAATTAAACTAATAATAATAAATCAGGCTTTTATAAACCAGGCCGGGGATAAGCCAGCAAGAGTTGCAGAAAAAAAAAGCAGCAACCAAAACAAAATGCAGATAGAAAAGGGAAAGTGTTATCTTGGACCCTTCTGACTCTTGCTCTGTCAACCGCAGCAGTCAGACTGCTAATAACCAGAGACAGTACAGAGAAGTGAACCGAAAAGAAAGCAGAACTGGAAAAGGAAAGATCCAGCAAATTGAAATATGTGCTAAAAGAGCCATCTGGACAGCGTACAGGCATGCATAAAACTACATTTTAACTCTCTATTTCAACCCCTGTAACGGGGTTAATACATTATGTTTTAAACATGCAGACAAGTCTCTGCCTCAACACCATAGTAGTCTAAGAGGCAATGGCCAAGGTCACAGAGACTGAAGACACTTTTTTACTTATAAAGGCAGAGAAGACTGGTGTGATCTAAGAAATCAGTAACATACTAACAAGATATCCGTTGTATTCAGTTGGATCAACTGGACAAAGTTCAGTTCTTGAAGACGTTTTGCTAGTCACCCGACTGGCTTTCTCAATTCAGAATGACTTGTACAAGAATCTGTTGACAATTATGTACCCTGGAAAGTCCCAATTATCATATAACAGCCAGATGTGTCAAAAAAGCAACGTAAACAGGTAAAGTGTCAAAACAGCAACGTACATGGCAGACAGTTGGTGTCAAACCCCCACCTCTATTCAGGCTTGGTTTCTTTATTTTCACATAAATGGCCTCCTTGACACCTCTCTTGAACCAGTCCTGTTCCTTTGCCAAGATGTTGACATTACAATCTTCAAAAGGTATGCCCCCTTTCCTTAAGGTGCAGGTACATGGCTATAGCTGGGTACACACAGTAACAATAAAGCCCCGATACCGTCGGATCCGACGTTTCAGGGCTTTATCGCTACTGTGTGTACCTTCGTTTTCCGAACGAGCGCGTATAGAGGAGTCTGCCAGGGCCGAGGGAAACACAAAGCACTGAGTGTTCTCCCTATGATGTGTAAAGGGAGAACGCTCGGGACTGTGTGTATGCAGATCTTTGAAAGGTGACAGACAGGATCTTGCAGATACTGTCTGTCATCTTTCCATGATCTGTACAGTGTGCACCCAGCTTAAGTCCTGACCCGAGGAATTCGCTCTTCTGTGCTGGGCCATACGTTGGTGCAGCTGCTGTTTGGTCTCCAATACATACAAATCAGAGCACTCTTTACTGCAATGAACTGCATATATGTCGCTCTTATGTCTCGGTATTGGGTCTTTTGAAAGCACCAATTGCTGCCTCAGCGGGTTATTTGGTTTAAAGCAGACAGGGATATGGTGCTTTTCTTCTTAAATTTCTCAGAACCTCTGCTACATATGGAATGACCATGTTCTTATTCCTGTCTTGCTTTCCCCCTTTTTTACTGTTAGTATTTGTGTTCTTTTCTTTTGACAAAGGCCCAGTCCTGATATCCACAAGTTTTAAGGGCTACTCTGAGAGGTTTCATTTCTTTAGCCTTCGCCTCTGTGTGGGGATGTTCTCTGCTCTGTGTTGCAGGATTCTGATGACACCCAGTTTGTGATCTAAAGGGTGGTGGGCGTCAAACATCAAATACTGGTCTGTGTGAGTTGGTAAAGCTCTACTTTCAGTTTACCATTCTCACTGACTTCTGCCAAGCAGTCCAAGAAAGCCAGTGTGTTTTTTACCTCTTCATTTGTAAATTTGATGTTTTGGTCTACGGCATTGATGTGTTCTGTGAAGGCTTGTACTTCCTTCAGGTGGATTATAACCCAGGTGCCAACCACATATCTGAACCAGTGGCTGGGTGCAATGCCCTTGAACAAATACAAGTCATTCTGAATTGAGAAAGCCAGCTAGGTGACTAATGAAATGTCTACAAGAACGAGAACTTCACAAGCATACTAATGAGATCAGCACTACGTCAAACATTTCGGAAAATATCACAGGGCTTTAAATCCTAATCTACTTGAGAATGGCTCCTTAGGGCAAGGCCCCACTAGGGAGCATGCAACGCAGCAAAATCGTAACGTTGTGCAATCCATGCGCTGCGATCTCTGATGTACCAAAAATGGTGATCGCTCGCGCTGCAAAAAGGGTTGGCAGCGCACCACAGGGCATCGGACGTAATGGGGCCCATCCCCATCTTCTTCTATTGGTGTGCGGTGTGCTATAGCAGCGCACAACAAAAATGGGCTAGTGGGGCCTAGCCCTTACAGAATAATGACAATAATCATAGACCAGATTCATACATCTGCTAGATTCACAGTGTTAATTACTAGTGGTTTGCTAAAAACATCTTACCCCAACACCTTGCTAAACAGATTTTTGTACCACTCCTTTCTCCTCATATTAACTAACCGCACCCCTCCAACAGGCACAAATGAACAGAACAAAACAAAGAGCAGCAGGCTAGTTTGCTTGGTCGATCTCTCCAGCTAAAAGTCATGGTCAACAAAACAACCATGTGAGTTCAAATGAGAAAACTGAAGTAAAGCCACAATCCAAACAAAAACAGCAGTATAAGATTTCCTATCATAATATCAACTGTTTTTCCTGAGCCAGATAAAATTATTGTCATTATTTGTAAATTGAAACTCGTCAAAAAAATCAATTTCACTGGGTTTCAAGTTCTCTCACACCCACAAGATCAGACTAAACTGGTTTCCATATGGCACGTGGTGTTGCGAGACAAATAATACACCCTGCAGAGATTAACAAGTGTCATGCTTGGTCTTTAAATTTAACTAGATAAGGGATTTCTCTGCTTCACTTGAACTGAAATTTGTCCCCTAAAAACAGCTCAGTAAAATACTTGTGCTATCTTCTTATTTTACCCAATGACAGATATAGCCCCCATTCCAGAAAAACACTGCAGATGAAACAGGGATAGGGTGTTTGCTGGGGAGGGCAGTAATTCCTAGTTATGCCACTGCCTTTACCTTGAAAGCCTTAACTTGCCTTCCCACAAACATGCCACTTTCCCTGCCCTTGCTCACCACTCCCAGATATGTAACTGGGTTGGGGGGTGGGGAAATATTCATTAACCTCATTTAAACACCCAAAAGACTTGTCAATTTCCTCGTACAAACTTTCCACACAAATACCCCACAGACAAATGGATTAAGATTGAATTGGGCCCCAGACAAGAATGACATTTGGGGGGCCCTAGTTCTTTTATTGAATGGCTGTAGTACTGAAGCAGGGACCACTGATTTTTACTGGGCCCTATGCTATGCCCCTGCACTCACCCAGACACCCCACAGACCTGCCCCTGCACTCACCCAGACACCCCACAGACCTGCCCCTGCACTCACCCAGACACCCCACAGACCTGCCCCTGCACTCACCCAGACACCCCCACAGACCTGCCCCTGCACTCACCCAAACACCCCACAGACCTGCCCCTGCACCTCACCCAGACACCCCCACAGACCTGCCCCGCACCCGACATCCCACACACCTGCCCCTACACTCACAGACATCCCACACACCTGCCCCTGCACTCACCCAGACACCCCACAGACCTACCCCTTGTTTTGTTGTTTCCACTTTATTCCTTCTGGAGAAAGTGATGTCTCTCCCCCTAGCTCCTAGGGCCCAGCCCCCGTACTTGATCAGCCCACAACCTAGTCACTCCCTGCATGGGACCCGGGATCATCCCTTTGGAGAACTAGATCCTCCTACCCGTGCTGAGGAAGCTCCGAAGTACGCAAACCACCAATCTCCCCCACGGCCTCTACTTCTCCTTCTTACATGCGGTCCTGGACTCCTGGCTGTTTACCACCAGCGCGCACCCAGCCCCCAACACCACAATATCCCGCCCCTCGAATCCTCATTGGCCTCTTCCTTCTATACGAGTGAAAGGTTTGTCTGCGTGACCGTCACTCTAGATTAGTAAGCCAATGATCGAGCAGCATTATTTTGTGGGCGCGGCAGGCAAAGCGCGCAATAACACGTTGTTAAGCCAATGGGTTGGGGAAATGGGCGGGTCTCTTGGAAGCTAAAACTTTCCAAACATCAACAAGCTGGACGGATCGGACTGTGCCCCCTGGCAGGACATCAATTACTGATACCCGGAACGCCGCCAACAACTCTATGGAACAGGGAGTGTTCCATACTACACAGACCATTCTTGCCATGCTGCCAACATCTCTATGGTTATTATACCTGTATTGTACAGGGAAACAGTGCCCACAGCTCTATGGTTATTATACCTGTATTGTACAGGGATACACAAAGTGTTACCAATCATATTAATGTCCTTTTCTAGTTACTCATGCAGCAGAGCAGCCTTTTACTATTACCCACCTAAGTCTATAAATATTGATTACAACAACAAACTGCATAATAGACTACTAGAATCCTTGGGATGCAGGACACCAAAGGGTTCAAGTAAAAAACATCCCTTTTTGAAGAAAGAATAGTTTTTAGCCCCAAAATACCTGGATGTGGAGAAAAGAAGTATTGATAATCGGCACTTTTCATAAAGATTCCCCGGCAGCCAGATCTAAACAACCCTGTAGCCCCCCATCATTCGTTGTCGTTTACACATTATACACACATAGCAGCAGTGAACCTGGAGGTTCATATAATTACATCTGTAGAGATGGAGTTTCAAGAGGTCTGCAGCAAAGTGGGTCGTTGACATCCCCAGAAAGGCAAGAAATGGCCCAATGTATTGGTCTGCCCCACCTGCTAAAATGTGATACGCATGGGCACATAAAGGTCCTTACACACGTGCGATCGCGGGTCCCAGACAGTTCGGTTGGGGATTATTGGCCCCGAAAGACCAGGTGGATCTCGGAAGGACAGCCTATTTCGAAGAGAAAGGGCCTATACACGACCGACTATCGGCGAGACGAATGTAATACACATCGTGCAATCAGGATCGGGACCCGCGATCGCAGTTTGTACGAACCTAAGGACGGGACACCCCTCAATAAGTACAAATAGAAAATTGTATTATTTTCCATCAAAATGGAGAAACCACTTCTTTTAACAGAAGCATCTTGCAGTCTCATGTATATGATAGCATTGCCTACCAAAAACCTAAGAAACAAGAAAAGAATTCTTACTCCAAGGTTCCAGAGAAAGCGGAGATATGCAAAATACCCTTTATGTCCTTAGCTAAAGTGCATATCTCCGCCCCTTAATCTGGGAACTGGGAGTAAGGGATGCTATTGTTTCTTAGTTTTGTGCGGCAACTATTCATATAGCATGAAGACTGCCAAGAGCCCTTCTGTTATAAGAAGCTTTTTATCAATTTTATGCTCAGAGAGGCTTTTGCCTCTTTTGGCCCCTCTCCTAAGCTTTATAGCTGCCTGGTTTATTGTCCATCAGAATAGTTCAATTAGGCTTGCAGACAGAGGATTTATTGTGTGCTACATGTAAGACACACACATTATATACAATAGGATGTGAATGCTATTGTTTCGTTGATAAAGGTAGCGCCAGCAAACTTTCTGTAACAATTAAGAGAGTCAGCAGAGAAAAAAAGAAGGGGGGTGGGGGGAAGGGATGTGTAAGCAGACAGCAGGTGAACTTTCAGGCTCAATTACTTTTTTATACCAATTTTACATTAGAGATGTGATTTAAGGTTATTTTGAAGTAAGTATCGTTGTATTCTTAATTTAGATAAAATGGGACTTGAAGTTAGTTCTTTGAAGACGTTGCTAGTCATCCGACTGGCTCTCAATTCTAATGAATTACAAACAGATATACCATGACCTGGATGAATAAGAGCCTTCTCAAGTTCATTTGAAGGTACGACAAAAAGGGATTTTATATAACCCCATTGTTGCTGTAAATTTGGTTCGCCCAATTAATCCAATCCTTACAAATCAGCAACTTTATTAGCAACATTGCCAAAAAGTGAACAGGGCGCACCTTACGAGGACCAAGTTGTGGAATTTGGAAAACTTTAAAAAGGCAAAAGCCTTAAAAGGGCAAGTTCACCATTAAAACAAAAACTGGTACTTCCTTTCTGGCGAAGGCATCTGCTTCCCCTCAATAGGTTTATCGTTGGGCATGTGCAGAAGAGGCAGCAGGGAGGAACTGCAGTCAATCATGGCTCTGTTATTCAACACCCCCCCCCCCCCCCTCTGTCAACAACCTTGAGTGACTGTAGGAGGGAGAAAGCCAGCTTATGTGTCAGAATGTATTCAATAACCATCCTAAAGATCTGGTTAGCCAATGCATCTAATACGTTGAAAGTGAGTGAGCCAAGAGGTAGGGAACAGTGTAAATGACAATCATCAGTTTTCTATTTTAAGGGTGGACATTCCTTCAACTAAAGTGCTGCCATCATGGGGCAGGAAACTTTAGCATGCAAAAAACCACTTTAGAACCAATCAGGCCTGTATAAAAAATCATTGGCGGACAGTAGCAGGGAAGTGTACAGGGTCCTCCATTCAGTTACAGTGTGTTGTGACTAATTATAAACTGAAATAAAACAAAAGGGAGACGGCAATGCATAAAGTTTCATTAGTACAAGGATTATAAGAACTTCGTAATTCCAGGGTGCTTCATTGACAAGAGTAAATTTCTCTTTTTTAAATACCCTGAGGAGCCAGATGGATTTTTTTTGTATTAAAAGGGAAAGCAGAGCAAGTTATCAGCTTGAAACATCCTTATTTTAGAATGCGACTGATGGGGGTGAAACTGTAATCACCCATAAAGGATCGGCAAACAGCAAGTCTGTTATCGGTTTTAAAAACAGCCTTAATATTGTCCTCATGGCCAATCAAAAGTGTGCTCATTTGGTGTGAAGCTCCTAGATGGTGATGCACAGGGTTCCATCGGAGTGAAGAGGAATTTTTACGACAATATGTTACAGAGTTTTTCTATTGCTATGTTCATCAAGTCACCATTACCTCAGGTTAATTTAAAAGGAAAATACAAGCCCAATATATGTATTTTCCCTGGACATAATCCAACAAAAACAGAAACTAGGCCGAATAAATAAAATGCTGTAGTCCTAACCAAAAAAAAAACAAAACGGTGAGTCTGTAAAATGTCTCTTCAAAAGATTAGGATACCATAGATTGTATCAGGTATGCTTCATCCATACGCTGAGAATTTTTTACCATGGATCCCCTTGAGACTACCCCTCCACCCAACAAATTTGGATTAAACAAAAACAAATCTTTACCTTTACAACAAGGGGTCTGCTCGTGTTTCGGTTCCAACGCAAAGTTCATTATTCCACCTGAACAGAAAACTGAGAGCAATTTGAAAATAGTCCACCGTATATATATGTTATGAATTTTTTATACAGGCACTTGCAATATAAAAAGGTCGTGCACTTCGCAAAGAGGACAAAATAAAACACAAAGTGTCTATGTCCAAGCATGATCTTTTTGGCAGAAAAATGTATTTTAATGATGAGTTAATAAATCTGATCTGGTTATATTATAAACCGTTATTAATTTGCTTTGAAGGACAAGTAATAGATGCATTTTAATCTGAAATGTATGGGCTATAAGTTAAAGAAAAATAGTATTTAGTTAGATCTTTACGAACATTTATCAGCTTAATACTCACCTGCAACAAAGACTTTTCCAATAAGTAGTACTCTGTGTATTCCGAGAAGCCAAATACTGTACTGTTTGGTATGGTTGCTGTGCCAATATTTATTAAAAACATACTGGAACTGCAATTACTTTTTGCCCTGGGGGAAGGACAACAAGGCTTACACTCTTAATCAACGCTAGGATTTTCAAAAATTGTGACAGCCCATTTCAAAAATATCCCTATTTCAAAAGAAATGATTGTGTAGATAAAACATTTTGTATTCCTTACCGTTCTAAATAATTAATTTGTGGGACTGAAGGAGTTTGTCTATATGCTCAACTTGTAGAGCAATGGAAACAATAATGCTAGCAATAAGCATGGCATCTAGGTAGAGTAATCTAAATATCCCTTCAGTCATGTTTGGGATAAAATTTCTAATATTCTGGTTCTACAAAACAGATTATTTACATTTTCTCCTTCATGAACCAAGCCACAACCTTAGGCACAATTGGTGGCCTTTCGCCCAATCCTTTAATGGGTGTCAAACGAATAATCATTTAGAAGCACAGGTTAATGGATACAATGCAGCCATATAGGGTGGTAAGCTAATTCTAGACGTTGTCGAAAGAGAAAAAGCATTCTAGGACGGAAAAGCACTACACTCAGCTTTCCTGTAGTGAATAAGTCATTAGAGTACCAGACAGGACACAGGTTTTAGTATGTGACCTCCCAAGTTAGCCAGTCTCAATCCGTGTGAATGGTACTTTCACTTTCCGTGCACGTTCATAGCTGCCAATAAACAGTGTGATTAATATAAAGATGAGCTCTCTAAACAGGATCAAACTTCTAAAAGAGTAAACTCATAATAAAAGTAAAACTGCACCAATGGCTAGAGAATTTCAGGTTGTAGATTTTTCCCCCCAGAAAGAAATCGTTAATATTAAATAAAAACACACAGGAAACACTACATGGCGAGACAAACAGATTGAGAAGAGAGAAAATGGGTAACTAGGTGATCTGGAACAAAGTAAACAAACAAACAATACAAAAACAAAAACACAAACAACTAAAAATTAGAAAATATTCCCAGAAAAGAATGGTTTATACAAAACTGCTATACCAAAATGTTTTTATTGCCAAATAATTTGAATATCTGGCTAATAAAGTGCACTGACGTTAAAAAAAAGGTAAGTATACATTTTGAGTGGAGATACCTTTTAATGCAGGACTTAGTAGCAGGTCCACTCAAATGTATACTTACCTTATCAGTTTTATTGAAGATCGAAGGTAAGACACAGCCTCTTGATCTACTGTTCTTCAATTAAAACAGCCAGCAGCAAACACAGAGAACTTACAAGAATCCCCCCTTCGTTTTCCTCTGACAGATCCCAACACTACGTCCTGCACTGTAATGCTGGCCATGGAGGGGTGCATCGGGGACGGCAGAGGAACAGTGGAGAGCGTGGTAGGGGTAAGTTCCTTTGTTTGCTCCTGGCTGTTTAAAATAAGATGAAGTTCTTCAATATTAACTGAAAAACAAGGTAAGTTATACATTTCGAGTGCAGGTACCCTTTAAAAAAATGTGGGGGGGGGGGGGGGGAGGGGGGGGGGGAAGAGAACATTTCAATATACGAGAAACGGGCTTGGCACGTAGGAAGAAAAAACTGGAACATTCAACTCACATACAGATATAAAAATGACTCTGCTTACCATTATTATGGGAGGTAGGAGTTCTTTTCCTACGCTATCGCCCAACAAAATATAGTTTTTTTCTGTTTCACTGCAGGCTTTTTAACGGAATTATTCAGATATATTCAATACGGACTTGCTTGGTCACTGATTGCAAAGTATTTTATCTTCAACTGGTAGTTGGTCCCATACATTGTCACAACTACTGCCACCTTCAGTGTTACTATAGTATATAGATACGCAGAATGAGATCACATACTGAGCTATTGTTATTTACCGAAGTCATGTTTGCAACAAGCTCATATGGGGCCAATATTAAACCGTACTTCCGACAAACTATTCTAAAATGGTCAAACGGTCGGGCTATTCCAAAATGCTCAAAAAAAAAAAAAAACCTTCGTCCTAAGCTCTACTTAACCATCACATTAATTTCGTGGAATTTGTTTAGAATAAGTTATCTGGACAGTTACCAACCAAAGAAAGATGTCTAGTTATTTCAGTCCCAAATAAAAAACGCTGCAAAATAATACGTCAAGATAAGCTACACACCAAGCACTAGAAAAAAAATCCAGCTTCCAGAAGTTTGACTGACAGCCAAAACAATGAATGCTTGACACAACCTACAGCACACAGGGATGATGTGGCAAGTGGACGTGCGTGGTAAACATCATGTTTTTCCAAATCCCAGTGACTGTACCACACATAGAAGTTTTTAAAGAACGTAACAACTGCAGTGAAAACAAATTCATATTTCTAAAGATGGACTATTGGACTTAAGAACCAGTCAGAAAACTCTTTGGCCTCATTTACCCAAAGCTGGCAAATTGCTCCAGGCAATTTGTTCCGGTATTTAATACGGATTGGCACCTTGTGGTAATCCCAAAAGTGATTTTAGCCCAGCGCCACTTAAGACCAGCCATTAGCTGGTCTAATGGGATTTAAAAGTGCAAATCATTTAAATAACATTGTTTTGTTTTTTGTTTTTTTTTACGCCGGTGCAAACGGGTGTCTTTGTGAAACCTGCAGCCAGTGCAACTTATGGAGTTAAAGGCATGTCCACCCCAAACTATATCCCCCCCACTATGGCCCCCATTGTGTAGTTTAATAAAATCCTTACCTCACATCCAGCTTCCATATGGTTCACGTAGTCCCACCCCACAAGTCCCAAAACCTACCCACGCAGGGGGACAGCCAAGATTCCATATTGGACTCTGCCTCCTATCTGGCCTCCGGATAAGTTTGGTATGCGTACTCAGCCCTTCTCCCCCTCCCGCTTCCTCCCAATCACTTCCCTCCCCTATGTAAAACCCTTTTCACCAACATCCCCTGTCCCCGAGTCCAACCGCTTATTTTTGATATATCAAAAATGCCCAAAACTATTACCTACTTTCCCTCTTCGCTAGCGCCGCAACGAACTCCCGGCAGCCCGCGTCCGTGATTGGCTGCCGCTCAGCCATCACAAACCGAACTGCTGTCCTGCCCTCTGCTTGCATTTCTGCAAAGGCAGAGTGCCCATGGCAGTGCAGCAGGGGAAAGAGGGAAGGAAGTAAGTTTTGGCCATTTCTGCAATACTAACATAGTGGTTGGGTGGGGGGACGGGGAAGTGTTTGGTGAAAAAAAAAATTTTAAGGCGGACATAACCCTTTAAAACTTGCACTAGCCTATTCAATATTGGTTAGCCACAAGTTTAACCCCTTATTTTTTAGCACACGCCCATGTGGGTAAATCCAGGCCCTTTGTCTTTAAGGTAACCATTCACTGACCCTTTTTTAGCAATCTAACCTCACAAGTTGCACTAGACGAGAGATCTAAGGATCATGTCCTCAACTCTTTAGGCTTCTAGCATTTTCATTGAGTATCAAAAATTAGACAATATGTGCACAGTCAGCAAGTTCTCTATCCCCACACCAGCGTTGTCAATAATGCCCAATAATTCAGGTCTCTTGATACAGGCAATTGGTAGGACACGCGGTTCTCTGCCATTTATGGATATGGTGGGTTAATTAATTAACACTTATTCCAGGGCTGGACAAATCCCTGTCGCTAGGGCGACTGAAAGTTTTTTTTTTTGCACCTCTGCCATCTGGTGTGTGTGGGGGGGTGTTGACAAACATCCATGTCGTTTTTCTAACATGTGGAGCACAAAAGCATGCCAATAACCATTGCTATGGGAAAGTGTGTATTCTATTGGGATGCAGCGTGGGCTAGGGTGTCAACCATCGAAGTTTGGTGTGCACGCTCAGTCACCTTTAAAGAGTCAAGGAGAAAGAGGCCGGAGGTTGAGACAAACAAGGCAAGGCCGTCTGGAACATTGGAGTAGAGCACATGTGGAGGAATTAGTTCCAATAGGAAAGATGGAGTAACGCACAGGATGAATATGGACCACAAGAAGCTGCAGGATTTATGTATACGCTATATTGTGTTATAAGTGGAACGTTCAGATCATCCGGGGATCTGTCATTTAATATCGTTCAGCAACTCTTGTAAATTTTGGCTTAATCTCAATCAGAGGAGTTAACTACTTCTGACTACGCCAGCTAGTGAAAGATCACCAGATGATCGTCCTTTGACGACTGAGACAGTGTGTAGCTCCTTAGCTTGTAAAAGTGTGTGTATGAGTACATCTCTGGAGTGTGTGAGTAAAAGAATGGTATGGTTGGAGGATTGCATACTGTGTTTTTAAGAGAATTGGTGTAACAATCGTTTACGTGTACTTTTGGGAGTGAGATACTAGTATATGTGTGTGAATAGTGCATAATTTAGTGTAGTGAGATTAATAATGTACAGGGAGAAAGTTTGTCAGAGACGAAGGTAGATTGGTGTTCTAGCACGTGTATGGTGTTATATGCAGCGTGAGATAGTGGATAGTGATGTATTGAAATGGATAATGCAAAGTGTGTGTGATAGAACGGGTATATAACAATGGTGTGAGTACTGTCATGGAGAAGCCTTCGTTTTAGAATTATTTAGGTCATTCTCATTAAAACTTATTGTTAGTGGGTTCATTACCATTTTTGCTGTACTGTTTATTCCTTTTTGCTTATTGCATTCCTTTCATTAATAGTGTGATGCCTTATGTGCACACACCTATTCAATTGGTTTCAGTAGGATTAGATTGGTAAGTGCCAGTCCTTCTTTTATATATTGCAATCTGAACCCTTATCGGATGCCCCATTTCTCTTTTTACTTCTTAGGCACATAAAATTGAGTAGCATTTTATGTTGTTATAATACAATGTAACTTCAGAATATGCTGCAAAGTTCTTTGTAAGGGCGGGGCCACGGAAAAAATCAAAAGGAAAAGTGGGTTGGGAGGAACAAGTTGCTGGCTGCATATTTTTTGTTATAGTCCTGCTCCTAAATATTGGATGCATATGTCCAGCCACCGCCATATTCCATTGTTTTCCATACTCTGTGTTGTTAAGAAACATTGTAGTGTGAACACACTCACACATAATTGCTAACTGGATTGGAGGAAATAGTTCAGCTATTGCTAATTAGGAAACACGTTGTTCAGAATCATTTACATATTCGCTTCACGTCCTTTTACACATAACATACCACATAACATACATTGTTACACTACCCTGTTTGTAGCGCTTGAGCAGGTTGCCTTACCCTTTGTTCGCTGCTTTTTCGAATATCCTCAGCTGTTCAAACCGCTGACAGAGGAATGGTCTTGTGAAAACCTTTTTTTGAGCAAAAGCTGTAAAAGGCCCGACTGTTACGTCCATTCCCAACAATCCCCTATGTCTCTTCAACTGCCTGGTCAAGACGGAAAGAAAGTTTCTGGATTTTGGTTCCCAACCCCTGAAGTTCACTGTTACTCTGTTCTCCGATGATAGGTGGAAGAGGTGGAAGTACTCCATGCCAGCCAATTTCCGAAGCAGGTCCAGAAAAGTTGTCAATTCCTGCCCAACAAGGTTCTACTGAGTCGCTTGCCCATTTCCCTGAAAGGGAATGCAAAACATTTATTACAAAATGAGAAAGGTAGTTTGTTTCCTATATGCACGGAAGAGGTAAGAAGAAAATAGCCACAAAGGGTTGCCTTGGTCCATTACTCAATGGCATTCAAAGTCTAATACAACCAAATAGTGACCGGAATCGGAACTAAAAACACGATGCCATATATTGAAACCAGAGCAAAAACCTCTCATGGAAATCTAGTTATTGTATTAACAAAAACAGAAGAAAGAGGCAAGTACCCTACAAATGCATCCAGTAATCAATTAAGGATGAGGTTCGGCTTGAGAAGAGAACTATTAAATAGCATTTACTAGATATACATTAAAAGCATTAGAAAGTCGGTTTAAAAATAGCAAAACCACAGTGTTCCACAGTAGGGAAAAAATCATGAAAGAAAGAGCTCAATATCCCTTACATTTAGGTTAATAGATTATGTTAGTGTCTCAGAAATAGATACTCTGGTCCCTATAATCGGTGAAAGCCCCCGGCACTTTGGGCACCCTCCTAGTCCTGAGTAGAAAGGTTCCCTAAACAACATGGTCCCTAAAAATAAGTTTGCACCACATGGGATGCCACAAAAAAAAATAAAAAAATAATACACAAAGCACATGGTGTCAGAAAAGCTGCTGACCAACAGTGAGGTCCTTAATCAAGACATCGAATGTGTCGACATAACAGGTGAGCACTCCTTCTTTATACATTTTAAAGGAGGTAGCTCAGCAGCTGATCTAATGTGCTATGGGAAGAACAAGCCCCCTGGAGAGAGCTAAAATATAGGCACCACATGCCTCAAAACCGCCACCATTATATTACCCCGTGAGTCCCTCTAGCTATTGCTATCCGCAATCATGGAAAAAAATAAAATAAAAATAATATCATCCAATATGTAGTCTGTAATTTAAGTTTGTGAGCTACCCCCAAAATTGTCTATAGGCAGAAGGGTTGTTTATTTAAGTTATACGGCATGCACACTCATGGCGCCCAACTAAAAAACAAAAACAAGCCTGAATCCCCCACAGAGAATGAGGAGCAGCACACTGACAAAATCACTGGCATTTGCCCCATCAAATTAAAAGGTTCAGACACAAGAGTCAAAGCTTAGGGCTAGAGCTGTGTAAAGGGAAAGGGGTCTACAGACACAGAATTGGACATGGCAGCTGCTCACAAACTGTCAAATCAACATTATTCTAGAAATGTAAAGGATTCAATAAAACCTTTAGTGTGTTTACACCCCGACTGTTTACAATTAATCAAAGAGAAACTTGTAAGTCACACAATATAACATAACATTTTTTAATGAACTAACCACAATGTTTTTCTGTGCTCACATCATATATCCGTTTTATTAACCCCCAAGTCACATTCATTCTTAGTACTTAGTTACAACATCCTTTTCCAGTTTAACAGCTTTTAAATGTGAAGCCTAGCTTGACAAGTGTCTTGCAGAGAGATCTACGGGTATCTTAGCCCATTCTTCATGGGCAAAGCCTCCGTTATCAGTCACATTCTTAGGCTTGCGCACTGCAACTGCTTTCTTTAAGTCCCACCAGAGGTTCTCAATCGGATTTAAGGCATGTCACCCCCAAACTAAAATTTAACCCCTTACTGGCCACATCAAGTAGTTTAAAACAATCCTTACCTTACATTCCTGCTCAAATAGTTCCCCTGCTGTGCCCCTCCAAAGTCCAGGAAACTGCTGTGTAGGAGCAGTTGTGGACTCATGCTGGCCTGAGACTTCCTCAACCTCATCAAGGTTGAGGCTGCTCAGTGCAGCCCTCCCTGCCTCTCGCATCACGGACGCGGCGCCGGTCCCGCCCCCTGCTTTCAATTCCATGCAAGCAGAGGGCTGAACACTGCCACTGAACACTGCAGCGGAGGAGAGAGGGCAGGTAAGTAAGAATCGGGGGACTTTTCAACAATTATTAATGCGGTTGGGGCTGGGGAGCATGCCCTACCACATATCAAAAGTTAAATTTGGGGTGGACATGCCCTTTAAAGTCTGGTGACTGCGATGGCCACTCCAAAATGTTCCAGCCTTTAATCTGCAACCGCTCTAGTGAACTTGGAGTATGCTTGGGATCATTGTCCTGTTGAAAGGTCCAACGTCTCCTAAGCCTCGGTTGTGATGGATTGCATCACATTTTTTTTTCAATATCTCCTGGTACTGAAGAGATTCATGGTACCTGCCCATGCTGAAGCTTCCCTGTACCTGCAGAACAAAAACAGCCCCAAGAATGATTGACCCCCCGCCATGCTTCAAAGAGGCAAGGTTTTCTTTTCTCATAGCCTTGTTCTTCCTCCTCAAAACATAGCTTGATCCATGGGCCCAAACAGTTCTAATTTTGTTTCATCAGTCCACAGAACACCTTTGTGGTTTTGTCCACATGACTTTTGCATACTGCAGTTGACTCTTCATATTCTTTGGAGGCAGCAAGGGGGTGCGTCTGGGAGTTGGCATGGAGGCCTCATTAACGCAGTGTGTGCTTATTGTCTGAGCTGAAACTTCAGTACCCCGCATCTGCAAATCTTTTTTCAGTTCCTCAGCAGTCACAGGGGAATTTTCCCCGCATAGTAGTCAAATTCAGGATCTTCTTTCGGCCACGCAAGGTAGCGTTTCAACAGTGCCCTTTGCCTTAAATTTGCGAATGATGCTTCTATGGTGTCTCTTGGTATGTTCACATCTTTGCACTATCTATAGCCATTGCCCTTCCTGTGAAGAGAAATCCCCACTTCTCTTGTTCAGGACCATTCTCTTGACTTCACCGTTTGTTAACACACCAGTAAAGGTCTAGAAGGAGCGTATCACAGTAATTTAAATTTGCCTAATTGGTGTTATTTGCTTGATTTGCTGCTCGGGGTTGACATCCAAGTGTTTTTAATACCTGATCGAAAACACTTGAATGAACCTCTGTTCTTAGATGGTAGTCTTTAACGGGTTGATTGATAATTGTGTCAATGAAGTCACAAAAAAAACATTTAATACTGTATTACAAAAACAATTAATGTCATTTTAGTTGCTTTGGGTTCTTTAAAAAGTCCTTGAATATTTTCATTCTGAACACAATTACAAATGTACACTGAATTCCCTAAAACCTTTACAGCATTGGGGGTGAATAATATGAAACAACTGTATTGCACATAAACATATCATTATCACTGGACTCCAATATACCATTACAAAAGGTAAAATTAGTGTAGTACTAACCTGCATCTTTTCATAGCAGCGCTAAAACGTTCCTCCACAGCCACTTGCCAGCTCCGTGCAAAGCCACCGACATTTCCGTTAAATGGTGCTGGCGCAGCTGACCCGCTTGCACCTCGTACAGCCTTATCAACTTGGCCAGGCCTCGCATCAGCATCAATGCATCTGCCGCCAGATGGTATCACTTCCCACACCTGTGGGGGAAAAAAAAAAACAGGTTAACTAATCAAATGGGACAAAGTACATTTGGAAACCTTGGCAAAACAAAAAACACAAGAAGAAAAGGACAGGGAAAGGCTTTCAATCAGGTCTTTCCATTCCAGATGTTGAGCGCCTATCTGGGCATGTTTGTATATGGGGTGTTGTACAGTGGCATAGAAATAGAGGTCCTCAATGTGACCAGGACAGGTTTTTCAGTCTATCCAGCTGCAAACTATTAGCAACGCTAAGGCAAAAGCAGCTCAAAGCAGGTCGCATTCTCTCTCCCAGATCCCGTCGGTAATAGCAACACTGTATCAGAGAAGATGGTACAATGTTGCTATTACTGGCAGATCTAGGGAAGTGCTTTGAGATGCATCAAGCGGATATATCATGACATAAGAGAAGGGAGAGCATTTTTTCCTGCAAAAAAAACAAACAAAAAAAACATCCTGTAAAACATTCCAGGACTTTCAGCATTTTTGAGTGAGGCACAGCAGTCAAGTTGGTGACAGACACTTCATAGGGACATAGGCTGAGTATGTCTATCTGGTTCTACCTGTATCGATGTGTCTGTCTAAACGTGAATAGATTGGGTAGCAGTGGAGCAGGGATGGATTCGGGGCTCAGGTCCAATTCTGTATCAGGCAAATAAATCTGTAGCTAAGCCCACTGGTGCTATATAAGTTATACTTGATCATAAACTAGTAAAATCGTTCCCTCACCTGACAGCTATGGGAAGTGTCTAATCACCCAGGAAAGTTATCTACACATAGGGAATTTCAACATTTATTTACAAGTTGTCGAACACTGCTTTCCAGTAGAGAGCAACAAAACGGGTGTTGTCATGTAAGAAAAATAAACTGGGTGCTCAGGCACTTTTAACAAGGATAACCAAAAACACGTGCATTTTGAAGACCTTACTCATGCTCTATCCCATATTGACTACATATTCCTTTTAAGTCTGTCAGGATTTATGTTTTTATAACCTGCTCCATTCACTACCACAATGGACCTCCTCCTCTGGGTCAGTATTAGACCCACTGCCAATACTGCTGTTATTTGTTATCTATTGTTACTTTTTGCAGGTGGTAATACAACTAATCCACATCTCTTGGATCAATTGGTGTAACAGAGAGAAAATTCAGGCAGAACTGATTGGGGGGAGGAAGCAACACATGTATTATAACACAGTCCTTCTGTTTCAAGGCAATGCACATTTTTTTTATCCATGCACATGTAAAGTTTTCTGACAAAAGCTTTTAAAATAATTCTAATGCAGATTTTGTTTCAAGAAATGGCTCATTTACCCCAACAGCTTTTGTAATAATGTTTTCAATGCAAAATGAAACTAAACCAAAGTATTCAATATTCACCGCTTGGTAAAAGCCCAGAGTCAATTTTTGCAAAGACATAAGTGTTTGTCGCCTGGTCATATGGGCTTCACCTGTGCTAAAATGGATCAATTGGGTGTCAGTGTGTTAAAAAAAACCCCCAGTACACAGACTTCACATAAATGCTAATAGACTCCGCCAAACTGCCTAGATTCCCCGAGACAAAGTGTTGATTATCAAGAGGCTGAAGACCAAATCCACTGCTGATGTGGCGCACACACTTCAATGTCTTCTCAGCGTCAAGTTCGAGGATAAAGAAAAGATTTGAGAGATTGGAGAAGTTTTTGACAAGCCCAGATCAGGCAGACCCCGCAAGACAACTGCTCGAGAGGACCGTTTGTTGGCTCAAAAATCCAAAGCAAGCCCATTTTCAATGGGAGACCTGGTCACCTGAAACTCTGTGTCAACCAGAACATTGTTCGGATTCTGTCTCGAAATGGCCTCCATGGTCGAATCGGCCCATAAGCCAGCATTAAAAACAGACAATTGAAAAACTGTGTGGCATTTCCAAGTCCCACAGCCTGCTAAAGGATGACGCTGGAAAAGTGGCAAAAGGTGGATTTTTCAGATGAATTTCTGTTGAATTACACCACAGGTCGCCGCAATATTGCAGGAGACCTACTGGAAACCGCATGGAGCCAAGAAAACAGCGAAGTTTGGTGGAGGCAAAATCATGGTCTGGGGTTACATCCAGTAAGGGGTGTGCGACGGGATCTGCAGGGTGGAAGGCAACATCAATAGTGTAAAATAACAAGAATACTTAGCTACCTCAATATATTCCAAACCATAATTCTGTAGCAGGATTGGTGCTCCATCGCATAATTCCATCTCTACATCACAAGTTCCTTAAGGCAAAGAAGATCAAGATGCTCAGGATTGGCCAGCCCAGTCACTTGACATGAACCTCATTGAGCATATGTGGGGTAGGATGAAAGAGGAAGCTTGGAAGACGAATCCAAAGAAGATTGATGAACTCTGGGAAGCAGCAAGACTGTTTTCTTGGCATTCACTGATGATTTCATCAAAAACGTTATGAATCCTTGCCAAACCGCATGGATGCTGTCCTTCAAGCTTATGGAAGTCATACAAGATATTAAATTTGGATCTCACAGCACCACTACTTAATTTGCTGACCTTTTTGGATGGCTGTAAAGTAGATCATTTTTGTATAGGCGACTACACTTTGTCTTGCAACATTTTGACATTTCGGTCTTGATTAATGACAATCTTTTTTTAGTAAAATATTTTTTACCAGTACATTTAATATAATTTGGGAGGGCTTTAGCTGTTTCATATGAGCTATTCTAACACCAATTGATCAATTAAAATCAGGTTAATGTCGGAGCTACTGCAAAATACACAGCGACAAGACTTTTGTCAGAAACTGTATATATTACCTGTTATTGCAACTGTTTGTTGGCACTTGTTTGTTTCCATGTACTGTTAAAATGTACAGTGCTGCATGCTGTACCTGGGTGGCCCTATATACAAATTAGAATATCATACATTAAAGGAGAACTAAAGACTCCAGACAACAATGTCCCAATAGATAGAGCACATTCACAAACAAACAAAACGCTGTGTCTCACCTCTCCCTTAGCTGTGGCCATTGGGTGATATATTAAATCATCTGTGAGTACTAGGGACCAGCTCCCACAATCCACCTGACAAGCCAATAACATTAATGCACAGAGTCCTCCCTCTCCTGACACAGAACAGGGATTTCAGTTTTGTTTCAAACACATTCAATGCTACTGTGCTAACAATTATATAATCCTTTAATTTTCATACAAAAGAAAATTAATCTTTGCAGTCTATTTCAAAGATAGCATGGAAATACTTATATTTCAGCAAAAATAATAATAATAATATTAAGTGTACATTTACTCTGTCTTGCTAAAATCAGAGCTCTTACCTCTAGGATAACAAGCAGATACTATATGGAACACTAGTACTGTAGAATATTGTATTAGGAACATAATGGAAACAAAAAATAAAGGTAAGTCTGGGGATTTGTGATCTTCTGAACTGTGTTCCTAAACCTGGCATCTTGCCAGGTGAGCCACCACTGAATAAGCTACAAATTTAGGTACATTTAGAGCTTATATCTTTGCATGGTACATATAGAAACAAAAAAAAGGAAAGTCTGGAGTATTGAAACTTGTGACCTTCTGAACGAGTGTATTTTTAAACCTGGTGCCTTACCCAGTGCACCAACACTGAATAAGCAGAGAATCAGCTACATTTGGAAGTTTATCTTTTGCTAGGAAAAAATTATTTAATAAAATGGAATAGAAGTGCCTAATAAACTTTGAAAGCTGCTTGCTATCTGCAGTTTTTTATTTTCCAGCAACTCACACTGACTGGTAAAATTGCAGGGTAAAAAGCAGCTTTCAGGGACTTCTATATTGGTGTGGAGACACCTGTATAGAAAACACTCTGCGTATAGAGACAGTGAATACTGGGGTCAGGGGTGTGGTTCTTTGAGGACTATGGGCAGGGGTTCTACTGGCAACAGCATGAAAAACCTTATTTACAGAATCTTTTTCTCACATGTGCTAAATGCAACTTACTAGAGAAGAATCTTAAAATGTATAGGTGTACTGGGAGAAACATTTATATTAGGTTTTTAAAAATTTAAGTTTAAAGCATGCACTTGTTTTATTTTAATCTTTACCCATTCCTCAGACAGAACTTACACCTCAGGATTACCTAACCAAAAAAGTACAGTAACCAATCTACATGGACAGAGTAAAGTATTTTACGAATCACACCATCAAGGATATTAATAGCCAATAAAGAGCCATGTCTTTCCAGGAGTTTTATACTTACATCATACTTTCCAGTATGTATGCAAGTATGTCTATTTATATAGCACCACTTGGGGATGCAGCGCTGGACAATATCAAAATATAAAGAAAAGTCATACAAGGAGGGCCACATATATAAAATTTCTGGTGAGAAACCAATGTGATAAGACCATCGTTGCACTTAAATCAGGGATTTGCCACCGTGTACAAGTGGCAGGTACTCTATCAGAATGATGGTCTCTCTGAAAAATTAGTAAGCCCATAAATACAGTCAAGTCAACTATATTGCTTGCTAGGCCACGGTTTTCTTCTGCAACAAATTCTCACATTTCCCTAATCCATTTAAGTGGCTTTAATAAAGATTATCAGGATTAGTTAAAGGCTATTTAATTAATTTCTATTTTAAGAAACAGACCTAGGAACGGTCAGTCCTGTTGCTTTATTGTTAAACTATATCTAAGCACCCTCCATACAGTCCCATTAATTAATGCCAAAAGGCTGGCCCAAACCTTTCTGAACTGAATACTCCATGGAAATAAATCCAAATAGACAGTGACAAAGAATACTCAAACCAGAAGCACATGCAGGTCAAGGTCATTAAACCACTGACCATGTTAGGCAACAACAGACATTTTATTATGATTTGCCGATTATATTATATTCACAGATTGTAAAATATAAAAAAACAACTGTTTTGATGCCAGAATCCAAATAAAAATGTAGAATACCTAGTTATCTATACTAAAAAGGCAAAGCCCTGCTCACTCACCACTCATCAACTATCTCCAACTTGCCGTGGAGGCAGACGGCTTAAATTTGGCAGGCTCATTCATTGCACCTTACTTACAAAAGTTAAGCAGGTTTCGTTTCGAAATTCCACCTGTAACGGTGAGTATCTGACATTGCACAGACTTATGGTTACCTAGCTTACAAGCTATACAAATCTATATGGTTGGTCCGATTTCAACCAAATTTTGTATGCTATACTCCTTTACCAGTAAAAGGTTACAAAATTTTTTTAGGGTGGGGGGAATGTGGGGGGGGGAAGGGGAAAGAATTGAACTCCTGCACACTAATGGCTGGACCGTTTTTACCAAATTTCAGGGTGTGTGCGGGGACTGGCTGAGGTGTAAGGGGAAGGCAGTGTCGGGTGGCATGAAAAGAGTGGGTGGGTAGGACAGGGAAATTTGGTGGTAAGGGAAAATGTGCACTGCATCATGCTCATTATATAGATCAGGGATGTCTAACTTTCATCCCACAGATGTTTGAAAACTATAACTCCCAGCATTCCGTGGTTGTAGAATGCAGGGAGTTGTAGTTCGTAAACATCTGCAGGGAGTTGTAGTTCTGCAACATCTGAGGTAACCCATGTAACATAGCAGCACAAGCACATGTGACACCCTTTTGTGGCCTTGGAGATCTTGGAAAAGCTAGTTAACCTGCCAAAATAATCTTGCAAGTGTAAAAAAGGGGTCTGGACTGAGCAGTTTTGGCAGGAGTTTTTAACTGACCTATTGGTACACCTATTAACCTACTTCTAAATTCTTTTAAATCACAGTGTTCTCTCAAGAATTTTTTCCAGCCAGGTGGAATGAAAAAGTAGCCGGGTGGGCCGCCCGGCTAAAGACCCCTAGGGAGAACACTGGAAGGGTTTGGAGGGTGGACAGAGAGGAATAGTAAGGGGGTATTGGGGGCGGACGGGGAGGGGTGGTGGGGGTTATTTTCACCAAAATTTCGTAGTTGAATAAAAATATAATATTAAATTAAAGTTAATGAGTGTTGCATTATCGTAAAGCTTATTGAATTGTCTTTCTTTAATAATCGAGTGCCGAGTGTATTACAGCAATCTTGATACATTATTGCTTTCTTACTAAAAGGTATTTGAATACATCTCCGATGCGAAGCGCGGCTATTTTGCTTAGTGTGCAATATAGTTGATGACTTAACATTTTTTTCCCACTAAAATAATTTCAGGAAAGGAAAATGTTCCCTATTCATAGGAAATCTGTATTTTATAGCAACTTACTTGCTGAACATTCTTCAGGTTTTCCGTCTGAAATACAATTGGAAGGATGTTGACAAACGTGTTCAGAAAAAGCTCTACAAGTCATTGCAATAAAGCAATTGTTCAAATGTATAAAAAGAAATAGCCACAAGGTCTATTAATTGTGCCTGGTATAAGGGAATATTAATATGCTACACTTTATTTCCTCTCTATGCAGACTCAAGGTAATCGGGGAAGTTCCCTTACCCTAACTCAAAGCTATTTCCCAATAGTACCATTAATTCTAAACACATCCAAAATGATCTGAAGCCACACCTACCTTCTCCTCACTTAAGAGAAAAGATAAGTTTGCCTTTGGGAGAAAAAAAAAATCTCTCAGCAACAGTTAGCAAAATCCTGCCATGCATAGAATAACTTTTTAATTTATATATTTAAAAACTAAAGCAAAGGGGTATATGATAGGGTTTCCCTTTTTAGCTAGGAAAGCTTAGAAAACCGTGTGGAGGACAGATTTAACCTAACAGATAAACTAATTAAACTAATAATAATAAATCAGGCTTTATAAACCAGGCCGGGGTATAAGCCAGCAAGAGTTGCAGAAAAAAAAAGCAGCAACCAAAACAAAATGCAGATAGAAAAGGGAAAGTGTTATCTTGGACCCTTCTGACTCTTGCTCTGTCAACCGCAGCAGTCAGACTGCTAATAACCAGAGACAGTACAGAGAGTGAACCGAAAAGAAAGCAGAACTGGAAAGAAAGATCCAGCAAATTGAAATATGTGCTAAAAGAGCCATCTGGACAGCGTACAGGCATGATAAAACTACATTTTAACTCTCTATTTCAACCCCTGTAACGGGGTTAATACATTATGTTTTAAACATGCAGACAAGTCTCTGCCTCAACACCATAGTAGTCTAAGAGGCAATGGCCAAGGTCACAGAGACTGAGACACTTTTTTACTATAAAGGCAGAGAAGACTGGTGTGATCTAAGAAATCAGTAACATACTAACAAGATATCCGTTGTATTCAGTTGGATCAACTGGACAAAGTTCAGTTCTTGAAGACGTTTTGCTAGTCACCCGACTGGCTTTCTCAATTCAGAATGACTTGTACAAGAATCTGTTGACAATATGTACCCTGGAAAGTCCCAATTATCATAAACAGCCAGATGTGTCAAAAAAGCAACGTAAACAGGTAAAGTGTCAAAACAGAACGTACATGGCAGACAGTTGGTGTCAAACCCCCACCTCTATTCAGGCTTGGTTTTTATTTTCACATAAATGGCCTCCTGACACCTCTCTTGAACCAGTCCTGTTCCTTTGCCAAGATGTTGACTTAAATCTTCAAAAGGTATGCCCCCTTTCCTTAAGGTGCAGGTACATGGCTATAGCTGGGTACACCAGTAACAATAAAGCCCCGATACGTCGATCCGACGTTTTCAGGGCTTTATCGCTACTGTGTGTACTTCGTTTTCCGAACGAGCGCGTATAGAGGAGTCTGCCAGGGGCGAGGGAAAAACAAAGCACTGAGTGTTCTCCCTATGATGTGTAAAGGGAGAACGCTCGGGACTGTGTGTATGCAGAACTTTGAAAGGTGACAGACAGGGATCTTGCAGATACTGTCTGTCATCTTTCCATGATCTGTACAGTGTGCACCCAGCTTAAGTCCTGACCCGAGGAATTCGCTCTCGTGCTGGGCCATACGTTGGTGCAGCTGCTGTTTGGTCTCCAATACATACAAATCAGAGCACTCTTTACTGCAATGAACTGCATATATGTCGCTCTTATGTCTCGGTATTGGGTCTTTTGAAAGCACCAATTGCTGCCTCAGCTGGGTTATTTGGTTTAAAGCAGACAGGGATATGGTGCTTTTCTTCTTAAATTTCTCAGAACCTCTGCTACATATGGAATGCCATGTTCTTATTCCTGTCTTGCTTTCCCCTTTTTTACTGTTAGTATTTGTTCTTTTCTTTTGACAAAGGCCCAGTCCTGATATCCACAAGTTTTAAGGGCTACTCTGAGAGGTTTCATTTCTTTAGCCTTCGCCTCTGTGTGGGGATGTTCTCTGTCTGTGTTGCAGGATTCTGATGACACCCAGTTTGTGATCTAAAGGGTGGTGGGCTCAAACATCAAATACTGGTCTGTGTGATTGGTAAAGCTCTACTTTCAGTTTACCATTCTCACTGACTTCTGCCAAGCAGTCCAAGAAAGCCAGTGTGTTTTTTACCTCTTATTGTAAATTTGATGTTTTGGTCTACGGCATTGATGTGTTCTGTGAAGGCTTGTACTTCCTTCAGGTGGATTATAACCCAGGTGCCAACCACATATCTGAACCAGTGGCTGGGTGCAATGCCCTTGAACAAATACAAGTCATTCTGAATTGAGAAGCCAGCTAGGTGACTAATGAAAGTCTACAAGAACGAGAACTTCACAAGCATACTAATGAGATCAGACTACGTCAACATTCGGAAAATATACAGGGCTTTAAATCCTAATCTACTTGAGAATGGCTCCTTAGGGCAAGGCCCACTAGGGAGCATGCAACGCAGCAAAATCGTAACGTTGTGCAATCCAGCGCTGCGATCTCTGATGTACCAAAAATGGTGATCGCTCGCGCTGCAAAAAGGTTGGCAGCGCACCAAGGGCATCGGACGTAATGGGGCCCATCCCATCTTCTTCTATGGTGTGCGGTGTGCTATAGCAGCGCACAACAAAAAATGGGCTAGTGGGGCCTAGCCCTACAGAATAATGACAATAATACATGACCAGATTCATACATCTGCTAGATTCACAGTGTTAATTACTAGTGGTTTGCTAAAAACTCTTACCCCAACACCTTGCTAAACAGATTTTTGTACCACTCCTTCTCTCATATTAACTAAACGCCCACCCTCCAACAGGCACAAATGAACAGAACAAAACAAAGAGCAGACAGGCTAGTTTGCTTGGTCGATCTCTCCAGCTAAAAGTCATGGTCAAAAAAACAACCATGTGAGTTCAAATGAGAAAACTGAAGTAAGCCACAATCCAAACAAAAACAGCAGTATAAGATTTCCTATCATAATATCAACTGTTTTTCCTGAGCCAGATAAAATTATTTGTCATTATTTGTAAATTGAAACTCGTCAAAAAATCAATTTCACTGGGTTTCAAGTTCTCTCACACCCACAAGATCAGACTAAACTGTGTCCATATGGCAGTGGGTGTTGCGAGACAAATAATAACACCCTGCAGAGATTAACAAGTGTCATGCTTGGTCTTTAAATTTAACTAGATAAGGGATTTCTCTGCTTCACTTGAACTGAAATTTGTCCCCTAAAAACAGCTCAGTAAAATACTTGTGCTATCTTCTTATTTACCCAATGACAGATATAGCCCCATTCAGAAAAACACTGCAGATGAAACAGGGATAGGGTGTTTGCTGGGGAGGGCAGTAATTCCTAGTTATGCCACTGCCTTTACCTTGAAAGCCTTAACTTGCCTTCCCACAAACATGCCACTTTCCCTGCCCTTGCTCACCACTCCCAGATATGTAAGGGTTGGGGGTGGGGAAATATTCATTAACCTATTTAAACACCCAAAAGACTTGTCAATTTCCTCGTACAAACTTTCACACAAATACCACCAGACAAATGGATTAAGATTGAATTGGGCCCCAGACAAGAATGACATTTGGGGGGCCCTAGTTCTTTTATTGAATGGCTGTAGTACTGAAGCAGGGACCACTGATTTTACGGGCCCTATGCTATGCCCCTGCACTCCCCAGACACCCCCAGACCTGCCCCTGCACTCACCCGCACCACACACCCCTGCACTCACCCAGACACCCACCGACCTGCCTGCCCTCACCCAGACACCCCACAGACCTGCCCTGCACTACCCAGACACCCCACAGACCTGCCCCTGCACTCACCCAGACACCCCAAAGACCTGCCCCTGCACTCACCCAGACACCCCACCGACCTGCCCCTGACTCAGACATCCCACACACCTGCCCCTACACTCACAGACATCCCACACACCTGCCCCTGCACTCACCCAGACACCCCACAGACCTACCCCTTGTTTGTTGTTTCCACTTTTTCCTTCTGGAGAAAGTGATGTCTCTCCCCAGCTCCTAGGGCCCAGCCCCCGTACTTGATCAGCCCACAACCTAGTCACTCCCTGCATGGGACCCGGATCATCCCTTTGGAGAACTAGATCCTCCTACCCGTGCTGAGGAAGCTCCGAAGTACGCAAAACACCATCTCCCCCACGGCCTCTACTTCTCCTTCTACAGCGGTCCTGGACTCCTGGCTGTTTACCACCAGCGCGCACCCGCCCCCAACACCACAATATCCCGCCCTCGAATCTCATTGGCCTCTTCCTTCTATAGAGTGAAAGGTTTGTCTGCGTGACCGTCACTCTAGATTAGTAAGCCATGATCGAGCAGCATTTATTGTGGGCGCGGCAGGCAAAGCGCGCAATAACACGTTGTTAAGCCAATGGGTTGGGGAAATGGGGGGTCTCTTGGAAGCTAAAACTTTCCAAACATCAACAAGCTGGACGGATCGGACTGTGCCCCCTGGCAGGACATCAATTACTGATACCCGGAACGCCGCCAACAACTCTATGGAACAGGGAGTGTTCCACTACACAGACCATTCTTGCCAGCTGCCAACATCTCTATGGTTATTATACCTGTATTGTACAGGGAAACAGTGCCCACAGCTCTATGGTTATTATACCTGTATGTACAGGGATACAGTGGCCCACAGCTCTATGGTTATTATACCTGTGGTGTATTGTACAGGGATACAGTGCCCACATCTCTATGGTTATTATACCTGTATTGTACAGGGATACAGTGCCCACAGCTCTTGGTTATTATACCTGGAGGTGTATGTACAGGGAAACAGTGCCCACAGCTCTATGGTTATTTAACCTGTAGGTGATTGTACAGGGATACAGTGCCCACATCTAGGTTATTAATCTGTATTGTACAGGGATACAGTGCCCACAGCTCTATGGTTATTATACCTGTAGGTGTATTGTATAGGGATACAGTGCCCACAGCTCTATGGTTATTATACCTGTATTGTACAGGGATACAGTGCCCACAGCTCTATGGTTATTATACCTGTGGGTGTATCGTACAGGGATACAGTGCCCACATCTCTATTTATTATACCGGGGTGATCGTACAGGGATACAGTGCCCACCTCTCTATGGTTATTATATCTGTAGATGTATCGTACAGGGATACAGTGCCCACATCTCTATGGCTATTATACCTGTGGGTGTATTGTACAGGGATACAGTGCCCCATCTCTATGGTTATTATACCGTGGGTGTATCGTACAGGGATACATGGCCACATCTCTATGGTTATACCTGTAGGTGTATCGTACAGGGATACAGTGCCCACATCTCTATGGTTATTATATCTGTAAGTTTACGTAGGGATACAGTGCCCACATCTCTATGGTTATTAAACCTGTAGGTGTATTGTACAGGGATACAGTGCCTACATCTCTATGGTTATTATATCTGTAGATGTATGTACAGGGATACAGTGCCCACATCTCTAGGTTATTATACCTGTGGGTGTATCGTACAGGGATACAGTGCCCACATCTCTATGGTTATTACCTGTGGTTGTATCGTACAGGGATACAGTGCCCACATCTCTATGGTTATAACCTGTAGGTGTATCGTACAGGGAAACAGTGCCCACATCTCTATGGTTATATATCTGTAAGTTTATTGTACAGGGTACAGTGCCCACATCTCTATGGTTATACCTGTAGGGTATCGTACAGGGATACAGTGCCCACATCTCTATGGTTATTATATCTGTGATGTATCGTACAGGGATACAGTGCCCACATCTCTATGGTTATTATACCTGTGGGTGTATTGTACAGGGATACAGTGCCACACTCTATGGTTATTATACCTGTGGGTGTTGTACAGGGAACAGTGCCCACATCTCTATGGTTATACCTGTAGGTGATCGTACAGGGATACAGTGCCCACATCTCTATGGTTATTATATCTGTAAGTTTATTGTACAGGGATACAGTGCCCACATCTCATGGTTATTAACCTGTAGGTGTATCGTACAGGGATACAGTGCCCACATCTCTATGGTATTATATCTGTAGATGTATCGTACAGGGATACAGTGCCCACTCTCTATGGCTATTATACCTGTGGGTGTATTGTACAGGGATACAAGTGCCCACATCTCTATGGTTTTATACCTGGGTGTATCGTACAGGGATACAGTGCCCACATCTCTATGGTTATACCTGTAGGTGTATCGTACAGGGATACAGTGCCCACATCTCTATGGTATTTATATCTGTAAGTTTATCGTACAGGGATACAGTGCCCACACTCTATGGTTTTAAACCTGTAGGTGTATTGTACAGGGATACAGTGCTACATCTCTATGGTTATTATATCTGTAGTGTATTGTACGGGATACAGTGCCCACATCTCTATGGTTATATACCTGTGGGTGTATCGTACAGGGATACAGTGCCCACATCTCTATGGTTTATATACCTGTGGTTGTATCGTACAGGGATACAGTGCCCACATCTCTATGGTTATACTGTAGGTGTATCGTACAGGGAAACAGTGCCCACATCTCTATGGTATTATACTGTAAGTTTATTGTACAGGGATACAGTGCCCACATCTCTATGGTTATACCTGTAGGTGTATCGTACAGGGATACAGTGCCCACATCTCTAGGTTATTAATCTGTAGATGTATCGTACAGGGATACAGTGCCCACAATCTCTATGGTTATATACCTGTGGGTGTATTGACAGGGATACAGTGCCCACATCTCTATGGTTATTATACCTGTGGGTGTTTTGTACAGGGATACAGTGCCACACTCTATGGTTATACCTGTAGGTGTATCGTACAGGGATACAGTGCCCACATCTCATGGTTATTATATCTGTAAGTTTATTGTACAGGATACAGTGCCCACATCTCTATGGTTATTAAACCTGTAGGTGTATTGTACAGGGATACAGTGCCTACATCTCTATGGTTATTATATCTGTAGATGTATTGTACAGGGATACAGTGCCCACATCTCTATGGTTATTATACCTGTGGGTGTATCGTACAGGGATACAGTGCCCACATCTCTATGGTTATACCTGTAGGTGTATCGTACAGGGATACAGTGCCCACATCTCTATGGTTATTATATCTGTAAGTTTATTGTACGGGGATACAGTGCCCACATCTCTATGGTTATTATATCTGTAAGTTTATTGTACAGGGATACAGTGCCCACATCTCTATGGTTATTAAACCTGTAGGTGTATTGTACAGGGATACAGTGCCTACATCTCTATGTTTATTATACCTGTAGGTGTATTGTAGAGGGTTACAGTTCCCACATCTCTATGGTTTTAATACCTGTAGGTGTATTGTACAGTGAAACAGTGCCCACATCTCTGTGGTTATTATACCTGTAGGTGTATTGTACAGGGATACAGTGCCCACATCTCTATGGTTATCATACCTGTAGGTGTATTGTACAGGGATACAGTGCCCACATCTCTATGGTTATTATACCAGTAGGTGTATTGTAGAGGGATACAGTGCCCACATCTCTATGGTTTTAATACCTGTAGGTGTATCGTACAGTGATACAGTGCCCAAATCCAATGGGATTTACCCATTATCGTTTGTATGTATGGCCACCTTTAGAGTAGTCCTGGACTAAAAGAATTTTCACATTTTGTGCTGTGATTCAGTTTGTGTGATGATGGCAAAACAATGTGCCAAACTGAGTCATGACATATCCTTTAGGTCACCACTGTAGTGACCTACCAAGGCTGCAAGCACATTGAGTTAACTGCTAAAGGCTGATAAGTAAAACAGTAAAGTTTACTTTTCTGAATGCAAAACATAAGATAAGCTGTGTAGGTGTGTCAGAGGAAAAACACTGGGCTGGGAAATGAATCTGAAAAATGAAGGCTCTGCATTGTATTTTATTTGTGGACTTACCAGAGTTTACCGACATTCTCTGTTATTTAATCTTTATATTTCCAGTCCTTTCATCTCTGAAAGGTTCAGCCAAACGGAATAAATGAGGAAGCAAAAAGCTTAAGAAATGTTTTTACATATATATTTGCTTGCCAGTCTTGTCAGCAGAGGTGTCCAAATGCGACAGTGGGATTTCTAGAAAATCAACAGCTGCTACTAAATGTATTTTACCTCTTTCAAAAAAATATGAACTTTACATTTTTTTTAAAAATGCATGTGTTTTTTTAAATAAGCAACTAAGGGAACATTTTCACACATTAACTTTTCCTCTAATTATTTTCCTTTATAGATTTATAGTGAAAAATCATTATGTGTTGAGCTTAAAGGACAACTCACAAGGACCACAATGCCGATGCCAGCAATTCGTCAACATTTGAGATGGCTGAAACAGATGGGTTTCGTTTTCTTTTCAGATCTCGGGAAAAATCTGAAAACGGAACTTAAAATCAGGACTTTGGAACGAGTTTTCCATTTTTATCGAACGTTCAAGCTATTTTAGAAAATTCTCGAACGTTCGATGATCCTCGGAAATACGATTGGAAACTATTCTCGAGTTTCTGATTGTATTTTCAAGTATTATCGAATGTTCGTGGCTATTTTTGAGAATCTTCAAAAATAGCTCAAACGTTCATTAAAAATGGAAAGCTCACTACGAAATCCCAACGATCTGTCCGGTTTTGGATGGAACATTGGGATTTCGGAACCAAGGGGTTCCATGTCGGATCAGGGTCTCATCTCTAGTCAACATCATTGTTATTTTTTTTCCCCCCCGCTTATGCGCATGTTACATTTAATGGTCAGATCTGGATGGGAGGACAGATTGGGAGATGGGTTTAAAGTGTTGTTAGGTTTATTTCCCGAATTTGTATCATATACCGAGTAGGAATCTTCTGAACCATAAAATGATACCATCTCTAGTGGTTGAACCAAAGTTAATCCCACATGAGCTAGTGTTGCAGTTTGTGCAAGATCTGGAATAGATCCCCATCCTGATATAAACATATGAATCATGGTTACATTATACAGAAACCTCTGTAAGCTGTTTAAAGGAAAGTGTCTCACCTCGGTCAGTCTGCCAAGCATTGTGTAAATGTACAAACCTTCTGCCTCTTAGAGAGAGATATGAATGGGCTTTCGGCCATATCTGTAAATAAACAGCTTAATTCTTACTTTAGCTGCCAGTCATTCCTTTATAGTCGGAGAATTTACAAGGACAGCACTTACTAATTAATTTATATTTGTAGTAGGCCACATATATACAGGTGTGCATATCAAATTCATGTACAGGCTGAGGCCCCACTACAATTTCTCTGCATTTCTGTGTGTTGTTGCTATGCTCTTGTGTCTGCTTGTCCCCACTTTTACATGCCTTAGCGCTTGCATTTCCCAGGCAATTGTGGGTAAAAACAAAATGTGTCTGCTTTTTTAATGCACTTAGACCCATAGACCAAAAATGATGATCGCAAAAATGATGATTAAAAAATCATAACGGATCGCAGAGGGGCCTACTTCCTGCAATTTACATCATAGATAAAATGCAAAAGAGTGCAAGATGTGGTAAAGCCAAAGAATCACATTGATATGTAATATTGAGGGGCAGTGTTTTTTTGATATCTTATTTATTAATTTAATGTATTCTCAGAATTTGTTATCTAAACCAAATTACTGATAGCTGTAGGCAAACATTTTGCCATGTTCTTAATTTGCAGCAGCCAATCAAATGTTTTCTAACTGTAGTGGACCAGTAAAAAGTTAACATCTGATTGGTTGAGGTTAATAAACAGCTTAGGCTAGCCCTAGACTCACATTTTTTCAATTAAACTGAATTGAAAAAAGTGAAGTTAGCAGTGGAGATACCATTTAATCAAGAGAGTAGTCATCATGCTTAATTATACCTGCAACACAATTGAATTTAATCAAGGGAATGGCAAGTAAGTTTTAATTACACCCAAGTGAATGGGTGAATAATGTCAAGAAATTTTCAAAATAGGAACAATATAGATGGTGCTGCAGCCCTATAAGGAGAAGTCAGCAACACCGGTAAAAAGTAAAACTTAGCTTTTATTTCTTTATAATACATAAGGCTCTGGCATTTGAATGGGGAGGTGCAGTGGTGAGAATCTATATTAGTCACTCAGTGATGTCACTGAGTGACTTCCTGTATTCTACTGCCCCTCCCCATTTCTCTCTCCCTGCCTGTATTAGTAATGTAGATAACAAGCCCGTTTTTGGACACTAACTGACTGACTGAATTACTGTGCTGATAAGGAGTTGGAGCGGCCGAGTCAATTATGACTCACAGGAATGCGCTCGCTCCTCCATATCAGCACAGTAATTCAGTCAGTCAGTGTAACGATCCGGAACTGCACCGGGTGAGAGACGATGTTTATTGTCTTCTTTTTTGAGAAATGGCAGTTAGCTATTTGTATTTACAAAAACGGGCTTGTTATCTACATTACTAATACAGGGAGGGAGAGACAGAATGCCTGGGCTGGATTTTCTCTTTTTTTGACCTTATGTATTATATGGAATAATACGCTACCTACAGAATAATATACGGATATTACTTCACCTCGGAGTTCCCTGACCTCTATAATATGGCGTAATATCCTTGTATTACACTGTAGGTAGCGAATTATCCCTTAAATTAAAACACGACTCGATACACCAGGGGGACTGATGACATGGTCAGGCCAGTTTTTCTTATTACTGATGTTGCTGACTTCTCCTTATAGTGCGGGAGCCCCACCTATATTGTTAATATTTTGCTTTATAAATCCGTTCACTGGACCGGCTTTCCAGGTGGTACATTAGCCTAATCTGCATCAATAAATATATTGATATATTAGCCTAATCTGTTTATTACTTTAAAAAAAAACATAATGATATAAAGAAGAAACCATTGCCTTGAAAGAAACATGAGAAAGGACACTTAGAAAGAATGTCAAAGTCAATGTAACATTTGACAGTAATGATTTAAGTTTCACTGGGAAGGATGAACAGTTAAAGCTGTTAATGTTGCTTGAAACTGTACACAGTAATCTACAAGGTCACCCCATGTGTGATACAAGGATAAGTTACTCTGACAAAATGGAGACATACAAACAGACATACATATATATTATTGCACCAAATGATTTTAATGGTATTACAAAATGAGGAGTTATTTTTAACAGTTAATCACTTAAAACAATGCAGTTCAGTTATGGAGAAGTTAAAGGTACAGTAGTACACTAATATCTTAATATTTGCAGTAATAAGGTTATGTCTGAGTATGTAGATCAGGGATGTCAAACTTGTGGCCCACACTCCTTTTCCGGGTTCCCCTGATGCGGCATTTACTGTACTTAGCGTGAGATACTACATTGCGGGAAACCACAAGGTAAGGAACACGGAGGTAACAGTTCTATTTAAAAGGCGTTCATTTTCATGGCTACTATGTATTAATATGTTAAACCATATATTACATCTGGAGCCTGTGCCAATTACTCATCGTGAGCGCGTCAGATGCAGGTAAGAGTAAAATGCAGCTGGGGTTTTGGGGGGAAATCTTTTATGGTGCAACCTTTTCTGAGGCTGGAGTTACCCTTTAATGGATGTCCATGAGTCTTCTGTAATAACCTATTGGTGAACAACGCACCAGATTATTTATTATATGGCCAGGGGTGTACTGGAATATGCATGCAGGAATTTCAAGAGATCCTGTGGCTGCCACTCGGGCCTGGCTCATCCTGGCCCGAGTGACTCTGTTAACTGTGTGTGTCTGTGTGGGCACATATTTACATATCTGTGCGGGATGGGCATGAGAGCATCTTATATTTACAAGTCTCTGTGGGCATCTTAAATCTACCAGTCTAAGAGGGCTGGGCATGAGGGCATCTTATATTTACCAGTATGTGTGGACTGGGCATGAGGGCATCTTATATTTACTAGTTTTTGTGGGCTGGGCATCGATTTTTATCTGTATGGGCACATCTTAGGTTTACAAGTCTGTGTGGGCTGGGCATTTTATATTTACCAGTCTGTGTGGACTGGGCATGAAGACATCATATATATACAAGTATATGTGAGCTTGGAATGAGGGCATCTTATATTGAGTTTTAAAACCTGCCTCAGTGTCACATGCAATGAAGACAGCTATTCAGTACTGATTAGGTCTGATGAGCTGAACACAATCAAGTGGCAGCCAGGGCCCTCTATACTTTTTGGCACCGGGAAAAAATTCAAAATGCTGCCCCCCCTCACTGCCGGAAAGGTGTGGGGTTTTATATTTGAAAGTGGGTGGTGCTTTGTCTGGAAGTGGGTGTGGCTTGTCCATACGTGGGAGGGGCTAGTGTCAATATCATTGTATGTACATATCCTCCATTTATTTACAATACATTAAAGGACCAGCCCTCTAGAATATTATCCCCACCCCAGACCCACCATACTTCCTGTGGGCTAAAAGATTTTTAAGCCTGCCACCACCTCAAGGTACACCTTCAGACAGCAGGGCCCTAACATAACCTAGCTTAAAAGGCATGTCCACCCCCAAAACTATAATTCCCCCCACTACTGGCCCACTGTGTAAATAATCTTTACCCCTAGCTCCAACCCCCATTGCTACATGATATAGCTCCTTCCCCCAGCCCCAACCGCATTATTAGATTTTCCAGAGACTCCCCCGATAGTTACTTACCTTACCTCTTTCCCCCGGCATTCTGAACTGCCAGCAGCCGTGTCCGTGATTGGATGCTTCTCAGCCAATCAGGGATGCGGCTGCCGGTCCCGCCCCCTGCTTGCAGTACCATGCAAGCAGAGGGCCGGGACTGCGGCAGGGGAAAGAGTGAAGGTAAGTAACTATCGGGGGACTTTATGGAAAATCTAATAATGCGGTTGGGGCTGGGGGAAGGTGCCCTACCACATATACATTTTTTTTAAGGGTGGACATGCCCTTTAACCTAACAACCTCTAATGGTAGCCATGGAATTTCATTACATACTGGCAGCCATGGGATTATCATTACATACTGGCAGCAAACTATCAATTTCATTCCATACTGGTAATCATGAAAATTTCATCACATACTGGTAGCCATGGGAATTTCATCACATACAAGTAGCCATTTCATTACATAATGGTAGCCATGGGAATTTCATCCCATACTGGTAGCCATTTTATTACATAATGGTAGCCATAGGAATTTCAACACATACTGGTAGCCATTTCATTACATACTGGTAGCCATGGGAATTTCATCACATTCTGGTAGCCATTTTATTACATAATGGTAGTCATGGGAATTTCATCACATACTGGTAGCCATGGGAATTTAATCACATACTGGTGGCCATGGGCATTTCATCACATAATGGCAGCAAACTGTCAATTCCATCATATACTGGGAAGGCTACTCCCTACCCCATGTGCAGGGAAATCCACTCATAATATTAGTGCAGGCAGTGGCAGCGTTGCCTTGCTCTACTAATATAATGAGTACATTGCCCTGCACATGGGTTAGTTAATAGCCTTATATGGCTTTGCAGCTATCACCTACCCGTGTGCAGTAAAGTAGCTGGAACTCATTGCAGAGGCAGCGCAGGGGTAGCAGTACCCAGTAGTACAACACAATTGCGTGATGACATCACACCGGCATGTGCGGTGAAGTCATCGTGGAGCCGCAGGAGATTTGGGGCACCCCTATTACTAGGTAAGTTCTGGCATCAAAACGGTTGCCTCCCTACAATGTGCCGCTCTGTAATGTGCTGCACCCTGCCTTATTAGGGAGGTGCCTGCTTACAGCTGAACGCAATTAAGAGGCAGGTGTTGATTCCACCTGCAACATGTCCATGGATGGACCAAATTTCCTGTCTCTAGATCGAAAACTGTAAGGACCGAATTTCCTGTCTCTAGATTAAAAACCGTGACAGATACAGTCCAAAAAATAAGAGAGAAGAAGAATTGATGTAGAAAAAGAAAACAAAAAAAAGGGCAGTAATTTGTCTCTTTCAAGCCAAATTAACAACATTGGGCTGATACTGCCAGTATTCCCAAAACCTCCCAAAGTCTTACAGTAGTTTAACAGAAATAAATATCCTCCAAAATATCAAAAGGAAATACTGATTTCAGCCATCATCTATGTATCCACAATGTAATTTGTCTTTATGTAGTAATGCACTAGAGATGACCAAACTTCCGAAAATCTGTTCTGCTCAAAGATTCACAGATCTTCGAAAAAAATCAGAAAAATCGAAAATCCACAAATCCGCCATTAAAGTCAATGGAGAAAAAAAACGGAAATTTCGCCTAAAATAATGGTTTAAATAGCAGTGTATCTATCCAAAGAATTCCAGGTGTACTGTGGCACACTGCTGTTGGCTTATTAGCCAGACAAGTTGGTAGGTGCAGTTCCTCCCAGCCCCCTACTTCCAGGGCTACAAATACCAAGCAAGGTGTAGTAGAGAGGAGCACACTACTTAGTGATAAATTCATTTATTCTGTGCATAAAAACATACAATGTTTTGAGACTCGAGGTCTTTTCCTCATATACCTGAGGAAGAGACCTTGAGTCTCGAAACGTATTAAATAGCAGTGTCATTTAATGGCTCTGGGATCTGGGAAATGGTCCGGGGAACACGTCCCTGCGGGAAGAACAGCAAAAAAACGAAAGTTGTGCACACACGCACTACTTCCGTTTTTCGGTGGGCAATTTTCAGTAAATCTCTAATGACTGAATTTGAGAATCCTCGAACGACCTGCGGCCGCAATTTGCTTTCAATGGACTGCAGTATTGCAGTTTATCTATAAAGTTTCATGTCAGGAATCATCAATTAATAAATGAATCAATGCAGACCTACTGGATTTGTGGGCAATGAAATGTAGACATCCTCCTAGAGACTGAGCAATTACTAATATACAGAACACTCTGCCTGCATCACCTTAAACATTGTGTGAATGACTCACTGTGGCTTACTGTTGGACTGACCTTTCCTTGTAATTCCCATGCACGAAAAACTTCTCCTGTGACCACAGAAAACATTTTATTTTGTTGAATTCACTTGCTCATCATGTCTAATAAGATAGAAATGTACATGTCAACAGGCACAGACTGTTGTACTATTTAAGGAAATCTCTAGTCTATAATAGGTATCCTTTAGTTCAAGGAGATAGCTGATTACAGAATTTTCCCCTTCTTCTCTGTTGGGTGAATCTAACTGAGCATGCCTCAGCACGCTGACCTGAAGGAGGGGACGGTAACTGCAAGGATTGTTGTTATATGTTTTTTTTTATGAAACATGCAGCAACACAATACATCATACAATAGTTATTTTCTTGTGTCTATTATACTATCAACACCTATGACTTTGTCAACCATATGTGTAATGATCTATGGAAAAAGACCAATAATAGACACCAATAAAGCAAAAATGAAATAATCAAATATATTACGTCTTTCATTATCTCAGAAATGTTGGTTGTTGGAATCGGGAGGGGGGTGTAAGGGTAGAGGGAGTGGGTGAAGATAACAAAAAGACAAATTGAAGGTGCCCATACATTACTTAGATATTAGATAGATTAGATGTTCATCTTATCTACCCAAGAACTGCCTAGCCTGTAGCAATCAACTTGGGATGTCTTAAGAACTGCTGCTTGTAAAATGCGGTCTTTAGACATTAGTTAGATTAGACTTCGACTATAGACAAACATCTAATCTATCTAATGTTTGCCTAGTGTATTGCCAGCTTTGGTTTAGATGTCCTATGCAAATTCACAGGTGAGGGTGCAGATCCTTCCAACCCTTACCCCAAAAGGGATAATAAATCCAATATGGTCAAAAACATATGGAAGATCGCACATTGTTTGGGGGGGGGGGGGGGGGGGCTTCTCCCCCTTTATCACCATTTGGTGTGCGGTCTTCCATAAGTTTTTGACCATATGGTCAGCTTTACACTTTATAAACATATAGAGACCTGTACACTGTGTATGTATTGAGATATAAGAATCCCAACAATAGTAAGAAAAAAATATAATGCTTTATAACTAGATATCCGATCCTCCATCATATGCCATTTCCTTTGCCCATTTTTGGACTAATGCTGCACTTCTCAGAGTGACAGTTCTAACTGTGATTAGATACAACCACAATAGTCCTATTAGTGCAGTTTGGTGGATCCTGGGATCATTGACAATAAGATATTTGAGGGTCCAGAGATCTGGTTATAGATTCTATATAGATGACTATATTTTGAAGCAAGTTGCCCATATATGAAGCATTTCAGTCATTAGAGAAAAATATTTTTTTTTCTCTAATGACTGAAATGATTTATTCTTTTCAGAACAATAACTATAACCTTTTTGAGTATTAGACGCCTCACAGAACTGTGGCCAAGTAAATCTTAAGGTACATGATGCCAATATTCCATTGTCACTAGTATAGGGAACAGGTCTTGGTGTATAAAATAAATTGTGACTTCATCATTAATAAATGGGATGTGGGGAGTATAAGGGTGGGTGCTGAGAGACTTTGCTGGAAATATTACAGGAAGTAACAAAGGGTGTCTGTGTCGGAAGTCTAAATAGAATCCCCGAGTAATAGTATAGCCATTCTCTACCGTTGTCATATTTACTACAGCTAATGGTAGATTTTATTATACAAAGAAATTGAATGAGACATTGAAGAGATAAAGGCACATGGCAACTTTCACTGCCCTCTCCCTTTAGTACAGAGGGAAACAAAATAGGTGATTACGAAAGTTCTCCATCAAAGGGAAAATCATACCAAGCATGCTATACATGCACCAATCCATGTCGTATGATATTGTGACATTCCAATATGACTGTTGGACCATGATTGGCTGATGGTGTTTTCCCCTATTGGAGCCTGTAAGAATTTCTTTATCAGACCAACATGCTGATGGTATTGTGCAATCTATATTGTTACATGTATGGGCCCCTTTACCTTGCTGACCCAGAGGCAGAGACAGTAACTTCAGTGATTTCTGTAAGACATTACTGTACATCTTTAGTTACGAATTCTCTCCATCTGCCATGTTTACCACTGTTTCAGGGTTTTGTTTCATCACATTGCAATGGAACAAAAAAAAAATGGAAAGTGCCACTAACTTGTACAGACTGTACATTTTCTTTGGCCACTAAAGTTTATTCCCTAGGCTGAGCACAAACCATGTAGAGATTGAATTAGAAGACAGCATAGTCCTATAATTTCTAGTATCAAAAATGAACACACACAAGGCTTGCTATTAGTTTTGCTTTTAAATGGCCAATAAACTGGTAAAAATAAAACAACAGAATAATTTACAGGGAAGTAGTCCCACCTTGTACTTCCTGTTCTTACCTAACAACAGAGTTTAATATGGACGTACAAAAGCCCAATTTTCTATAAAGTGCAACTAGAGACCAAAAATATAATACATACAAAAAACAGAATTCTAGTGCACAAACAATTCTAATTGCATATTGGCTACCTCCATAAGGTTGCTACTACAAACAGCCTGCTAAACCCTGGATAAATAAAAGCAATTAGTTCAATAGGTTGGCCAAATAATTTTAAGCCCAGTCACCACGTCAAGGTTGCTTTCTTTAACTGGGTCCTAACCTACTGGTACTTGCCTACTTGGCTGCATGAGCTTTCAGCTTCTCCTGTGTGGCCTGGATGCAGGTATCCCACCCCGCATCACACAGGAATCTCTCTCATTCTGGGGTGGTCTCCCACACACCCGCGAGACCACCCCAGACTCCCAGACTTGAGAGGAGACTTGAGTCTCCTCCCAAGCCATGCCCCTGGAACACCCTAACTCCTCCCTAACCCAACCTCCCACCACCCCTAGAATGGTGGCCCCGCCTTCTGCGTGACGTCACTCCCCGTTAGCCAAGCCCCCTTCTCCACCCTGCCCGGAAACCTGAAAGGGCAGGGTGGGATGTCTGTGGATGCTTGAAGCTGGCTCTCTAGTTTAAAGTACTTTGGCCAACTTATTAAACTACTTGCTTTTATTTATCCAGGATTTAGCAGGCTGTGGGAGACCTTGTGGCTACCTTGTGGAGGTAGCCAATATGCAATTAGAATTGTTTGTGCACTAGAACAGAACAGAGTTTAGAACTAAACAGAGTTTAGCTGGGTACACATGGGAAAATATTTAAATTCCACAGATTGATCAATTTTTTTCGACCAGTCACCGGGACAACATATTGTTTGTTGACCACAAACGAACTGCAGATTAAATTTGCAACCAATCGTGGGCTGTTGGAGACCATGTGATCAGAAAATTTACAGCCCTGTCCGATAATTTCCGGCCGATTGGACGCAACAGTCAATTGGGCCATGTGTACATAGCCTTAGATCACTTTAAATATGGCCACGAATGATTTCTAATGTTGTTTTCAGCAATACAGTGCCCCTGTAAAACACCCTTGGATAAGCTGAACCATGTTAATATTTAGATTATTTAAAGTATGCATGTATAGTGTAGCTTTAAAGGAGACCGAAAATATGAGTCTGAATAAATGTAAAAGGCAGACATAAATAACATCCAAAAATGCTGCATGATTCCGGGTTTGTCATATTCTGCAGTTTATCTACATGTTCCTAAACCTTATTGTATTATTAACTTCATGAATAACCTCCAGCATCAGATTAACTGTACCTTATTTACAGTATACTTTTCATATCAGTCATAGTGCTGCTTTTAGTTTACACGGCTGACTGGGGCCCACTAGTGTTCATTTGTCCATTGAAGCCTTGTGAATTGGTTCAGTACTGCAGATACAGATGGCAGTATGGAAATAAACCAACACAACAACAACTGCACTGACTTCTCTGCCAGGTTTGGCATTAAAAATTTTTATGTTCATTTTGGACGCGATTGCACAAGTGTGCGCTTTTTAATGCGTGACCTGACCGTGCGCTAAAACGTTGTGGGGTGATCAATCTGTTCATGTTAATTCCCACTACTAAATGTAAAGATATAGAAGGAAGCTCTTGTCAGGCAACCCACCTCTCCCTGAAGTTCAGGGAGTTGCCCTGATTTTAATGTCAGATCCCTGACTTCCTGAAATAATATACAATCTCCCTGAAATGTGTTGTTTTGAATTAGAGTCTTTTAGCGGTTAACAAGTGACAAAAACTCTTAATAGTGACATGACTTGTATGCACGTGTGTCTGACTGTTTTCATGAGTGTGTGTCTGTTCAGATGCATGTGTTTGTGTGCAAAAGTGTCTGACTGTATATATGTGTGTGTCTGTATGCATGGATTATGCATTAATCTTGGGGAGGGGCTTTAGGGGGTGGGTATCCTCCCTGGAAGGTGTGGGTACCCTCCCTGAAATGAGTTTTGGCAGGGTGGGATGTCTGTCTTGTGGAAAGTACAAGCTTTAAAAAAACCTCTTCCACCCCCACCATCCATTGATAGTACCCAGAGTGAGGACCTCAACCACTTGGTCTTCACCCCTGGGTTTACCTGCAACCCGGAAAACTGACAAGTAAAAAGTAGCACTTGCTGGGTCACTTTGCTCCTGCCCCAATTGGCTCTGCAAGAAGCCTGTCTTTCTATTAGCCTGGTCCAACACCGAGGAAGAGGTGGTGTAAAGTGTCCAACTCTGTGCAACTCTCTACATGTCAGATCTACATTGCAGTGTAGAGCTCTGTACATATATAAGATAATTGTCAGCTCAAAGGGCTAACATCAACCATATTGCCAAAAACTAACATGTTACTGCTGGTTAGGTACACAGATACACATAATGTGCACATATCTGGTGTTGGGCCTTGGGGGCGATCTGGGATGCTGAGGACAAGACATTGTGTCAGTACACGTGTGTGTCATGTGTGTAGTGTGTTTCAGTATATCATTGCATGTGTGTAGTGTGTGCATAAATCAGTATATGTGTGATGTTTGTAGTGTGTGTCAGTATATCTCCATGTGTTTAGTGTGTGTCAGTATATCAGTGCATGTGTGTGTCATGTGTGTAATGTGTGTCAGTATACCTGCATGTGTGTCAGTATATCAGTGTATGTGTGTTGTGTGTATATCAGTGTATGTGTGTCACGTGTGTAGTGTGTGTCAGTATACCTGCATGTGTCTGTCAGTATATCAGTGCATGTGTGTAGTGTGTGCCCTTATACCAGTGTATGTGTGTCATGTGTGTCCCCGTAAATCAGTGTGTTGTGTGTGTCATGTTTGTAGTGTGTCAGTATATCTCCATGTGTGTAGCGTGTGTTCGTATATCAGTGCATGTGTGTAGCGTGTCAGAATACTTGCATGTTTGTAAGTATATCAGTGCATGTGTCTGTAATGTGTGTAGTGTGTGTGTTTGTATATCTCCATGTGTATTTAGTGTATGTGTCAGTATATCAGTGCATATGTGTGTGTTCTCTTATTAGTGTATGTGTGTCCGTATATCAGTGTATGTATATCAGTATATCTGCATGTGTGTGTAGTGCGTGTGTCGGCATATCAGTGCATGTGTGTGTCAGTGTTTATGTGGGTGTGTATGTCTCAGTATGTCAGTCAGTGCATGGGTGTAGATACAGAAACACAAATAAACACTGATATTAGCATACTGGTTAGTGGAGTATGCATATTTTAAAAAGCGTCCTCTTTTTCATAGGGTTCATCTTTAAATTGGGCGTAACCTATGAAAAGTGGGTGTGACCTGAGGAAAGTGGGTGTGTTGCCCACATTAATGTCCCTCTTTTATGTTTTCAAATATTGGGAAGTATGCAGTTCACTTGGCAGTGTTAGTCAGCCCTCCAGTTCATTAGCCAGTGTTAGCCAGCCCTCCAGTTCAATTAGGCAGTGTTAGTCAGCCCTCCAGTTCATTAGGCAGTATTAGTCAGCCCTCCAGTTCATTAGCCAGTGTTAGCCAGCCCTCCAGTTAATTAGGCAGTGTTGGTCAGCCCTCTAATTCATTAGCCAGTGTAGTCAGCCCTCCAGTTTATTACCCAGTGTTAGACAGCCCTCTAGTTCATTATTCAGTTAGTCAACCCTCCAGTTCATTAGCCAGTGTTAGACAGCCCTCCAATTCATTAGGCAGTGTTAGTCAGCCTTCCAGTTTATTAGGCATTGTTAGACAGCCCTCTAGTTCATTACCCAGTGTTAGGCAGCCTTCCAGTTCATTAGCCAGAGTAATCAGCCCTCCAGTTTATTACCCAGTGTTAGACAGACCTCCGGTTCATTAGCCAGTGTAGTCAGCCCTTCAGTTTATTACCCAGTGTTAGACAGCCCTTCAGTTCATTAGCCAGTGTAGTCAGCCCTCCAGTTCATTAGCCAGTGTTAGTTACCCTCAAGTTCATTAGCCAGAGTTAGTCAGCCCTCCAGTTCATTAGCCAGCCCTCCAGTTCATTAGCCAGTGTAGTCAGCTCAACAATGTAAAGTGGAGTATTTGTCTTTAAAATGGGCATTACCTAAAATGTTGGGAGATATGTTTAGGGGGCACCCGATGCCGACAGCATTAAGTAATCTGCTCTAATTAATCACTCAGCAATGCTGGTGGAGACCTTGTGATCACTCTCCTGTCTCATTCCTATAGAGCAGTAAAGGCAGTTTATCTAAGTGACATGCAGCCTGTCTGTATGGGAATCAGTGATAAATCCAGTCTGGAGCAATAAAAACAACCCCCCAATCTATAATTTTATATGGAGTGCTTGAACCTGTTTTCCATGTTTATCTCAACCATTTTATTAATAGAACTGATCCAATGCTGGGAGTAGTATAGTATTTGAAGTTGAATAAAGACACTGTTTGCCTATCCAGTCCAACCTACTAAGCAATACCCACATTTCCAGCCGAATAGTTGATCCAGAGAAAGGCGAAAAAAGTGGGAATAAATTCCTTCATAACTCCAACAGGGAGATTCACCCAGAGGCATAAGCGCTCTGGGTGAATCTCCCATAGAGGATTTACCAGAGGCTGTGCGACTCTGGGTGAATCTCACCCACATGTAAGTATTAAATACTTATGTGCAAACAGTAACACAGCCTCTGGTAAATAGGCTTACGACGGCTGCGCGAGTGCCTCTTCCGGGTACTCGCACAGCTGCCACAAACCAAGAGACTTAAAGTCGCGCTAAGAAGCACCTTACCTGACACGGTTGCCCCCTGGACATAAAGGTATTTGTGCTGAGGCCGGGGATACTCGAGTAAACCAAAAACAAACTGGTAGCCTGGGCACAACTAGTGCAAGCCAAAGTGTGGTACAAGAGGTATATCCAAATCAGAGTCTGGAGTAGAGCCAAGGCCAGATAATCGTTCGGCAGATCAAGATACAAGAGGGTTAAGAGAAAGTGTAGTCGGGGGCATGGTCCGAGGTCAGGGCAGGTGGTAAACAATCAGATACGAGGATCAAGCAGGAGTTGAAAAAGGAGATATACAAGGCAAGAAACATACCACGAGTAATGGCGAATCAAAAACAATAACGGGCAAATATGACCGTGAGCAGAGAAATTAAAAACAAAGAACCAATCTGCGGGAATCAAGTAAGGGAAGCTGTAACCAGATAGGGCAAAGGATATTTGAATTTGACCAAAAACCGCGAAAACGCATGGAGACAGGCTGAGCGGCACAGGAGTGGAAGAGAAGTAAGAGACGATTGGAAGTAACAATAATATGCATCTTTATAGCTTGCGATCACTGTATAAAGACAGAACCTGTTAAAAAATTCCCTGCAAGCGACTAAGGAGTTTTTGTGATTAAAAATATATAATACAATCTGTGTGGGTAAAAACACGTAATTACCATAAAAATATATTAATAAATAGTTTATTACCTGAACTAAAACAGATGTCACTGCATTTAATGAAAAGGTAAAATGCTATGGCTGGCCAGCTCAGGGCCTACAAATACATATATAGACAATATACAAATAAATATATGTAACAGATAAAAATAAAGTATTAAATAACATTAGAATTTTTATGTATTGCCCACTTAAAAAACCCCAAACCTGGTGAAAAAAGTCCCTGATAATAAAGCAGATACCCCTGCACGATAATATATGTAGCTCCAGGGGTAGCTAAATATCCATTCAGAACCACAATAGCTTAATGCTTTGGTAAAGGTCCCCCCAACCAGTTCACAACCATTCGTCCATGGCCTCAGCTCTTGGGATCCATACAAAGGTAAGGTGCTTCTTTTTAGTATGGCGCGATACTTGCCACCTAAGATAAGCTATTCCTCCCATCAGAGTGCGATGTGTAGCAAACAGTCAAATGACTGGAAAACTCTGAAACACTTCCCAGTTCTGGGTACTGATGTCACCACTACGCGTTTCACACAACAAAGCTTCCTCAGGTATTTATGTATTTGTAGGCTCTGAGCTGGCCAGCCTTAGCTTTTTACTTATCATTAAATGCAGTTTCATCTGTTTTAAGTCAGGTAATAAACTATTTATTAATTCACTTTTATGGTTATTTCAGGTTTATACCAACACAAGTTGCATTATATATTTTTACTTTAGGTAGGGGGATGCATTTTTGGCATCTTTTCTTTTACCTGGAGGGGGGGGGGGGAGGATCTAGGAGCACCTGTGGTGGAATTATCGGCAATAATCAACATAATAATCCTGGCCAACGCTCAGTTAGAACAAAGTATCTAACTGAGCCCCCAGCCTTACAATTAGATCTTTAGCAAGTGACTAGATGATACATATACGTACTATAATATGTTTGGTTTAGCATAAAATGCACATTAAAAAGCACATATACAATTTTATTATGTAAAAAACAAAACACAACAACAAAGAATAATGCTTCATTTAGAATGATTCTGGGTATCCTCTGTTTAATTTCAGTCATTTACAATAAGAGAATAATATGCAAGTGAAATTTTAAAGAGGCAAGAAACCATGGGGACATTTTAAGGCATTATGATGGCAAAATACATACTAAAACGTACAAGCTCTAAATAAGCCAAAATGGAATTCTGCCAGCTCCAGTGCTTCTGTCAGTACCCTGCACTTGTGAACAGATCAGAGTATAATATGTTGCAACCGGGGAAGGGACATGTTTAGAAAAACCTTGTGTACATACTAAGATATCATTTTCCTGAACAACCAAATGACAATTTTTTTATTGTTTTGAAAAAAAGATTACTGGAGTTTTGAAGCTTAAAAGTTCCTTAGAGAGATAAGGTGCTGGTTATCATTCTGCTCTATTAGCAGTGTGTACACCCCAAACGGACTGGACCAGTCCTTAGTAGCAATATCTTGAATGCCCTTTTTAAAGTGAATGTAAGACTACGACCTTGCAGATAGGCACTGGTTGACAACTTCCAACAAATGAGAATTCTCCAGGGCAGCTGCCACCCGCTCCTTGTCTGCCAGTTGCTTGTTCACTGTACAAACAATGGAAAATACAAAGAATTTCAAAAGCCATAACAGGAATCTTGCATTGAGGGTTGATGCTAGACAGAATACAATTTACTTGGTTTTATTGTGTGAAGAGTACATTTTCTGATCAGTGACTAAAATAGGTAAAGGGTTGTAAAATTACTTGCCTGTATTTAAAAGGGCATGTCCACCCCCAAAACTATAATTTCCCCCACTACTGGCCCCACTCTGTAGTGCATAAAAATCCTATCCTTACATCCCAGCTCCAAATGGTTCTCCTGTAATGTCCCTCCAAAGTCCAGAAAAATGTCCACCAGGGTAATTGTTTCCGCCTCTGAGCGGTCCTTTCAGAGGTTTTTGGCTTGCTCAGAGCAGCCCTTCACTCCCTCCCCCCCCCCTCCCTCTCCCTCCCATTTTGTTCTCCCTCCCCCTAGTGTAAAAACCCTTTGCCAAGTATTATTATTAGTGCTAGTTCCCCCAGCCCCAACCTCTATATTATATTTTCCAGAGACTCCCCCGAGCTCTACTTACCTTCCCTCTCTCCTCCGGCGTTCTGAACTGCTGGCAGCTGCGTCCTTGATTGGCTGCCTCTCAGCCAATCAGGGACGCGGCTGCCGGTCCCGCCCCCTGCTTGCAGTTCCATGCAAGCAGAGGGCCGGGCAGTTCGGCGGAGGAAAGAGGGAAGGTAAGTAAAGATTGGGGGAGTTTCTGGAAAATATATTATAGCGGTTGGGTCTGGGGGAACTAGCAAAAGGGGTGGAAATGCCCTTTAAAGTCAAACTGTGGTCTCCATACAAGTGACCTCTATACAGAGCTCTATCATATCTTTAAACAAGCCTAGGATGTATCAAGCTTCTCTGGATCTTATATGCTTCTTAAGTTACACCTCCTGGTCTGTCCTGACTATGACAGTCATATGATGTTCTGTGTAAGAATCCCCACCCCCCAAAGAATCTTTTCTGAAGCTAGTTACAGACCTGCAACCATTCTCCACCCTGTTCTATGCCTTTAGGTACTATAATGAGAAAAAAAAGTGTCTAGCTTTAAAAATGATTTAGTAGTTCCGGGGCTGGGCTTATGATTCAGCTAATTATGCTCCGTCCCAGCAGTGGGCATGTTCCAACCTGAGACTTTGGGGCAGAGCAGTGGTGCTGGTGATGTCACAGCTCACAGTGTAGGCAAAGAAAACTACCCTTTATACTCTTTTTTTGGTTTGTTTTTTTTTAAACAGTTATTTTGTGATTAGTGTTTTAAACAAATTAAGCTAATTAAACATTTTGAACAGTATATGAACAGTGAACAGTACATGTCTGGCTTGTCTTGTTTTGATATTGAACTTATGTTATTGGGAGATTATTTTCATTTTCCAAGATCTCCAGTGCTCCCAGTGTTTTGTGTAGCTGTTCCGCAGAGTACCAAGAAGAGTAATGAAATACTTTCATTAATTCAACAATATTTTGTTTGGAGTAGGACCGTATGATGAAATTTTTCCAAGTATTAAAGAATTTTTTGGTGTGTTGCTCCATGTATGATTCTGCTTCGAATTTCTCAAGCATCATTAATTTTTTTAGTTCTTTGGGGATGTCTTTTATTCTGGGTGGTTTTGGGGATATCCAGCTACGCATTATAGCTCTTTTGGCTGCCAGGAGGGCTAGGTGTATCTAGCGTGGTGGAATAACATGGTTGCTGGGAGTAGTGGAGTGTTTACTCCTTGTATACTTTTTATGTAGTTTTGGACTTTTCTCCAAAAGAATTGAAGGGATGGGCATTCCCACACTGCACGATATAGTGATGTTTTTGGTTTGTGGCACTTGGGGCATTGGTTGTTTGTGACTTCTGAGGTTAGTGGTTTGAGATTTGGGATATTGAATGCAATGTATGCTCTATGGAAGAGCTTGAAGTAGTTTTCTCTCCATCTTTCGTTGATTACTGCCTTTCGTATTGTTGACCATCCCTTCAAGATAAGTGGAACTGCGTCGTCTATTTCGAGGTCTCTGGACCATTTGTTTACATTTAATGATGTAAGCGGTTTGAACAGGCAGATGTTTATAACTTGATATGTTCTTGATATTTTTGCTTTGTGGTTCCTTGAGTTCAGTGTTTGTGGGTTGGTTTAGAAGATGTCCTTATTGTGCTGGTTTTGCTTCTTATATGGTTTCGTATTTGTTCATATAGAAGAAAATGTGAGTGTGGGAGTTGGTATTGGCGTGTCAGTTCCTGGAATGTGTATAGTCTGAGTGCGTCTGGGTGCTTCAGGTCTGCTATTTTAGTTATTTTTTTGTATTCATTGGTACTTTAAGTCTTTTTCTTGCTTCTCGCCAAGCCATTATTGTGTCCTTTATTAGTATGTTGGTTTTAATGTTTAATGGTAATTGTTTGGGTTGTGAGTGCAGTAGTTTATAAGGGGACACTAGTTCTTTTTCCAATTCTAGGTCCGAAAAACATGATGTTTCCTCTATCCAGTTGCCTGCGTGTCGTAGGAGGCATGCTATATTGTATGCCCTGATGTTTGGGAGTGCATAGCCTCCTTCTGGTTTCGGAAGTTGTAGTTTGGAGATGGCGATTCTGGGTTTCCTGCCGTTCCACAAGAATTCTGTGTATGCTGAATTGATGGCTTTTAAGTCCTTGTGGGGTAGTAGCATTGGTATGTTTTGTAGATAATATAGAAGGCGGGGGAAGCTGATCATTTTTATTAGTTCGCATCTGCCTGCTAGTGATATTGGGAGATTGGTCCAGTTTTTGAGTTCCTTAAAGATTTTTTTTAGGAGTGGTGGGTAGTTGATTGAGTATATCGGGTTTGTGAATTTGCCGATGTGGATTCCCAGATATTTGATGCTTGTGTTAGTTACTGTTAGTGGAGGGGTGCCTGGTTCTAGGTCTTTTTGGGTGAAGTTTACTTTATTGAAGTTTACTTTAAAGCCAGATAGGGATCCAAAAGTTTCGAATAGCTTGAAGAGGTATTTGAGCTGTTGTTGGGGTTGTGATAGGAATAGAAGTAGGTCGTCCGCGAACAGTGTCGCTTTTATTTCCTTATTTCCTAGGTTTATGCCTTTGATTTTGTTTGAGGTCATTATGTATCTTGCCAGGGGTTCCAAGGCTAGGTTGAATAACAGAGGGGAGAGGGGACAGCCCAGGCGGGTACCCTTTTCTAGAGTGAACCGTTTGGATAAATGTCCCACGATTTGTATTCTGGCTGAGGGTGTATGGTAGATGGCCTTTAATAGATTCAGAAATGTTCCCGTGAATTGCATTTTCTTTAATATTAGGAAAAGCCACTCCCATTGTACATTATCGAAGGCCTTCTCGGCATCGTGAGTAAGGCTGCATTGGGGGTTGTTTTGTTATTGGCAACTGTGTGTAGCACTGCTAGTACTTTGCGTATATTTGTGACTGCAGATCGGTGGAGTATGAAGCCTACTTGTTGTTTTTGTATCAAGGTTGGCATGAAATTGGCTAGTCTATCCGCCATTATTTTAGATAGTATTTTGGCATCTACATTTATTAAAGATATCGGGCGGAAAGAGCCTGGGTCTTCCAAGTTTCTCCCTTTTTTAGGGATTAATCTGATGTGGGTTTCTTGCCATGTGGGGGGGTAAATGGCCATTTGCAGTACATTGTTATATATTTCCAGTAATAGGTTGTTTGTTTGTGGTTGCATCAGTTTGTAAAATTCTGTAGGGTACCCGTCAGGGCCGGGGGCTTTGTTGTTGTGTAGGTTCTTGATGGTCTTGGCGAGTTCTGTTTCGGTGATGGGAGCGTTCAGGCTGTTTGTTCTGGAGTTTGGGAGGGGGACTTTTTGTAGCCAGTTATTTGGGTTATTTGTAGATTTCATTGTGTGGGTATAAAGTTCTTTGTAGTAGTCTGCAAAACAGGTTGTTACTTCTGTTGGGTAGTGGATTAATTTGTTTTGTTTGTTTCTGATTGTTGGTGGTACTTCAGGTGTTTTTTTTCCTCTTGCTAGGTTTGCCAAGAGTCTTCCTGCTTTGTCACCGTATTTATGTAGTTTCAGTAATGTTGTCCTCTTTGTATATTATATCGGTCCAACCAGAGCTCGTATATTTGTTTGGCATTCAGCCATTCTGTTCTGGTACTGGGGGTAGGGGCTAATTTGAAGTTTGTATCTGTTTTACGTAGTTCGTTTCTGGCAGAGAAACTGTTTGTTTTTGTATGTTTGCAGAGTACGATATGAAATGTCCTCTGAGGACTGCTTTGGCTGTTTCCCAAAATAATGTTGGGTTGTTTATATGTTGTTGGTTGGTCTCTGAGTAGATTGACCACCAGTTTTGTATTTGGAGTTGTAGTTTTTCGTCTTTTAATAGATGTGGGCAGTCTCCAGGTGGAGATGTCTGGAGGTGTTCGTGTTGATTTAATTGTTATTGACACTGAGGCGTGGTATGATATTAAGATATCTTCAATTTGGGCTGATTGTATTTGTTTTATTAATTGTGGAGATGTAAAAATATGGTCGATTCTGGTCAAGGTGTGGTGGGCGTGTGAGAAGAATGTGTATTCTCGGCTTTCTGGGTTAAGTGTTCTCCATATGTCTATTAATCTTGTGGAGGTTATGGTGGTGTGCAGATCTAATTGATGGGTTGTTGTGTGGTTGCGAGTAGAGCTCCGGTTGGAGCGATCTTCAGATGCATACATTATTTGATTACAGTCGCCTGCTAGTATAATATTGGTGCAGTTATCCGTTAGGATCCTGCGGGTGAGCATCTGGTAGAATAGGGTTTGTTGGTTGTTGGGGGCGTAGATGTTATGGATTGATATGGTTTTATCTTGGAGTTTTAATACTAATTTGAAGTATCTACCTTCCGTGTCATGTTCGCTTGACACGATTTGGGCTTGAAGATTTTTATGTAGTAAGACCATGACTCCAGCTTTTTTGCCTAATGCTGAGGAGACCATCACTTGTCCTACCCAGAATCTATGCATACGAAACATGTCCTCTTGGACCAGGTGTGTTTCCTGGAGTAAGACTATGTCAGTGTGTAGCCGTTTAAGGTGGCGTAGTATTTTGGTTCGTTTTATGGGGGATCTCAGTAGGTTGACATTCCAGGTAGTCACCCACAGGTCCATGACATTGACATTATTTAATATATCAGCAGTTAAAAAAGACATAACATTATATTTAAACAGTGGATCACTAGAAATCCTATTTGAGTATATATTGGAAGTGGGTATAAGGAGGTTTGTATTGTTGACAGCCAGACATATATAACTATTTACATTTTCTTTAAACATGGATTTGACACTTCTGACCTTGTAGTTGTTAAGTCGGAATAGCCTGTAAGTCTTGTATGTTAGATTATGGAGCTTTTTAGAATTACTTCTAATTACCATCCTTTGGGGGATTTTGTTGGAATTTGATCCCCGAAGACTTTCCTTTTTTCCTGATGCCGTTGTCGGGGGGGGGTCAGCGCTCCATGTGCTGCCCGTGTGGTTTTATGTTAGATATTGTATCTTAGATGATATTTGGGGGTGTTGATTCTCGAGATCTAGGTGTGTTTTGTCGTTTTTGGGTAGTTGGTGGATTTTCTGTTGAGTAGTGTGGTGAGTTTATGTGTGACAGATAGGCCAACTCCGCTTCTTTTGGTGATTGGTAGTTTGTTGTTGTTCGGTCCAGGTTGCGGATGGATAGGGTGGCTGGATATAGTAGCATAAAGTTAATTTTCCGTGCATGTAATTCAGTGCATATTTTTTGATATGCTTTGCGTTTTTTTGACAGCTCTATAGAGTAATCTGCGAACAGTAATATTTTGTGGCCTTGGCAGATAAAATCCTTCTGGGTTCTGTATGACCGTAGGATTGTTGTTTTGTGTGCATAGTTTAGATATCTGGCTATGGTAGGTCTTGGGTTATTGGGGTTTTGGCGAGGTTGGCCCAGTCCGTGTGCTCTTTCTACAGGTGGTTCTATGCACCGAAAGAAATACTTTCAAAGCACGTGCAACAGAAATGAAAAACCGCTTCAAACAGAGAGGCTACTCTATGAATCAAATCAACAAAGCTTATAGAAAAGCGCTGAGAACTGATAGGGAAAGTTTATTGCAACCTAAACCACGTAAACATGTATTGGAGGATCAAATACGATTCATCACACAATTCAATGATAACTACCAATCAGTGGAAAGAATCATTAAAAATAATTGGAACATCCTTATGTGTGACAGATCTATATCTAATAAGATTCCTTCAAAACCTACATTCATATACAAACGTGCCCCTACCCTAAGGGACAAACTGGTAAACAGTCATTTCAGAGAACGAAAGGACACTAACACTTTCCTTACTTCTAAGGGCTTTTTCAAATGTGGCCATTGCTGTGTATGCAACAATACATTACAGACAGATCACATTGTGGACCGATTTGGAAAAAAGCATTACTTCAATGGATACTCCAATTGCTCAACAGAATCAGTAATTTATGTACTGATCTGTCCATGCCAAAAGAAATATGTTGGTATGACCTCTCGGAGAGCGAAAGATCGGATAATCGAACACCTATCAAATATACGGACAGCCACCATTGAAAAACAGAGACAGGATAAATTGACGAACATTGCCAGTCACTTCCTAAAATATCACAACGCATCAACCGAAGGTCTCAGATGGTTTATTCTGGAAAAAGTACCACTAGGGATCAGAGGAGGTGATAGGGAAAATAAACTACTTAAACATGAGAGCCGTTGGATCTTCTTACTGAATGCACTGGCACCCATCGGTCTCAACGACAAAATACAGTTTAATGCGTTTCTTTAATTACTAATATATACGAATAACCAGGTATAGAGTACAGATATTCACCCATACACTCTACAACCTGTATTCTCCACATTAGTAACCTGATGTCTATAATAATTACTTACCTTATCAGAATTTAGCCTAGGACTGCAGGGATCTGTTATATCACTTACCTGTTATAGCCCATTCCTTAATATCAGGACTCTGTATAGATCAAATTCACATATTTTTGTGTTACCATGCCATTTGCCTCTATGCTCTTCTGTGCCTCTGATATGGTGGAAGTATTATATATCTAACTGCATAGAAGGATTTTATACCTAACTGCATATGAACCTTTGAGAGGCCTCTGCTCTCTTCTCCTTTTTTGAGAATATATATGTCACTATCAATATATCACAGACACTGGGAACCTGCCCCTTCAAATGGGAAGGGGGTAGCATATCTTCGTTCCTATCTTTAAACTGTCAGGCAAATCACTTCGAGACCAACTATACTATCCAGTTATTATCCCGACCGGAGCGTCGGGTTACCATGGTTACGCATACTACGGAGCGCACGTAACTCTGTGCGCTATTGTAGGAGGGAGTAGCGGGGGTGTGGCTCACAACCCGCACTGTGATTGGTTCCGAATGCACCAATCACAAACCCCAGATCACATGACTGGGGTATAAATACACCGTCCAGTACCGGTAAACCCTTCCAGCTATGATTAAGTCCCTTTGAAAGGGACGAAACGCGTCAGGGTTGTTGCTTCTGTCTCTTATAACTTTTTAATCTGCATTTTCTATTACTAGATCCCGCTGCACTGATCCTCCTCGAGATGCCTTTGTGTTTCGAGGGGGGTGTAATACAGGCACCCTTTTTGAGGCATTTTTTGCTGTTTAGTGCGTTCAGACTAGAAGTCCTTTAATATGTTGCTGTGATGTGGATCTAGTTACTTATTTCTTACTCCTCTTGGGGAATTTACCGTATATACTCGAGTATAAGTCGAGGTTTTCAGGCTGTGAAAACAGCCTGAAAACTGAACCTCGACTTATACTCGAGTCAGTCACTTACTGGTGAAGGAATCCGGCTGCGCGCGTCCACTGATAGTCGCATCCACGACGTCAACGACTCGGCGCCGGGAAATTAGACCGGCGCCGAGTCGTGACGTCAGTGGATGCGACCATCAGTGGACGCGGCAGCCGGATCCTCCATCTCGCGGCAGCCGGATTCCCCATCAAGATGTCGGGGGCCGGACTCTCCTGCAAAGGTAAGGCATTAGTAGTAGTGTAGTGTAGTGGCAGGGTGAGAAGATGGGTGCAGGGAGTAGTGTAGTGTAGTAGTAGTGTAGTGTAGTGGCAGGGTGAGAAGATGGGTGCAGGGAGTAGTGTAGTGTACTGTAGTAGTGTAGTGTAGTGGCAGGGTGAGAAGATGGGTGCAGGAGTAGTGTAGTGTACTGAGTAGTGTGTGTAGTGTAGTGGCAGGGTGAAAGATGGGTTCTGGGAGTAGTGTAGTGTACTGTAGTAGTGTAGTGTAGTGGCAGGGTGAGAAGATGGGTGCAGGGAGTAGTGTAGTGTACTGTAGTAGTGTAGTGTAGTGGCAGGGTGAGAAGATGGGTGCAGGGAAATAGGTTTTATTCCTGGGGCTGGAGGGGAGACTCTACCCTCGACTTATACTCGAGTCAATTGGTTTTACTCATTTTTGAGGTAAAAATGGGTACCTCGACTTATACTCGAGTCGACTTATACTCGAGTATATACGGTATACATCCTAATTGGGATTCACTTTGGGAATGTCCCTTTTGTATATCCTGAGAATGTTTGTGAGGGGAATACTATAAACTACCTATCACATATACCTTCCTCACTACTTTAATTTGCACCAGGGGGAAATCTATTAAGATTAACTACCTCCACCCCTATTGAGTGTTTTTTATTGTTGATATACTAGGATGATCCCCATTCTTTTGTAATTTTTAATGTGCACTTCGTTTTTTTTGTACATTTTAATGCATATCGAATAAAGTATTTATATTTTAATTTTACACTGCCGATGTCACTGACGGTCAATTTGGTGGGGTAATTATTAGGGGGATACTTTGTTTCTTTATTTTTTTGGTGTTATTATATTTATCCCCAATTACCCTCTCCTATCAGCATTTAGATTTAGGTCAGTGCATCACAACCTCTCTCTTTCGGGTTCTATGTCGAGACCTAGTGCCTGTGGGATGTGTTTGGAGCACCAGGATTGCAGCTCTGAGCCCTTGACTTTTTCTGGTATACCTATTATACGCAGATTATTGCGACTTGACCTGTTTTCTAAGTCTTCCAACTTATCGTGGAGTCTTATGTTTTCTTGTTGTAGTTCCCCCAGGTCTGATGCCAGGTTTATATTTTCCATCTCCATTCCCGCCACCCGTTGCTCCACCTCCTCTATTCTGGCTGCATGTGATTTAAGTTCTTGTGTAGTGCTTTTGATATTGCTTTGTCTATACATTCAGAAAGGTCTGGAATTAAAAATTTTCGAACCTCTTGTGCGATTTAAATGCAGTCTTTAGTGGAGATATTTGAGGTGGTAGTATTCTCCTGTTGGTGTGTGACTGAAGTTGTGGCTGCGTCGGGCAGGTTAGGTGAGTTTCCTCCCGGGGCCATCTTGGATTCTTCTCCTCTGCGGTCTGTTCTTTTTTGTTTGTTTTTGTTGGCCATTTGTTGCGATAGGAAACGCTCCATATATTGCCTGGGGCTCTCCTTTTGTGCAGGGGGGAGTTTGTGGTGCGGAGCTGAGCATGGGTGTCGGGTCCAGTCGGACGTTTGGAACGGGTTTGTGAAGCTCTCCGACTTTGCGGCTGCTACATCAGGCGCCGGAACCGGAAGTCCCTTTATACTCTTTTTAATAAAGGCCACTTGTTCACCTTCAAGAGCCCCCTTACAGCAGTGTTTCCCACTGTCCTTTCAGTGAACCCCCACTCCCAAAAACAGTGAATATTAATAACCCCCCCCCCCCAAAAAAAAATGGTTGTTAAGATTTTTTGTAAAATCCTAGATTCATCTAGCTCCTTGAACATCCCTCTTATTTTACCCAGCTGGAGAACGGTACAGTCAATCACCGAGGATTGCTTTAGTGAGAGTGATGAGCACAGTGGCTCGTGGTTAGCACAGATCCCTTGCCACACTATGGTTATGTGTTTAATTCTACCTTAGGCAGAATGTGCATGTATGTGTTAGTATGTTTGCCTAGGTTTCAAGAAAAAGAAAAATAGGTTGGCACCAATAAGTATGGATATCAATTTATACTTTTCAGAGGACCAGTAATGGGCAATTTTCAAAAGCAACTAATTAATCAATGAGGTAAGAATACCGGCACATAATTTCCATATAATTATAGATTGGGGGTAAAGTTACATTGTAGGTTTAAGGTTTTTAAAATCCACAAGACTACTGTTGGGTAATTACCTGCATGTTCAGAGGCATGTGTGCCTGGGGTTATATGGACATCCACCTAAAATAATAAAGCATCATTTGTCATCATGAATAACAAAAGAAATTGTTTGTTTGTTTTTCTATTAGCATAGAAGTATCTCTTATTACAAAGCAGCAGCTGAAGTCCCTTCACTGACCTCTTTGATTTCCAAAATACTGACTTTGCAAGACCACTAATAGACACCATTATGGTCTGAGCATGTTTGACCCATCCAACAGCCAATCAGTAGAAATTACTGTTAGGAACATTCCAAGGTAGTGGTGCATTCTGGGAAGAAGAAGGACCGTTACAGAACCTGAAATGTCAGCAGCAGGGAATAGCAAGGGGTATAAATTCAACTGATTTTTCAAAGAGAATAAGTATAATATACTAAAAATAATTATATTTTATACTGATCTTTCACTTTAAATCCTAGCTTAGAAGCCAATACAGGAGTCAGGAAAAAGTGCTAAATTAGAATACTTCTGATTCAACAAAGGTGAATTTAGGGGGGGGTTAGTGTCCCTTTAAAAATGTGCTCTCTGTGTAATATTGGTTTTAAAAAAAAAGATCTAAATCCCAGTTAGAAAATATCATGTAATACATATTTTCTCACCTTAAACCTTTCAGGCAGAGATCGTAGAAGCTTTACTTTAATAGACAGCCCAATCAGCGTGGCCATGCTGCAGTGGGGGATTGTTGGGGTAAACTCGACAGACACTGTACCCTCCTTATCATTCACCTGCAAACAGTATTATGTTTATCATGTTATCTATAGATGAAATGTGTATATATTTAGGTGCTACCCAGGTGTAGTGCACATACAATTAAACACACACAAGATTAAGAGACAACTTACTTTCACTCGAATTTCTTCAACCACATTTAACTCCTCCAAAGTAAGAGGATGTTCTGGGTCATTTATGGAACGTATGAGATGTAAAGGTGTCAAGGATCATGAAGAGGAGCATTTTACCATGCATTAAGAGTAATTTGCAATATACCTGTGAAGGTTCACATTCATCCTGGTCATGGTATATCTGTTGTATTCATTTAGATCAACAGGGCTTGAAGTTTAGTTCTTGAAGACATCTTGCTGGTCATCCGACTGGCTCTCTCAATTCAGGATAAATTCTATAATTCAGAATACTATTCTGATGCCTTACTGTGGGAAGTTCAATAACACATCTTAGCTGCAATGCAGTCTTTGCATTTAGAAGGTCCCTGACCCCTTGCTCTTACGTTGTTTGAGTCACATTCCATGGTGTTTATTGCCGAATGATTCTTGTACAAGTCATTCTGAATTGAGAGATCCAGTCGGATGACTAGCGAAACGTCTTCAAGAACTAAACTTCAATTCCAGTTGATCTAATTGAATACAACGGATAGTAATATGTAGTGTTTTTGTTTCCAGAGAACAAAACAAAACTGAAAGCATCCATAGAAAGGTTGTTCTTTGTACCAACAAATACAACCTCATCTCCTCATTAAGCATATGTTTCATTTAAACATACAAATAGGACTAATTTGCACTATGAGTTTACTAATGCAACACTAGAGTGGTTGAGGCCAGAATCACTAGAGTAGATAGAAGTTATTGATAAAATACCTAAACTTGTGTCTGGTATGCACACCACTCTATATTAGCAACAATAAAGCAAATTCATTTTGAAAATTAAACAGACACATCCCTTTTTCTTCTTATCAAATGTCAATTGTATTGTGCCCCTTGTCTCATTTTCTCTTTATTTGCACTACATGGTTTATAAAATTAAAGGCAGAATAACACATTGTATGTTTGTTTTCAGAAACTAGCCATTTACCGAGACACAAGCTGAATCAAGTTAGTCTGAGTGTTACTCAGCAATTCTACAATTAGTTTTTTTTGTTTTTTTAAATCCCCTCCCTTGGAGGAACTTTATTGATATTGAACAGGGTAAGATGTTACATACATTTCAAGGAATATTATCGAACACAATTAAAATAAACATGATTTGACAACTTATAGTTTCTGTGTGGTTATTTTCTTGGATAGTAACAGTTTAACAATTTGGATAATTTTGTATACATTTGTTATGGAAGGGTGGGTATAACTTTAAATAACAATATTAACAAACAATATTCCATGGTTCATTACTTTCTTAAACCCCTCGTAGGTTAGTTTTTAGGGTTTACCACTTGCTATGCCTATGGGGTATTTCTTCTCATATATTGTGCATTACCTCTTTATTTATTTGTTCAGCCCCATTCATCTTTACCAAAGAGTTAGGGAGATGAGGCACTTGTGTGTTTGGGCCTGTTTGATTTGTGTCTAGTTTGAAGAGTCGTTACATGTTAGTGGGGATATGCACCATTTATCCCAAATTTTATTATATTTTTTTGGACAACCCCTATCCAGGTATGTCATTCTTATATAGGGTATACGGTCATTTATGGCTGATTTCCATCGGGAGATCAGCGGGATTTGTCTTTGTATCCATACTCTAGTTTTTTAGCAGTAAATAGTGTGGTGCATTGGAAAGTTCTGTGATAGCTGTCCACCTGGAGATGTTCCGTTATATTTAGTAGGCACACCTTTGGGTCCATTCCCTCTGGGGAACCCATTTGGTCATGAAGGAATCTGACAATTTGTTTCCAATAACTTTCTACTTTGGGGCAGGACCATAACATGTGATAATATGTACCTGGGTGTCTTTGGCATTTGGGGCATAATGGGCTGCGATTTGGGATGAATTTGGATAGTTGTATCGGTGTTAGGTAGGTTTGGTGCAGGGTATATAGTTGTGTCAGTTTGTCTGTAGCTTTTAGGGAAATCCGTCTGTGTGCTGTCAGGGCTTCTTCTCATTCTGGGTCTAGTAGGGGGCCTACATCGTCTTCCCATATATGTTTTTTAAATGTGGGGAGTTCCTGTGAGGGTGGGGATTGCAGGTCTTTGTATATGGTGGTTATAAGTTGTTTGTGATTTGGGCTCGTCAATAGGGAGTATAGTTTGTTTGAGGGTAAATGTATTGGTTGTCCTTTAAACTGAGTTTGTAATGCATGCCTAATTTGCAAGTATCGGAAAAGCATGTGATTGGGCAAGTCAAATTCTTTTTGAAGTTGGGTGAATGTTTTTATAGTGTTATTTTTTATTAATTGACCTAGTTTGGTCAAATTGAAATACACAAACTGAACCAGATTTCTGCCTGTGGGATTGTTAGAAATTCCTGTAGGTGGTTATTATTCCAAAGTGGGGTTTGTGTGATGTGAGGTATTTGCATTTTTGTCAATGCGGTGGATATGTGAGAGGAAGTTCGTCATTTCTTGTGTTGTACGTGTTGTCTTGGTAGTGTATAGACGTTGATAGGAGGCGAATTGGCTGGTTACCTGTGGTGGGTCTGTGATGCATTGGCTATTTGGTTGTATCAAAGAGATCACTGTGGGGGGTTTGTGTTTGTGTAGAGTTATATAGGCTAGTCATTTACCACAGCGTTCGCTGCAAGTCAGTGAGTCTGACTTGCAGTTTTAGGTTTTGGGCATTTTCTATGGTCGGGTTTGATTTGAATGTGGAGTTAGCCGTTTTCAATGTTTGTATGGCCTTTTCTTCCACTGCTGCAGATTTGTGTTTTAGGTCATTTATTTTGTGGGATAGTTGTGATTTGGCAAATAATTTGAAGGCTTCCCAAACTGCATGAATTGAGGCTGTCTGTATATTGTTATTGAAGTAAGTTTTCCCAGTCTGTAGAGAGGTCGGATTCTTCAGGGAATAGGGTGAGCCAGAATGGGTTTAGGCGCCATGAGATAGTAGGGGGGGTTGGGGTACCAGTGGAATGTGGCCCAGCAAGGTGCATGGTCTGAAAGTGTCCAAGTATCCCGCATCTGTGAGAGGTAGCATGCTATACAAGACATAGTATTGTAGGAGGCGGAGAAGCAGTAGTATGCTTATAACAACTTATTAGTTTGAGGGTCATTTATGGGAGTAGTGGAGGTGAGGCTGACCAGTTTGTATCATCTATACTAATAAAAGGCAAAGCCCTCACTCACTAACTCATCACTAATTCTCCAACTTGCCATGGAGGCAGATGGCTTAAATTTGGTAGGCTCATTCATTGCACCTTACTTACAATAGTTAAGCAGGTTTTGTTTCGAAAAGGCAAAGCCCTCACTCACTCACTCATCACTAACTCATCACTAATTCTCCAACTTGCCGTGGAGGCAGACGGCTTAAATTTGGCAGGCTCATTCATTGCACCTTACTTACAAAAGTTAAGCAGGTTTCGTTTCGAAAAGGCAAAGCCCTCACTCACTCATCACTAATTCTCCAACTTGCCATGGAGGCAGATGGCTTAAATTTGTCAGGCTCATTCATTGCACCTTACTTACAATAGTTAAGCAGGTTTCATTTCGAAAAGGCAAAGCCCTCACTCACTACTAATTCTCCAACTTGCCTCACTCATCACTAATTCTCCAAGTTGCCGTGGAGGCAGACGGCTTAAATTTGGCAGGCTGATTCATTGCACCTTACTTACAAAACTTAAGCAGGTTTCGTTTCGAAAAGGCAAAGCCCTCACTCATCACTAATTCTCCAACTTGCCGCCCTCACTCACTCACTCATCACTAATTCTGCAACTTGCCTCACTCATCACTAATTCTCCAACTTGCCGTGGAGGCAGACGGCTTAAATTTGGCAGGCTCATTCATTGCACCTTACTTACAAAAGTTAAGCAGGTTTCGTTTCGAAAAGGCAAAGCCCTTGTTCACTCACTACTAATTCTCCAACTTGCCTCACTCATCACTAATTCTCCAACTTGCCGTGGAGGCAGACGGCTTAAATTTGGCAGGCTCATTCATTGCACCTTAAATTACAAAAGTTAAGCAGGTTTCGTTTCGAAAAGGCAAAGCCCTCACTCACTCACTCACTACTAATTCTCCAACTTGCCTCACTCATCACTAATTATCCAACTTGCCGTGGAGGCAGACGGCTTAAATTTGGCAGGCTCATTCATTGCACCTTACTTACAAAAGTTAAGCAGGTTTCGTTTCGAAAAGGCAAAGCCCTCACTCACTCACTACTAATTCTCCAACTTGCCTCACTCATCACTAATTCTCCAACTTGCCGTGGAGGCAGACGGCTTAAATTTGGCAGGCTCATTCATTGCACCTTACTTACAAAAGTTAAGCATGTTTTGTTTCGAAAAGGCAAAGCCCTCACTCACTCACCACTAATTCTACAACTTGCCGTGGAGGCAGATGGCTTAAATTTGGCAGGCTCATTCATTGCACCTTACTTACAAATGTTAAGCAGGTTTCATTTCGAAAAGGCAAAGCCCTCACTCACTCACTCATCAATAATTGTCCAACTTGCTGTGGAGGCAGACGGCTTAAATTTGGCAGGCACATTCATTGCACCTTACTTACAAAAGTTAAGCAGGTTTCGTTTCGAAAAGGCAAAGCCCTCACTCACTCCCTCACTCATCACTAATTCTCCAACTTGCCGTGGAGGCACACGGCTTAAATTTGGCAGGCTCATTCATTGCACCTTACTTACAAAAGTTAAGCAGGTTTCGAAATTCCACCTGTAACGGTGAGTATCTGACATTGCACCTGTAACGGTGAGTATCTGACATTGCACAGACTGGTTGGTCCGATTTCAACCAAATTTGGTATGCATATACTCCTTTACCAGTAAAAGGTTAACAAAATATTTTTTGTTTCGAAAAGGCAAAACCCTCACTCACTCACTCACTCACCACTAATTCTACAACTTGCCGTGGAGGCAGATGGCTTAAATTTGGCACTCATTCATTGCACCTTACTTACAAATGTTAAGCGGTTTCATTTCGAAAAGGCAAAGCCCTCACTCACTCACTCATCAATAATTGTCCAACTTGCTGTGGAGGCAGACGGCTTAAATTTGGCAGGCTCATTCATTGCACCTTACTTACAAAAGTTAAGCAGGTTTCGTTTCGAAAAGGCAAACCCACTCACTCACTCCACTCATCACTAATTCTCCAACTTGCCTCATCTCACTAATTCTCCAACTTGCCGTGGAGGCAGACGGCTTAAATTTGGCAGGCTCATTCATTGCACCTTACTTACAAAAGTTAAGCAGGTTTCATTTCGAAAAGAAAAAGCCCTCACTCACTCACTCACTACTAATTCTCCAACTTGCCTCACTCATCACTAATTCTCCAACTTGCCGTGGAGGCAGACGGCTTAAATTTGGCAGGCTCATTCATTGCACTTACTACAAAAGTTAAGCATGTTTTGTTTCGAAAAGGCAAAGCCCTCACTCACTCACCACTAATTCTACAACTTGCCGTGGAGCAGATGGCTTAAATTTGGCAGGCTCATTCATTGCACCTTACTTACAAATGTTAAGCAGGTTTCATTTCGAAAAGCAAAGCCCTCACTCACTCACTCATCAATAATTGTCCAACTTGCTGTGGAGGCAGACGGCTTAATTTGGCAGGCACATTCATTGCACCTACTTATTACAAAAGTTAAGCGGTTTCGTTTCGAAAAGGCAAAGCCCTCACTCACTCCCTCACTCATCACTAATCTCCCAACTTGCCGTGGAGGCACACGGCTTAAATTTGGCAGGCTCATTCATTGCACCTTACTTACAAAAGTTAAGCAGGTTTCGAAATTCCACCTGTAACGGTGAGTATCTGACATTGCACCTGTAACGGTGAGTATCTGACATTGCACAGACTGGTTGGTCCGATTTCAACCAAATTTGGTATGCATATACTCCTTTACCAGTAAAAGGTTAACAAAATATTTTTTTAGGTGGGGTAATGGGGGGGGGGAATAGAATTTTGAACTCCTGCACACTAACGGCTGGACCGATTTTTACCAAAAATTTAGGGTGTGTGCGGGGACTGGCTGAGATGTAAGGGGAAGGGTTTGGAGGGTGGACTAGAGGAATAGTGGGGGGTATAAGGGGCGGACGGGGAGGGGTGGTGGGGGTTATTTTCACCAAAATTTCATAGTTGAATAAAAAACATAATATTAAATTAAAGTTAATGAGTGTTGCATTATCGTAAAGCTTATTGAATTGTCTTTCTTTAATATATCAAGTGCCGAGTGATTACAGCAATCTTGATACATTATTGCTTTCTTACTAAAAACGTTATTTCAATACATCTCCGCTGCGAAGCGCGGGTATTTTGCTAGTATATTATATTTTAGGGGGTGGGTAAAGATGATTGTTGGTTGTTGCATAAAAATGATGAATATATGTCACACCTGTTTCCAGGTGTGGAGTTATAAATTGTAGATTTTGCTGTACTATAGGTACGTCAAACAGAGAGGGTTTGTGCATAGTTATAGTTAACACTGGTTTGGGCTGAATTTTCCCATACATGAGATCATAATTACCTTGTTGGTCTATTCTCGGCACCATCAACCCCAACTGTGTGTATTGTATAATTCGGACTGCCACTCCACGAGGGTGGTATTATGTGCGAGGCGGTTGGCCCAGCCAGTCCAAAGGTATTTGGTATATTGAGTGTTTTTTTGACCCATGTACCTTCCAGCCTGTTGGTCTGAGTGCCATTTATGGGGGTCCTGGAGGCAAGACTGACTGGTTTGCATCACATCATATTTCAGGTCAGTACCATACATCGCACCGTTATAAGAAAGATAGTAGAGGGGGTAGAGGGGTGTTGGTTGGGGTAGGGCATAGTTTAGAGGGGCTGCACATATTGCATCTGGGTCTGGGTATAGAGTTATTGTTTGGAGGCCTTGCTGTATTATATATGCATTTGATGATGGAGGTGTACACTTGACTATGGTTGATACAGATTTAAATTGAGTTTTCCTGTATACAAAGACATGATTACCTTGTTGGTCAAGTCCCAGCTCCACCAGCTTGGGGTGTGTTTTTTGTGCAGTTTGGGCTTCACAAGAAGTGGTGGTGTGTGTAGGACAGTACACAGAGTTGTGTAGCCCACACACATTCCAGTTGATCGGTTTGTATGTCATTTATGGAGGTAGTGGAAGTGGGACCAGCCGGTTTGCCTCTTATAACATTTTATACTGATAAAGGTATTGTAATAGGATAGTAAAGAGGTAGAGAGGTATTGGTTGGGGTAGGGCATATTTTAGAAGGGTTTGCTGTAGGGGGTAAGTAATGAGAAATAGTTGCTAGTTATTAGAGAACCATAGATAACTTTCTTAACATAACAGTGATAAAAACATATTAACTTTGCAGCTTTACACTTTGAACATGTGAGAGCTTTTCGCCGCTGCTCAACCACAAATACCATTGTTGGACTTATTATTCCAGCTGGATTATTCATTCAAGGACTTTTAAGTCTGCGAGGTTCTAGTGGGGCGATGTACTGGAGTACAGTTTTCTTGGGGGGGATGGGCAGGGGAGAAAAGGGTTGTGGAGAATTTGAGGAGAGGAGTAGGCAGTGTTCCAGTGGTGGCTCCATTGTTCGTATTTGGTTGGTCCATAGTTCTGGTTAATGTTTGTAATTTTATCCGGTTTGGATGGGTACCTCGCGAGGTGTAAATAAACCTTTGGAAGGACACATTTGATTGTCTTGGACCTTGTGGCTGGTCCTTAAAGTAAAACAGGATCAATTTTGTATCCTCAGAAGACAAATAAGGCGAGGGGGGGAGGAGAAGTTATTGTAATGTACCTTTAGATGGTTTGTGGCCCTCCGTGGCTTTCTTTAGTTCTGTTGGTCTCGTGGTCAGGACTTCTGGTCAAGCCATGTGGAGGCCTCATCAGGGGTTGAGAAAAAGGTAGAACGTTCTCCATCAATGACTTTTAGATGTGCCGGATACATCATGGCGTACTTTATGTGGTGATTTCTCATGCGACGTTTGACCTCTCCATACTTTGAGTGGAGTTTTTGTAGGTCTGTTGAAAAATCCGGGTATATGGAAATTGGGGCATTTTCTAGGCAAATGTTTCCCTGTTCCCTTGCCAGTCTCAGTGTGGTCTTTAAATTTTAAAAAATTGGCAATAAGGGTCCTGGGGGTGGCCCCGGCGGAGGTTAAGGTGCGAGGCGGTGGGCCCTCTCTATCACAAAGGTAGAAGAAAAATTGCTCCTATCGTATGTTTGTGAGCAGGGTTTCTAGGAATCCTTCTGGGTTATTTTCCTCAGCTCCCTCCGGCAGGCCCACAAGGCGGATGTTATTACGAATCGACCTGTTCTTAAGGTCGTCTTGTTTCTGCTGCAAGGCCCAGAGATGTACTTGTAGGTGGTCCGCTTGGGCCTGCAAGGGGGTAAGGATATTCTCTGCGTTATTCACATGGGTTCCCGCTCAATCACATGGTCTCTCAACAATTAAAAGCCTTGTCTTAGGAGCGAGGTATCGATCTTAACTTCCACAATTTTGGCGGTAAGTGCTGCTTGACATTCTGCTATTGCGTTGAGGACTCTGTCAGAGGCGTCTGTTGAGGCATCAGAATCTAGAACCGTTTCATCCGGTGGTTGTGAGGCCTGGTCCGCGTCTCTGCCTTGCCAACGGAATTTCTCCAGCTTGTCTGTGGTACGCTTTGGAGGCATTGTGCCTTGTGTTGCCAGGTTTTTTATTTGTGTTGTTTGATTTGTCTTCCAAATCAGGTAAAGGTATTTAAAGGACTTTACAGGAGGATTGCAGTGAGGAGCTCCGAGAGTGCACGTTCCTCCTCCATGCTGTACCAGACCACGCCCCCTATAATTTGTTTTTATTATAATCAATGACTGCATGGTTTGTGAATAGAACTATAACACTTCGATTATACATTATAGATTATTATATAGCAGTGGCTATAGTGTGAAAAAGTGTGTGAAAAAACGGAGGATAGTTCAGTTGGTAATTTAGGGAGCCAAAGTGGACTACAGGGTACAGAGTGTAAAATGTACTTTGTATGTAAAAGGGATTGAGGAAAACCTAAAGGAATATTTTAGAGAGAAAAACTACTATTTAGTGAGTAGATAACATGCAAATGATGAGAGGATAAACCCAAAAGGCAAGGTGTGTGTGCAATTATCAGGGAGGTGGGGTGCAGTAATCAGGAAGGAAGGCGTGGGAAGAGGTTGCAGTTATCAAGGAGGTGGGGGTGCAGTTATCAATGCAGGAGCTCAGGACATAAAATAGTAACATACATAATAGTAATACCAAGCAAAGTGAGCTGAATAATAGACTACTGTCATTGGGGTGTGGAAGGGCCTGGACATGGAGGGGTACAATAGGAGCGTCATCGTGGAGGGGTACAATAGGAGCGCCATCGTGGAGGGGTACAATAAGCGCCATCGTGTGGAGGGGTACAATAGGAGCGCCATCGTGGAGGGGTACAATAGGAGCGCCATCGTGGAGGGTACAATAGGAGCGCCACCGTGAGGGGTACAATAGGAGCGCCACCGTGGGGGGTACAATAGGAGCGCCACCGTGGAGGGTACAACTAGGACCGTCCCCGTGGAGGGTACAATAGGCCGTCCCCGTGGAGGGTTCATAGGACCGTCCCCGTGGAGGGTACAATAGACCTCCCCGTGGAGGGTACAATAGGACCGTCCCCGTGGAGGGTACAATAGGACCGTCCCCGTGGAGGGTACAATAGACCGTCCCCGTGGAGGGTACAATAGGACCGTCCCCGTGGAGGGTACAATAACCGTCCCCGTGGAGGGTACAATAGGACCGTCCCGTGGAGGGTACAATAGGACCGTCACCTTGGAGGGTACAATAGGACCGTCACCGTGGAGGGTACAATAGGACCGACATCGTGGAGGGGTACAAAAGGACCGACATCGTGGAGGGGTACAAAAGGACCGTCATCGCGGAGGGTACAATAGGACCGTCATCATGAGGGTACAAAAGGACCGTCATCATGGAGGGTACAATAGGACTGTCATCGTGAGGTTACAATAGAACTGACATCATGGAGGGGTTCATATAAAGAGGCTAATGAAAGGATATCAAAAATCTCGCATCATCAATAGGGTCCGGGGCATTGTCGTCTTCCTCCTGGGCAGTGACTTGCCGCTCCCCGCCCGCCCGTAGATGAGCGGATTGGCATTTTCCAGCTGACTCCTCCAACCATTTCAGCTCAATACCCCACTACAGCTACTTCCGCCCGGATATCTCAGAACGGAAGCCAGAAAAAAATGTTTTTGTAACCGGACCAATCACACAGCAGCTTTGCTAGGATTGGTTTATCTGCTGACCAATCGGCTACGGAGAAAGCGAAGGGCGGAAATACAGTTGAGTTCATGTTTATTTTTGGTAAATCTGAAATCTAAGGGGCTGGATTGGGTTAAACCGAACTATCACAGATTGGTCGATACAGTCCCGAATTTGAGAGTCGCGGTGTAGTCTGGGTATCAGGGTGGATCTGACTGCAGGTTGTTAGTGTGTGACTAGGTTAGTGGTGCGTTTCTAGGTTTGTCTGTATGTGTGTGAGTGTGTGACTAGTTAGTGTGTGTGTCTAGGTCTGTGTTGTGGTGACTAGCTTAGTGTGTGTGTGTCTAGGTCTGTCTGTATGTGTGTCTGCTAGTGTGTGTGTGTGTGTGTCTAGCTTAGTGTGTGTGTCTAGGTCTGTCTGTAGTGTGTAACTCGGTTAGTGTGTGTGTCTAGGTCTGTCTGTATGTGTGTGTGACTAGTTTAGTGTGTCTCTAGGTCTGTCTGTGTGTCTGTCTAGGTCTGTGTGTGTGTGTCTAGTCTGTGTGTATATGTGTTGTGCTTCTAGGTCTGTCTGTATGTTGGTGTCTAGGTCTTTCTGTCAGTATGTCTATGTGACTAGGTTAGTGCGTGTGTGTGTCTAGGTCTGTCTATGTATGTGTGTGTTAGGTATGTTTGTGTGTGTGTGTGTGTCTAGGTCTGTCTGTAGGTGTGTGTGACTAGGTTATTGTGTGTGTCTAGGTCTGTCAGTGTATCTAGGTCTGTTTGTATGTGTGTGTGACTAGGTTAGTGTGTGTGTATGTGTCTAGGTCTGTCTGTATGTGTGTGTGACTAGGTTAGTGTGTGTGTATGTATCTAGGTCTGTCTGTGTGTGTGTGTCTAGGTCTGTCTGGGTGTTGTGAATGTTAGTGTGTGTGTGTCTAGGTCTGTCTGTATGTGTGTGTGACTAGGTTAGTGTGTGTGTCTAGGTCTGTCTGTGTGTGTGTGCTAGGTTAGTGTGTGTGTCTAGGTCTGTCTGTATGTGTGTGACTAAGTTAGTGTGTGCATGTCTAGGTTGTCTGTGTGGGTGACTAGGTTAGTGTGTGTGTCTAGGTCTGTCTGTGTGTGTGTGACTAGCTTAGTGTGTGTGTGTCTAGGTCTGTCTGTGTGTGTGTGACTAGCTTAGTGTGTGTGTGTCTAGGTCTGTCTGTATGTGTGTGTGTCTAGCTTAGTGTGTGTGTGTGTAGATCTGTCTGTATGTGTGTAACTAGGTGTAGTGTGTTGTCTAGGTCTGTCTGTATGTGTGTAACTAGGTTAGTGTATGTGTCTAGTAGGTCTGTCTGTATGTGTGTAACTAGGTTAGTGTATGTGTCTAGGTCTGTCTGTATGTGTGTAACTCGGTTAGTGTGTGTGTCTAGGTCTGTATGTGTTGGGGGGTACAATAGGAGCGCCACCGTGGAGGGGTACAATAGGAGCGCCACCGTGGAGGGGTACAATAGGAGCGCCACCGTGGAGGGGTACAATAGGACCGTCCCCGTGGAGGGTACAATAGGACCGTCCCCGTGGAGGGTACAATAGGACCGTCCCCGTGGAGGGTACAATAGGACCGTCGGTGCGGTGGGCCCTCTCTATCACAAAGGTAGAAGAAAATTGCTCCTATCGTATGTTTGTGAGCAGGGTTTCTAGGAATCCTTCTGGGTTATTTTCCTCAGCTCCCTCCGGCAGGCCCAAAGGCGGATGTTATTACGAATCGACCTGTTCTTAAGGTCGTCTTGTTTCTGCTGCAAGGCCCAGAGATGTACTTGTAGGTGGTCCGCTTGGGCCTGCAAGGGGGTAAGGATATTCTCTGCGTTATTCACATGGGTTCCGCGCTCAATCACATGGTCTCTCACAACAATTAAAAGCCTTGTCTTAGGAGCGAGGTATCGATCTTAACTTCCACAATTTTGGCGGTAAGTGCTGCTTGACATTCTGCTATTGCGTTGAGGACTCTGTCAGAGGCGTCTGTTGAGGCATCAGAATCTAGAACCGTTTCAGTCCGGTGGTTGTGAGGCCTGGTCCGCGTCTCTGCCTGCCAACGGAATTTCTCCAGCTTGTCGTGGTACGCTTTGGAGGCATGTGGCCTTGTGTTGCCAGGTTTTTTATTTGTGTGTTTGATTTGTCTTCCAAATCAGGTAAAGGTATTTAAAGGACTTTACAGGAGGATTGCAGTGAGGAGCTCGAGAGTGCACGTTCCTCCTCCATGCTGTACCAGACCACGCCCACTATAATTTGTTTTTATTATAATCAATGACTGCATGGTTTGTGAATAGAACATAAACACTCTGATTATACATTAGATTATTATATGCAGTGGCTATAGTGTGAAAAGTGTGTGAAAAAACGGAGGATAGTTCATGGTAATTTAGGGAGCCAAAGTGGACTACAGGGTACAGAGTGTAAAATGTACTTTGTATGTAAAAGGGATTGAGGAAACCTAAAGGAATATTTTAGAGAGAAAAACTACTATTTAGTGAGTAATAACATGCAAATGATGAGAGGATAAACCCAAAGGCAAGGTGTGTGTGCAATTATCAGGGAGGGTGGGTGCAGTAATCAGGAAGGAAGGCGTGGGAAGAGGTTGCAGTTATCAAGGATGGGGGGTGCAGTTATCAATGCAGGAGCTCAGGACATAAAATAGTAACATACATAATAGTAATACCAACAAGTGAGCTAATAATAGACTACTGTCATTGGGGTGGTGGAAGGGGCCGGACATGGAGGGGTACAATAGGAGCGTCATCGTGGAGGGGTACAATGAGCGCCATCGTGGGGGGTACAATAGGAGCGCCATCGTGGAGGGGTACAATAGGAGCGCCAAGCGCATCGTGGAGGGGTACAATAGGAGCGCCATCGTGGAGGGGTACATAGGAGCGCCATCGTGGAGGGGTACAATAGGAGCGCCATCGTGGAGGGGGTACAATAGGAGCGCCACGTGAGGGGTACAATAGGAGCGCCACCGTGGAGGGGGCTCATAGGAGCGCCACCGTGGAGGGGGACAATAGGAGCTCCACCGTGGAGGGTACATAGGAGCGTCCCACCGTGGAGGGTACAATAGGACGCCCCGTGGAGGGTACAATAGGAGCCCCGTGGAGGGTACAATAGGACCGTCCCCGTGAGGGGTACAATAGGGACGTCCCCGTGGAGGGTACAATAGGACCGTCCCCGTGGAGGGTACAATAGGACCGTCCCCGTGGAGGGTACAATAGGACCGTCCCCGTGGAGGGTACAATAGGACCGTCCCCGTGGAGGGTACAATAGGACCGTCACCGTGGAGGGTACAATAGGACCGTCACCGTGGAGGGTACAATAGGACCGACATCGTGGAGGGGTACAAAAGGACCGACATCGTGGAGGGGTACAAAAGGACCGTCATCGCGGAGGGTACAATAGGACCGTCATCATGAGGGTACAAAAGACCGTCATCATGGAGGGTACAATAGGACTGTCATCGTGAGGTTACAATAGAACTGACATCATGGAGGGGTTCATATAAAGAGGCTAATGAAAGGATATCAAAAATCTTCGCATCATCAATAGGGTCCGGGGCATTGTCGTCTTCCTCCTGGGCAGTGACTTGCCGCTCCCCCGCCCGCCCGTAGATGAGCGGATTGGCATTTTCCAGCTGACTCCTCCAACCATTTCAGCTCAATACCCCACTACAGCTACTTCCGCCCGGATATCTCAGAACGGAAGCCAGAAAAAAATGTTTTTGTAACCGGACCAATCACACAGCAGCTTTGCTAGGATTGGTTTTATCTGCTGACCAATCGGCTACGGAGAAAGCGAAGGGCGGAAATACAGTTGAGTTCATGTTTATTTTTGGTAAATCTGAAATCTAAGGGGCTGGATTGGGTTAAACCGAACTATCACAGATTGGTCGATACAGTCCCGAATTTGAGAGTCGCGGTGTAGTCTGGGTATCAGGGTGGATCTGACTGCAGGTTGTTAGTGTGTGACTAGGTTAGTGGTGCGTTTCTAGGTTTGTCTGTATGTGTGTGAGTGTGTGACTAGTTAGTGTGTGTGTCTAGGTCTGTGTTGTGGTGACTAGCTTAGTGTGTGTGTGTCTAGGTCTGTCTGTATGTGTGTTGCTAGTGTGTGTGTGTGTGTGTCTAGCTTAGTGTGTGTGTCTAGGTCTGTCTGTAGTGTGTAACTCGGTTAGTGTGTGTGTCTAGGTTGTCTGTATGTGTGTGTGACTAGTTTTATGTGTGTCTCTAGGTCTGTCTTGTGTCTGTCTAGGTCTGTGTGTGTGTGTCTAGTCTGTGTGTATATGTGTTGTGCTTCTAGGTCTGTCTGTATGTTGGTGTCTAGGTCTTTCTGTCAGTATGTCTATGTGACTAGGTTAGTGCTGTGGTTTCTTGGTCTGTTATGTATGTGTGTGTTAGGTATGTTTGTGTGTGTGTGTGTGTCTAGGTCTGTCTGTAGGTGTGTGTGACGGGTTATTGTGTGTGTCTAGGTCTGTCAGTGTATCTAGGTCTGTTTGTATGTGTGTGTGACAGGTTAGTGTGTGTGTATGTCAGGTCTGTCTGTATGTGTGTGTGACTAGGTTAGTGTGTGTGTATGTATCTAGGTCTGTCTGTGTGTGTGTGTCTAGGTCTGTCTGGGTGTTGTGAAGTTAGTGTGTGTGTGTCTAGGTCTGTCTGTATGTGTTGTGTGACTAGGTTAGTGTGTGTGTCAGGTCTGTCTGTTGTGTGTGTGCTAGGTTAGTGTGTGTGTCTAGGTCTGTCTGTATGTGTGTGACTAAGTTATTGGTTTGCATGTCTAGGTTGTCTGTGTGGGTGACTAGGTTAGTGTGTGTGTCTAGGTCTGTCTGTGTGTGTGTGACTAGCTTAGTGTGGTGTGTGTCTAGGTCTGTCTGTGTGTGTGGTGACTAGCTTAGTGTGTGTGTGTCTAGGTCTGTCTGTTATGTGTGTGGTGTCTAGCTTAGTGTGTGTGTGTGTAGATCTGTCTGTATGTGTGTAACTAGGTGTAGTGTGTTGTCTAGGTCTGTCTGTATGTGTGTAACTAGGGTTAGTGTTGTGTCTAGTAGGTCTGTCTGTATGTGTGTAACTAGGTTAGTGTATGTGTCTAGGTCTGTCGTATGTGTGTAACTCGGTTAGTGTGTGTGTCTAGGTCTGTATGTGTTGGCCGTGGAGGGTACAATAGGACCGTCACCGTGGAGGGTACAATAGGACCGTCACCGTGGAGGGTACAATGGACCGACATCGTGGAGGGGTACAAAAGGACCGACATCGTGGAGGGGTACAAAAGGACCGTCATCGCGGAGGGTACAATAGGACCGTCATCATGGAGGGTACAAAAGGACCGTCATCATGGAGGGTACAATAGGACTGTCATCGTGGAGGTTACAATAGAACTGACATCATGGAGGGGTTCATATAAAGAGGCTAATGAAAGGATATCAAAAATCTCTCGATCATCAATAGGGTCCGGGGCATTGTCGTCTTCCTCCTGGGCAGTGACTTGCCGCTCCCCAGCCCGCCCGTAGATGAGCGGATTGGCATTTTCCAGCTGACTCCCTCCAACCATTTCAGCTCAATACCCCACTACAGCTACTTCCGCCCGGATATCTCAGAACGGAAGCCAGAAAAAAATGTTTTTGTAACCGGACCAATCACACAGCAGCTTTGCTAGGATTGGTTTATCTGCTGACCAATCGGCTACGGAGAAAGCGAAGGGCGGAAATACAAGTTGAGTTCATGTTTATTTTTGGTAAATCTGAAATCTAAGGGGCTGGATTGGGTTAAACCGAACTATCACAGATTGGTCGATACAGTCCCGAATTTGAGAGTCGCGGTGTAGTCTGGGTATCAGGGTGGATCTGACTGCAGGGTTGTTAGTGTGTGACTAGGTTAGTGTGTGCGTTTCTAGGTTTGTCTGTATGTGTGTGAGTGTGTGACTAGGTTAGTGTGTGTGTCTAGGTCTGTGTGTGTGTGACTAGCTTAGTGTGTGTGTGTCTAGGTCTGTCTGTATGTGTGTGTCTAGCTTAGTGTGTGTGTGTGTGTGTCTAGCTTAGTGTGTGTGTCTAGGTCTGTCTGTATGTGTGTAACTCGGTTAGTGTGTGTGTCTAGGTCTGTCTGTATGTGTGTGTGACTAGTTTAGTGTGTGTCTCTAGGTCTGTCTGTGTGTCTGTCTAGGTCTGTGTGTGTGTGTCTAGGTGTGTGTGTCTAGGTCTGTATGTGTGCGTGACTAGGTTAGTGTGTGCGTGTCGAGGTCTGTGTGTGACTAGGTTAGTGTGTGTGTCTAGATCTGTCTGTATGTGTGTGTGACTAGTTTAGCGTATATATCTAGGTCTGTCTGTATGTGTGTGTAACTAGGTTAGTGTGTTTGTCTAGGTCTATCTGTATGTGTGTGTGACTAGGTTAGTGTGTGTGTGACTAGGTTAGTGTGTGCGTGTCTAGGTCTGTCTGTCTGTCTGTATGTGTGTGTAACTAGGTTAGTGTGTAAATTCTTTTTAGTAACCCAAACATTCTTTCCACCTCATTATGTGTTTGAATATGACTGTAGTTGTATTTTATTTCTCCCTCTGTGTGTGTGTTCTGCACGGGTGTCATGAGCCACAGTGAAAGTGAATATCCACTGTCTCCTGGAATAAATGTTCAATGCATATTAAAGAACATGTCAGCAGGTGAAAATATTCAGGCAAATAATTACACACAGCATAACCTTGTATGGTAGTAATTATAAATGTTCCTTTTTGTTGGGCTGTGTCCTTACTATAGATTAGGTGAGATGCATACTAACTATGAATGAGGTGAACATGACATGGACAGATATATAGACAGTGAATGCCGAGTGGGGATATTATTTACTAAAAGCTTTACTAATTATAATACTAATTATACAGGTACACCATTGGTGTGAGTGTAACGACCCTTAACACTTACAATGTAATCCACTCAAAACGGTAAGTAAATGAATATTGTAACCATTACATTACCTATGATCCAAACATCTCCAAATTCGCCAGATTGGAAACAATCCCAGATACCAGAATTTCGCAAAATAAAGGCATTGTGTGTTGTCCCTAGGAATTTTGCTACTATAGCCAATATCTTTAAGTCGTAAGAACAAATAACTTGAACATTGATCGAATTAAATCTTTTGCAATTGCGATATATTTCTTCCTCTTCTTTGGGTGGTGATAAAGCTACATGTGTGCAGTCAATAGCCCAACAACCTTTGAGAATTCTGCAAATTTATAAAATCCAGCTTTTAGACCAGTCAGCGATTGATCATCAGATGGGTACTGTATATATTGCTGGTATATTGGTACTGTATATTGTTATATTTATAACAATATCAAGGTTCCTGCTGAAAGTTCCTTGATTGATGCCTCCTACAATGGCAACGGTTCGCTGGAAAGAGCCTGATGCGAAAAAATGCAAACAGCATAGCAGACATACCATACCAGGGACTGCATTGTTGCGATTGTTCACAGGGTCAATAGCTTTCTGAATCCGAGCATACAGAACATGGATTTGCTCACTATTTAATCTGTGGCGTCTAATAATTTCAACCTCAGTCAAATTCTGTAGAGAAACACGTACTGCAAACTTACGTTGTGCCCGGGGAACATTTGTGGCATGTTGAGATTGCCTTTGTCTTTTTTGTAGCCTATACAAAAGCACTGTAGGAAATACCACTTCCATTGCAGTTACAGTATTATCTATGTTGTTGTTAAGTAAGAAGATTGTCAGGGAACACATCTACACCTTTAAATAAGCAAACGGTAAAGAATATGTTAAATCATATTCAATGGCTGTAGAAATAATGGGTTAACAACCAAGGTATATTTCAAGGATGGCTGTATATTACTTACTTCTCACATACTTGTCTGTGATATCATTGTTGTTATTTGGCATGAGAAGACAATTAGCGAAGTATATTGCGTGTGCAAATTTTGAAAGAGCATAAAGCCCGGGAACAGATAACAGGTAAGTAGAGTGCGCATGCGAATATATTTTGCACATTCTGCGCGCGAACTCTCGCTATCGCGTGATGCGTATCCTATCCTGAAGGACGCGTATTGGTGAAGATTTACTCGCTACTGTAGGCCCATACATATATGCAACAGAATGATGGATGATGTGCGATATATTCTCACGCCGGATTTGTATGGACCTTTTCAATAATTTCTGCAAAAAAATAATATACCCCTTAAAGGTACTATTACCATGTGTAATCCCACACCAGAGGCCACAGATGAAAATATTGCTTCTGATAATGATTTTGAAGACACAACTGCAGAACCTTCATGCAGTAACACACAGAAACATAAGGAAAAGTCTACCCAAGGAGCAAAAAGAAGTAGAAAGCAACGCTTCACATCGCAAGAAATTGAAATATTAACCACTTAGGTAATGACCTTCATGTGTTGACATGTTGTTCACATTAGTTACAATCAATACGCAATGCAATAATTTAGGTATACCGGTATGTCATATGTATTTTCGACTTGCTTAGTGTCACCATCGCATAAGAACATTAATGTGATTGACAAATTACGAAAGCCATTCCTTCGTCAAGAAATTAATATGTATGCTATTCCCCCAAAATGCATGCGGTTATTAGCAGTTCCAAATTATACTTAGTTATAGCACCTTTAAACTTTGGCATATGTTACTGTAGTCACCCAAGTGGCTTAGTAATTTGTGAATGACTCTTAGCTAAATAGTCAACCTTGCATTCTTTCATTTCAGGTTCACAAATATTATAGACAACTGTTTGGGGATTTGTCTCAGAAGACATCACTAGTTATGAAGACAAAAATTTGGACTGAAATAAAAAATAAAATAAATGCCTTGGGTGTCAGTGTCAGAACAATCGTTGATTTAAAAAAACGTTGGCACGACAGCCGTAGGCGGACCAAAGAAAAAATGGCCAAAAATGTCAGGGAAGCGAAAAAAACTGGTGGTGGCGAACCAACCTTTGAAGCGTTCACTGTGGACGAGGAGAGAGTAATGGAAACTTTGAATCCCAGTCAAATATGTGGAATATCAGAGTTGGACACAAGCAACTTGCCAGGTAAAAACACATTTAGTGGTGTATATTAGAATACATTGCTTTACTCCTTAGTACATGACGTTATGACATATACACTATGAATAATGGGCACACAGAGATAATAACCACAAACAGAACACTTTATTCATGAGTATAGTAGACATGCATGTTATGGATGTTTAGGTTGCTATCTAATAGTTGTGTATGCTGGCTACTGTAATGCATCCAGCAAAATACCCAATATTAATTTAAATACACACAACAAAAACACATTGGCAACAATGCACCATGCATGTATTGCATGCAATTTACAGTCTGTAAGGTAAAGCATGTTAGTTGCATGTATACAGCAATATGAACCACGCATGTATTTTTTTGATTTGTGACATTTTTAATAAGCATATTTACTCTTTCAGATGCAGATGTACACGTGGAGGACTCTCCTGGCATGGATCTTTCCGACACATAAAATATTGTGGAGACAGAAATTGTACAACCTGATATTAACAGTAATAACACAAATGCCCAAAATGATGATCTTGCTAATAAATCATTTCAGTAGCAGTTATTTACAGATTCTGGAAAAAATTAGCACTAATATCTGCACTTAACTTTGCAACATAAACAACACTATTGGACAACAGTTAATACCCTGCATAGATAAGCTAACAAATGCTGTCAAATCCAAATCTCTGTCTAACAGTGCTTGTGGTTGTAGACCAATATGTGCAAACAGTCAATATTGACTGTGAGGCACCTGCTTCGAACATGCAAAGGATTGCCAATACAGTCGATCCTTCTCCGGAAAATTTACCAAATGTTCTGTGTCTGCCCCTATGCAAGGGAACTGAAAAAGTCCTAGGTCCTCGTATGAGTTCATCTAGATTAAAGGCCAAATTAGTCACATCGCCACCTAAAAAATAACAATTACACATAGTCAATACCTGTGTCTGCGCTCTCTCTATCTCGCTCTCTGTCTCTCTTGTTTAATGAACCTATCAATGGTAGCCTATATATGGAGATTTTGCACACAAACATTTAAACATGCTTGGTTTATAGTAAACACAAATACATAGCAGCATCACATTGTGGAAAAGTTTGATTGCTGCTAATTTGCATTCAGTTACTTAGGTCTGCATACAATACAGGAAAGCATTTCATGAGTGTCTATGAAGTTGATAGATTTGAAGGTGGAAATAAATTAGTGATTAATAAAGCAGATGGTATAATTAGTAGCACGTTGCACGTATGCTACATGTATGTTTATATTCTGTTGCTTGAATTGTTGGTTTGTGTTGACCATGTAATGTGGTTAAAGGGGAACTGTGGTCTCCAAACAAGTTAAGTTTAAATGATAGGCCAGTTTCCTACTTAAAATGAGCCATCAACCACATCTCTACATGCTCCACAGCCCAAGATATAAAGAAATGACTGACCAGAAAGTTAATGGGTGGGAGGCTGACATGTGACATTCCTAAGGCTTCTCCTGCACAGTGCCACCGGCGAGCACAGCCTCAGACTCCCTCAGTGTGTGAGGGAGACAGGAAGTCCCTCCTCCTCTCTGCTGTGTAAAGGACCTGCAGCTGCAGAGAAGGTAAGGGAATCTACAGCCCTTCTCTCTCACTATGTGAAAACAGCCTTTTCAGGCAGAGTTCTCACTCGGCCTGAAAAGGCTGTTTGCACAGAGGTTTTTTTGGGAGGGGTCAGAGTGGCCCACAGCACCTGTGAGTGGGAGGGGCCATAGCACACATGAGTGGGCGGGTCCACAGCACCCACGGGTGGGAGGGGCCACATGGGCCTGTGAGGGAATGGGCCAAGGGGGGCCTGCAACTGGAGGGACCATGAGGTCCATGAGTGGGAGGGACCAGGGGGGCTGCAAAGGGGAGGAGACATAGGGCAGATTGACTGACAGGTTTCAGAGCAGGAAGTGCAGGGGACCTGGTGATGCTGCTGCCATATCACACACAAAAATGAAAATATCTTGAAAACTATGTAAAATAAACAATGAAAATAAATTGCAAAAATTCTCAGGAGAGCAATTCCTATCAATTTACCTAAAGTCATTTTTGGACCACAGTTCCCCTTTAAAGCATAGTTTGTTGGTTTTTTATTTATTTTGCAATGTACTTGATGTACCTTTCTATAGCATATCTGACAGCAAGATTAAAAAGTAAAGGGTGTCTAATGTGGCCATACAGATATGTTGACATAAATCTGGTTCAACCAAGTGAAACAATCACACTTTATTAACTATATATGTTCATTCAGCAATAACCATGGTTTGTGTTTTTCCAAAATCCAATTTGCATACCCTGGAACCATAGTTAATTAGTGTTTTTTTACACAAAACTCTATATAGTATGTCACACATACATGCAAACAATACATAATAAATTGCTACATTTTAACTGACACTGCATGTCATTATGTTCCTACATTCCAATCATTGCATACTTACATATTTATCACACATGGCTACAAAGTTACTGTAAGGATCTTACCTGCCGCGCTCCCTCGCCGTCCCGGTACTGGTGACGTCACCGGCGCCGGACGTCGGCGTCATGACGTCACCACGTCCGGACGCCGATCGGCGCGAAGATTCAAATAGGCACTCGCAGAAGGCAGGAACCTGTGGTTCCTGCCTTAGCCTTTGAACAGCCATTGTCTTCAGCCATTGTTCCTGTTACCAGCCAAACAGCCATTGTCTTCAGCCATTGTTCCTGTTACCAGCCAAACAGCCATTGTCTTCAGCCATTGTTCCTGTTTCCAGCCAAACAGCCATTGTCTTCAGCCATTGTTCCTGTTTCCAGCCAAACAGCCATTGTCTTCAGTCATTGTTCCTGTTATTAGCCATACAGCCATTGTCTTCAGCCATTGTTCCTGTTACCAGCCAAACAGCCATTGTCTTCAGTCATTGTTCCTGTTATCAGCCATACAGCCATTGTCTTCAGCCATTGTTCCTGTTACCAGCCAAACAGCCATTGTCTTCAGCCATTGTTCCTGTTACCAGCCAAACAGCCATTGTCTTCAGTCATTGTTCCTGTTATCAGCCATACAGCCATTGTCTTCAGCCATAGTTCCTGTTACCATCTACCCAGGCCTTGTATCCTGCTATTCTCCAGTGAACTGTCTACTCCCACGAGTTGTTCGTCCCAGCCTACTGACAGCCCTCCTCCTAAAAGGTACAGTACTTCGTCCCTCCGGGACTCGATTCGTTACAGTTACATGGCAATTCTGGTGAAATGAAAGTAATATTGTTACCTTTGTTGTGTTGGTGCCCTGGAATTGTGCTTGAACAAAAGAATGCTGCTGTACAGGATTATTCCAGAGTGTCACGTCCATAATAACCAGCTGCCGCATTAACACTGACCATCAAAGACTTCCGAGACACAACTGTAGTGTGCCTTCACATTGGAAGTGCTTGTAATACTGATTCACACACACATGAAAATCTTCATCATACTTACCAGTGATTTTCTTTTCCCGTACTGGACCAAGTCAGTGGGCAACCAAGGGTTAAGTCCTTTGGTTGCCCACTGACTTGGGTAAGTACAGGAAACAGAGCAGCTGTAGACCAATTCTCTATTTTTAAAATCATTTCCGAAAAATGCGCATGTGACATATTTTTAGCCAATCAAATTAACCGGTGAAGCTGCTATGCATTTCCTATGTATGACGTAATACGCCATACAAACCTTTCTCGCGAGATGTCAAGCTGTCCAATCACCGACATTGAGGAGGAGCAAAAGTTGACTCTGTTACGCTACGCATTGCGCGACAAAACCATCGTGCATTGCACTAAGATCATATGCAGCGTCACTTTATACGCCTTAACCATTCTGGCGAAAAGACACGCAAGAATGTGACTCACATTGTGGCGTAAGTAGTATTGCATCGCCAGCGCCATGTACAATCGCAAATTTTCTGACACAGACGCAACCGACGCTAAGTCTACAATATTCAGACGCAAACACTTTACTACATCCGCGCACCTACTTTGCTCCTCTATTAAGACGATTTTAAGATTTACCGAACGTTGGTGCAGCTGGCTGTTAGTATTATACAGCTCCTCCCAAGCTGAATCCTCCTGATGCAGACCATGCATGTACCAATTCCGGTCATATGATATAAAACCTGAATACAGATGTACTAACCTGGTGCCACAATTGTCATCTCTCTACCTGCCTCCAGGTGGCAATATTTAAAAAGTAACCGATATCCAAACTAATAGTTAAAGAAAAAGCCTGCAGTCTTACCTTTAAATTGAGCCCTGGAGCACATTTTAACTGTCAAATGTTCTTAAAAGAAATTTTTTCTTCCCCTTCATACTGGGCTTTTTTGTTATCTGTTAGACAGGCATTATTGGTAGGGGCTATAATCGGACTCAATGGACCTATGCCTTTATTCAACTTCCAATACTATGTCACTATGTAATTAACAGCTTTGGTTATATATAGTTTAATCCACCCCCCACCCCCATTCCCAAAACCACAATTTTGTTGAAAAGATGTCAGACTAACAGCCAAATGTTCTTCTCCCCATCCTTCTGCCACTGAAAAGGTTACTGCTCCTCTCCAAGCTCTTTTACAAGCTTGCACATGCTCAAAGGAGGCAGCCAGGGGAATAGTATTCAGCCACTGGCTTGTGATGTCAGATGTTACATGCATGACTGACAGCTGCTAGCCAGAAAGGCCAGGATGCAGAAAGAGGGGTAACGAACAAATCTTGGCTTTCTAACTATTGCAGTTTTTTTGCTTTGAGGGGTGGACTCGCCCTTTAAAGTGATAAGTATTTTCTCAGGTTAAGAAAGGAATCTCAATCTAGAATTAGAGACTCATAAAATGCAACACCAAAAAACATTATCATACATTATCCTGTTACTCTGGGATGAGTTTTGGGAAACTGTAATGATTGTGCATTTTTTTCAGTGGAATTTGCTTTCTATGCACCTTTTAACATTTTTGTGTTATCTCACACAGATATAATGGTGACCTGACCCAAGATGACTTGTTGGTAATCCCACAGTATATTTATTGATTGTTCTACAAGCTTATTGATTGGGTATGGTGAAATTCAACCTCTTGTATTGTATAGTATTTTTTTGAGGTTTAATAAAGACATACGTCTATCCAGTCCAACCTAGCCAAACTGAACAAGTCATTGAATTATGATTTAAAGCAATTTTGATCATTCAATCCAGGACCTTGTCTATGTGGTGACAGGCTCTGCAGGAAGTGTCTACCATTGGCTAGGTCCCTGACAGAAATATGGGGCTGGACTGGACAGACAAGCTCCACTTTGAAGGCTCGTACACACGTGCAATCGCGGGTGCCGACCCGCGACGCACGATGTGTATGAACGTCCGTTTCAGCCGATAATCGTGCCGTGTATGGACACTTTAGTCATGGCCGTTCAGTCAGAGATCGTTGCCCGAATGGCCGGGCAGATCTCTGAACGAGCGGCCATTTCGGTTGATAAAGTGCTTGTACACGGCTCGATTATCAGCCAAAACAGCCATTCGTACACATCGTGCATCGCAGGTCAGCACCTGCAATCGTACGTGTGTACGAACCCTAAGTATTGCCAGTAATCTAATGTACCCCTGGGAGTCAGAACCTTGTGTTTCAGGTAATGGTACATAAAAATGGAGTAGGGGGGTTTGATTGCACTTTACAGGTTAATGTTGGGAATGTATGCTATGTCTGTATTGTATTTACTGCGCTATTATAGGTGTGTATATGGTATTAAAATGCCAAGTACAGTTATGCTGATATTCTAATTTGATCAGATTTTATAGAAAGAAATAAAATTATAAATATATATGGTTCTGTTCTCCCAGGGGGTTAATTAAGACTTTGCATTCTGTTGGTTAATTATTACCCCTAGTATTTTTAACATATGGCCCTTATACTGTAAGGTGAAAAATATTTACTTTACATGGGTTAATGGATAAAGCTCTGGTTTACTTCGTTTTTGTGTCTTTGTAAAGTTTTGTAGTGCAGGGATGTTCAACTTCGATATTTTGAAAACAACAACTCCCAGAACTCCCTGGCTGCATTCCCTGCTCTAATATACACATCAACCTGGGACAGCCTTTCAAATGAGCAAAATTAAAGATTCCCATTTCCCAACATCCTTCACTTTTCTGACCACTTTCCCCCATGTGCTGGTTTATCGTTCTGTTTTTACAAATGTAAACATGCTGTGTATCTTACTTATATGTGTATCTTCCTTATCCCCAACAGAGACCCTGAAATCAGGGGTGCCCCTAACATGAAGCAAACAGAAACATTTGCTCAGGGCATGCCCCCGTGGAACACTTAAAATTCCTCCGTGCAATAATGCATTTTAACACCAGTCCACCAGTCAGTGTTAAGTCAGCCCTCCAGTTCACCAGTCAGTGTTAGACAGCCCTCCAAACCCAGCTCCACAATCCATGCTTTCCCAACAAAGCCTTCTTGTGCCTCCCCCTCTGCCCATACATTAGAGTTTACCTGCTGACCGATCCCATGGCATTCAATTTCAGGATCTTCTTCGTGCCGATCGCAAAATGAATGGGACAGTTGGGACCTCGTGATCATATGTCGGGGGCGAAGAAGATCCGAAAAGGCGGTTCCTGCAGAATTGATTGAATGTTGTGGGATTGGTTGGCAGGTAATCTCTAATGTATGGGCACATTGTGGGCTCGTTCACACTAAAGAAATGCACAGCAATTGTTTGTATGCGTTTGTGTCCATTTTTTACATTGTGTATGTTATAGATTTATATAGAAATGCATGCAAAAAATGGACAGGAATGTTTTTTTAAACACAACGGACTGGATCGCTCACGAACATAATCGAAACGTAATAGTGTGAACTGTACTACTGAATTCTATGTGTCCTTGCGTATTTAGAAATGGTCCAAAAAAACGCACCAAAAAATGGGCCCAGTGTGAACTAGTCCTTAAAATAAATGTGCACTGCCTTCTTGTTGTCAATCTGTAGAGCACTACACTGCCCTCTAGTTAAACTGCTTAGTACTGCACTTCCATCTGTGAGCCATTGTCATTACTTTAAACCATTTCCTAACCACATTACTATCCACTTGTAACACAGCTTTTAGTCATGCTCTTACTCATTCTCTTATTATGCTATCACACTGCCTGAAATTTATTATATTTTACTGGAATGGAGAATTAAAATGGCAATGTAAAGGAGCTGATGCAACAAAAGGTGTAAAATCTTGCCTATGTTAATGATCTGCAACAAGCAATCAGATGTAATGTAACTGCAGTAACCCATTAAAAATATTTAATCCGATTGGTTGTTGCAAATGAATTGCACAGGCAAACTTTGTGTCACAATTTGATCCTGCAATACATTATGCAACCCACCAAACCCAACACATTACATTACATGGGGCCCTCCTTACATTGTATTGTGCAAACATCAGTGCTGCAGAGTACACAATCACTTACAACCAGCCTAATTTGCTTTTTACAGTTCCCTTCCTGCACATCTCCAATAAACTCTTTATAATAAACATTGATCAGTGAATTATTATTATTATTATTGTGGATTTATAGAGTGCCACCGTGCTGCCCAGAATACTAGGAACTGTCCTGTGGCCAGTCCCACTGAGTGATATTTTAGTCTGGCCCTGCCTGATCATTGGAAGAAGGTTTGCCATTCTGCTCCCTAATTTGTTCTCTCCACTAAAGGGGAAATGGGATATTGTATTTCCCACTGTATTCTGAACATTAGAATTGACCAAAATCCAGTAGGTCTGAACTCCATGGGGGGAAGCGAGTATGTTAATGGTTAATCACTGATATATGGCACGAGGAGAGATTTCTTGGTGTTCGTTTAGAAGAGTGCGGAAACAAAAATCTATTATTAACTGATGACGTCCAAAGGGTAGACCATTAATAAGAATGGAGCTATCTATTTAGAACAAGGAAGCACTGATGTCTTTATAAAATAGCCTAGGGAAATGTAGTGCCCCACTGCCCCTGTCCAGTAATTCATAGTAACCAATGACATGATTTCATTTATCTAATATCTGCTGTTTGCAGTGGGTTCCCAGCCAGCTCAAGGTATTGTGTATTTACCATTCAAGGTCTATCGAAGTTTGAGGAGAAAAGTTTAGGAGAAAGTTTAAAGGGAGACTTTACCCTTATTTAAAAATTTTGTATGTATGACAATACTTTTTCTCCCTCTCAATCCCCTTGCTAGAGATTTCAGAACATTCGAGCAAGTATTCCAGTTTGCAAGCTTATTATTATTATTGTGGATTTATATAGCGCCAACATCTTCCATAGCGCTTTACAATTACATGTATACATTCACATCAGGACCTCCCCGAAAAGCTTACAATCTAAGCACATTTATTTGACACATACAACCTATCAGTATGTCTTTATGATTGTGGGGGAAACCGGAGTGCCCGGAGGAAACCCACGCAAGCACGGGGAGAACATACAAACTCCTTGCAGATGTGCCCAAGGGTGGAATCGTACTCAGCACTTCAGCACTGCAAGGCATCAGTGCTAACCACTGAGCCACCGTGCTGCTCATTTATTATCAGAAGAAGCTGATCAGTTTGTACCCAAGTCATCGGCCATGACATCACCGGCACAACTGTGATGTCACTTTTATGGCTGCGGCTTATTTTCATAAACCAAAGAACTGGAAAGAAGAATAAAACCAGTGGAGGGGATTGTAATGAATAAGATTATGAGAAAAAAGGTAAGTATTGTGGTTTCAGGGTTTGGAGGGTCTTGATATTGTCTAACCAACTCCTCCAAGTTCAATGCAACAAGAAACCACTTCCCCCACCCCCCACATTCCCTCAGTACAATGTAATGAGAAGCATTAATACATGGACAAAAAGAACAAGGACAATATTTTTACTAAAATGAGGTTTGCTCCTGTAAACAGAATTTTTATTTAAAAAAAAATAAAAGAGATACTATATACCTATATCTTGAACTTTATATAGTTATGGAACTCTATTGTGACTGCTAATATAGTTATCTAGATGAATGAGAACCTTCACAAACCTTCTCTACAGCTTTTTGTAATTAACAATGATTTTATGAGGAATGCACCAATTGCTATGCTAAATACAAACCATAATATACAATACAAGGCAGCCATTCGACCTGCAGTAAGAGTAATACAGTATTATTGGCAGTTCGGCTATTAGAACTCATTGTCAAAAATTTGAAATGGCCGAAACAAAATAGTTTTGTTCCGTTTTTGGATTCCCGGATCTCGGGAAAATCCCGAAGATCTGAAAACGGAACAAATTTACTAAGATTTTCTAATGTACGGAGCTATTTTCGATTATTTTCGGGAATAGATTTGAACGTTTGAGAATCTTCAAAATACGATCGGAGACCACTTTGAGTTTCCGATCGTATTTTCAAAGGTTTTCGATTGTTCGAGGCTATTTTTGAAAATTAACGTAATCCGTATGATTCGGACGGATCATTCGGAATTTTGGAACCGAGGGGTTCCGTGTCGGATCAGTGTCCGTGTCGGACCCGGATCCCATCTCTATCAATAAACAGTTACAGTATGTGATTGCTCAGTTCATGGACCAAAACTAAAAATTCCTTCTGATTTCAGATCAATCATTGACCAATCGGATTTGCTGTTTTGAGAGGGCTCGACCATAGCATCTGAATTCGTCCATTTTTTTATTGGTCCAAAAGCTAGCACCCTATAACATACACCAAAATAGTTGACAATTCAGAATTGTGTGACTCCTGACAAACAACAATATTTATAAACATATTTTTCATTGGTTTCAGGATGAAGGGCTGAAAGCAAAATTTCTAAACCTAATTGCTTTTTAATTAAAACAAACAGGAAGTAGGAATCCTTTCATAGAATTCTAGATTTTGTTGGTTTTCGTTCCCTCAGAGGGTTCGCAGGACAGCGGTACACTTGACGCGGAGTTTCCAGTCTGCAAATATCAACAAATATCTCTTAAGCTGGGTACACACGATAATTCAGCCGGACCAACATTTCAGTGTTTCAGTCGGTCGGGCTTAATTATTGTATGGCGGCTCCGACCAATCACCGACTGGAATTGGAAAACCATGACCGATCATGCAGTCCTCTATGGGCTGCACGATCAGTTGCGGTAACTGTCAGACGCGGCTGCTTTGCCACGACTGACCATCCTTCCTCCTGGCCGACCAGTTGAAAGTTTTGAACGGTCGTTCAGGAGAAAGAATGGTAACGTGCGTACCAGGCTTTAGGGACATTTACATCCAAAGGGAGATTCAAATAACGTTCTTATCGTTAAAAATGGTGCTAATTTTGCCCCAACCAATCAGATCTTATTTAACATTTGAAAGATAATATCTGATTGGTTGGGGCAAAATTAGCACCATTTTTAACGATAAGAACTTTTATTGAATCTCCCTGTAAGAACTGTGTTGAATAACCCTGATAGTTTCCCTTTACTTTATATCTTCGACCACTAAGCCTACATCTGAATGAATCCCTTACTGACCACTATCAGATGCGTAGGTCCCTTTAATTACAGTAAATGTCCAGATGTTTAGGTGTCAGTAAAACAATTCAGAGTTCCCTGTTGTATATAGACAGCTGCTTTCTATATACATTCCATAGAAACATTGGCATCTTGTGTAATACCGATGATATCGTAAGGCACAGACATGTTCGCAGCTGCCAATTGTATCTAGATTGCAGTCAGCTCTGCACAAGGGGAAATTCCTGGTTCTGGAATGTGCTGAATTTGGTCTTTTTAATGGCCAGAAGTTTAGCAGTGCCAGGAAAGATCTGTAGTGACCATTTGGGAATGGAGGCCATTGCAGGGATGTGTAGAGAGTTTAGAGGGTGCTGGTCGGCTAGAGTAAATTTTAAAAGATGCAGGTAAGAGATTGGAGGGTTAGTGGTCAAGTTTAGATAGGGGAGGGGGGCAGGTGTAGGGTTTATAAGGATCACAAGTGATCCCCACATTGCTTTTAGGCACGACCGTTGGGGGACCGAGGGGGCACGGTGGGCAATTAAATGTTTCCCCGAGCGCTCCCAGCACATACAATTTAATTTTTAAATGGGCAGATTTTTTTATTATTTCCCTCCACTTTTTTCTTTCCCCCAGAGTTGCAGCCTGAGACAAATGTCTCACTATGCCTCATAGTGCGGCCCTGTATCTGGGGGGATCTTTGAGTTAATTGGGTTTCTGAATAAATTACATTTTAATTTAATTACATAATTTTTTATAAGAAGAGAAAATTAAAAACTGGCAAGGTACATAGTAGTGCAGCTGAAGTACAAAATGTATTGTTCTGCTGGGTTCACAGTATGATTTATGATCCGAGACATAGCAGAGTGAATTTAAAAGCAGTTTGATTGGAAGGAAGAATTTTGTGTTTTGGTGCTAAGTATTAGAGATGTAATGTGCTTCCTAATAGAACCCAGTTTCGAATCAAATCTGAGGGTTTAGAAGTCCCTACAAAACTTTCGGAACTCCCATATTTCACTGAACACGAATTTTTGATTTTTATTGAAAATCAAAAGTAGATGATTTTCGAGAATTGAAAATAGAAAGTAGACGATTTTCTAAAAATTGAAAGTAGCCGATTTTCAAAAACAAATTCGAAAATGGAACGAAACTCAACACTCAAGTACAAACTGCTACATGGGACACACACAAATAAAACTTATCACTGTTTGGATGCTGCACCAAGAAATAAACCCAGCCCTCCAAGTGAACATTACAGATCCCTCCCTGAACCATAGTCTAAAATCAGCACAGCTGTGTGATAAAGATGAGGAAGATTTTGGAAAAATGATTCTCATAACATGTCTACAGTGAACATTAATTCAGGAATATTCTTGGTATTGCTGTAGATTTGTGGCATTTGGAAGCCAAACATTATTTAGTTATTTGGGATGTGTTAGAGAATTGTTCCCCCATGACAGATCTCATTATGTGTTTCCCCAGTAACATACAGTATCTATGTGTAACCAATAGATCTATACAGTATCAATGTGTAACCAATAGATCTATACAGTATCAACGTGTAACCAATATATCTATACAGTATCAATGTGTAACCAATAGATCTATACATTATCTATGTGTAACCAATAGATCTATACAGTATCAATGTGTAACCAATAGATCTATACAGTATCAGTGTGTAACCAATAGATCTATGCAGTATCTATGTGTAACCAATAGATCTATACAGTATCAATGTGTAACCAATAGATCTATACAGTATCAATGTGTAACCAATAGATCCTTACAGATCAATGGGTAACCAATAGATCTATACAGTATAATGTATACCAATAGATCTATACAGTATGTGTAACCAATAGATCTAACAGTATATGTGTAACCAATAGATCTACAGTACAATGTGTGTAACCAATAGATCTATACAGTACTGTGTGTAACAATAGATCTATACCGTAATCGTGTGTAAACCAATAGATTTATACAGTATCAATGTGTAACCAATTGATCATACAGTATCAAGTGTAACATAGATCATAAGTATCAATGTAACCAATAGATCTATACAGTATCAATGTAACCAATAGATCTATACAGTATCTGTGTGTAACCAATAGATACTATACGTATCAATGTGTAACCAATAGATCTATATAGTATCATGTGTAACCAATAGATCTTACAGTATCAATGTGTAACCAATAGATCTATACAGATAATGTGTAAACAATAGATCTATACAGTATATATGTTAACCAAGAGATCTATACAGTATCGTGTGTACAACCAAAGATCTATACAGTATCAATGTGTAACCAATAGATCTATACAGTATAATGTGTAACCAATAGATCTATACAGTATATCTGTTAACCAATAGATCTATACAGTATCAATGTGTAACCATAGATCTATACAGTATATATGTATAACCAATAGATCTATACAGTATCAATGTGTAACCAATAGATCTATATCAGTTCAATGTGTAACCAATAGATCTATACAGTATATAGTTAACCAATGATCTCTACAGTATATATGTAACCAAGATCTATACGTATATTGTATAACCAATAGATCTATACAGTATCAATGTGGAACCAATAGATCTAACAGTATCAATGTGTAACCAATAGATCTATACAGTATATATGTTAACCAATAGATCTATACAGTATATATGTATAACCAATAGATCTATACAGTACAATGTGTAACCAATAGATCTATACAGTATCAATGTGTAACCAATAGATCTATACAGTATATGTGTACCATAGATCTATACAGTATCAATGTGTAACCAATAGATCTATACAGTATCAATGTGTAAACCAATAGATCTATACAGTATCTGTAGTGTAACCAATAGATCTATACAGTATCTGTGTAACCATAGATTATACAGTATCAATGTGTAACAATAGATATTACAGTATCAAGTGTAACATAGATATTACAGTATCAAGTGTACCAATAGATCTATACAGTATCAATGTGTAACCAATAGATCTATACAGTATCTGTGTGTAACCAATAGATCTATACAGTATCAATGTGTAACCAATAGATCTATACAGTATCAATGTGTAACCAATAGATCTATACAGTATCAATGTGTAACAATAGATCTTACAGTTCAATGTGTAACCAATAGATTATACAGTATATATGTATAACCAATAGATCTATACAGTATCTGTGTGTAACCAAAGATCTATACAGTATCAATGTGTAACCAATAGATCTATACAGTATCAATGTGTAAATGTAACCATAGATCTATACAGTATCATGTGTAACCAATAGATCTATACAGTATATATGTATAACCAATAGATCTATACAGTATCAATGTGTAACCAAGATCTTTACAGTAATATGTATAACAATAGACTATACAGTATCAATGTGTAACCAATAGATCTATCAGTATCAATGTGTAACCAATAGATCTATACAGTATATATGTGTAACCAATAGATCTATACAGTATATCTGTGTAACCAATAGATCTATACAGTATATATGTATAACCAATAGATCTATAAGTATCAATGTGTAACCAATAGATCTATACAGTATCAATGTGTAACCAATAGATCTATACAGTATATATGTATAACCAATAGATCTATACAGTATATATGTATAACCAATAGATCTATACAGTATCAATGTGTAACCAATAGATCTATACAGTATCAATGTGTAACCATAGATCTATACAGTATCAATGTGTAACCAATAGATCTTACAGTATTATGTATAACCAATAGATCTAAGTATCAAGTGTAACCAATAGATCTAACAGTATCAATGTGTAACAATAGCTATACAGTATCATGTGTAACCAATAGATCTATACAGTATATATGTGTAACCAATAGATCTATACAGTATATATGTATAACCAATAGATCTATACAGTACAATGTGTAACCAATAGATCTATACAGTATCATGTGTAACCAATAGATCTATACAGTATCAATGTAACCAATAGATCTATACAGTATATATGTGTAACCAATAGATCTATACAGTATCAATGTGTAACAATAGATCTATACAGTATATATGTGTAACCAATAGATCTATACAGTATCAATGTGTAACCAATAGATCTATACAGTATCAATGTGTAACCAATAGATATACAGTATCAATGTGTAACCAATAGATCTATACAGTATCAATGTGTAACCAATAGATCTATACAGTATATATGTGTAACCAATAGATCTATACAGTATCAATGTGTAACCAATAGATCTATACAGTATCAATGTGTAACCAATAGATCTATACAGTATCAATGTGTAACCAATAGATCTATACAGATATATGTATAACCAATAGATCTATACAGTACAATGTGTAACCAATAGATATACAGTATCAATGTGTAACCAATAGATCTATACAGTATATATGTATAACCAATAGATCTATACAGTATCAATGTGTAACCAATAGATCTATACAGTATCAATGTGTAACCAATAGATCTATACAGTATATATGTATAACCAATAGATCTATACAGTATATATGTATAACCAAGTGAAAAGCAAATGTAAAGCCTAAACTCCATTTCAAATTGATTTCATCCCAGACCCTGATGGTTTGAAATGGCTGCCCAGTCCTATGATAAATTGACCATATGGATGATTTCCACTGCGACAAGGTCCTTTTTTAGTTTCTGTAATGGTGAATGAGGGGAATGGAAAACCCTGCCAGACAGGGAAATCAGATTTATTATGGGGCCCAGGGGAACTGCTGTAACTATTTCTTAAAGTAATATGAAAGTCCAAATAGTTTTTTTCCATTTGATCTCCTAGATCTTCTCTGTTTTCCATTTATAATATTACTACTAACCTAATACGCCGTGATTGTCATAGACGATGCTCCCATCTTCCTCCGATCTATTTCTGCAAATGGGAAATGACTGGGGTGTAAGACTGGGGTGTTGGGGCCCCCCAGGAAATCTGTGGCCCACCAGGACGTGTTTAGGGACCCACCTGCATAACAGGGATGGAGGCAAGGCCACAAATAGCCCAGCCCCGAATGCCATGCCCCCAGCATCACAGACACACTAATAAATGTCACGCCCACATCACAGTTAAGCCCTGTCCACCCTAGAACCCTTCAAACCATGACAGTCCCATATGTAGTATCTCTATTATCACACATTTACATATCTATCTTACTCCTATCGACTCCTATTGTTTATTATAATACATTTCATATCTCTATTATCCCCATTTACATATCTATCTTACTCCTATCGACTCCTATTGTTTATTATAATACATTTCATATCTCTATTATCCCCATTTACATATCTATCTTACTCCTACCGACTCCTATTGTTTATTATAATACATTTCATATCTCTATTATCCTCATTTACATAATCTATCTTACTCCTACCGACTCCTATTGTTTATTATAATACATTTCATATCTCTATTATCCCCATTTACATATCTATCTTACCCCTACCGACTCCTATTGTTTACTATAATACATTTCATATCTCCATTATCCCCATTTACATATCTATCTTACTCCTACCGACTCCTATTGTATTGTTTATTATAATACATTTCATATCTCTGTTATCCCCATTTACATATCTATCTTACCCCTACCGACTCCTATTGTTTATTATAATACATTTCATCTCTATTATCCCCATTTACATATCTATCTTACCCCTAACGACTCCTATTGTTATTATATACATCATATCCTATTATCCCCATTTACAATCTATCTTACCCCTACGACTCCTATTGTTTATTATAATACATTTCATATCTCTATTATCCCCATTACATTCTACTTACCCCTACGACTCCTATTGTTTATTATAATACATTCATAACTCTATTATCCCCATTACATACTATCTTACTCCTATCGACTCCTATTGTTTATTATAATTTTCATTTAATCTCTATTATCCCCATTTACATATCTATCTTACTACCGACTCCTTTGTTTATTATAATACATTTCATATCTATTATCCCCATACATATCTATCTTACCCACCAAGCCTATTGTTTATTATAATACATTCATATCTCTATTATATCCATTACACATCTATCTTATACCGACTCTATTGTTTATTAAATACATTCATATCTCTATTATCTCATTACATATCTATCTTACCCCTACGAATCCATTGTATTATAATACATTTTATATCTCTATATCCCCATTACAATCTATCTTACCCCTACCGACTCCTATTGTTTTATATACATTTCATATCTCTATTATCCCCATTTACATATCTATCTTACTCCTATCGACTCCTATTGTTTATTATAATACATTTCATATCTCTAATCCCCCATTTACATATTATTACTCCTACGACTCCTATTGTTATATAATACATTTCATATCTCTATTCTCCCATTTACATACATTCTTACTCTACGACTCCTATGTTTATTATAAACATTCATATCTCTATTATCCCATTTACATACTCATATTACCCTACCGACTTATTGTTTATTATAATACATTTATCTCTATATCACCCATTTACATATCTATCTTACTCCGACCGACTATATGTTTATTATAATACATTTCCTATCTTATTATCCCCATTTACATATCTATCTTACCCCTACCGATCTCCTATTGTTTATTATAATACATTTCATATCTCTATTATCCCCATTTACATATTATCTTACCCTACCGACTCCATTGTTATTTATAATACATTTCATATCTTATTATCTATTTACATATCTACACCTACCGACTCCTATGTATTATAATACATTTCAAATCTCTATTATCCCCATTTACATATCTTAACCCCTACCGACTCCTATTGTTTTATAATACATTTCATATCTCTATTATCCCCATTTACATATCTATCTTACCCTACGATCCTATTGTTATTATAATACATTTCATATCTCTATTATCCCATTTACATATCTATCTTACCCCTACCGACTCCTATTGTTTATTATCATACATTTCATATCTCTATTATCCCCATTTACATACTATCTTACCCCTACCGACTCCTATTGTTTATATAATACATTCTATATCTCTCTATTATCCCATTTACATCTATCTACCCTACCGACTCCTATTGTTTATTAATACATTTCATATCTCTATTATTCCCATTTACAATCTATCTTCCCTACCGACTCCTATTGTTTATTATAAACATTTCATATCTCTATATCCCCATTTACATATCTATCTTCTTCCCCTACCGACTCCTATGTTTATTATAATACATTTCATCTCTATTATCCCCATTTACATATCTATCTTACCCCTACCGACTCCTATTGTTTATTATAATCTTCATATCTTATTATCCCCATTTACATAACTATCTTACCCCTACCGACTCCTATTGTTTATTATATACATTTAATCTCTATTATCCCCATTTACATATCTATCTTACCCCTACCGACTCCTATTGTTTATATATAATTTCATCTTATTATCCCCATTTACATATCTACTTACCCTACCGACTCCTATGTTTATTATAATACTTTATATCTCTATTATCCCCATTTACATATCTATCTTACCCTACCGACTCCTATTGTTTATTATAATACAGTTTCATATCTCTTATCCCCATTTACATATCTACTTACCCCTACCGATCCTAGTTTATTATAATACGTTTCATATCTCTATTATCCCCATACATATCTATCTTACCCTACCGACTCCTATTGTATTAAATACATTCATATCTCTATTATCCCCATTTACATATCTATCTTACCTACCGAATCCTAGTTTATTATAATACATTTCTATCTCATTATCCCCATTTACATATTCTATCTTACCCCTACCGACTCCTAGTTTATTATAATACATTCTATATCTCCATTATCCCATTTACATCTATCTTACCCCTACGACTCCTATTGTTTATTAATACATTTCTATCTCTATTATCCCCATTTACCTATTCTATCACCCCTACCGACTCCTATTGTTTATTATAATACATTTCATATCTCTATTATCCCCATTTACATATATATCTTACCCTAACGACTCCTTTTGTTTTTATATAATACATTTCATATCTCCATTATTCCATTTACATATCTATCTTACCCTACCGACTCCTATTGTTATTATAATACATTTCATATCTCTATTATCCCCATTTACATATCTATCTTACCTACCGACTCCTATTGTTATTATAATACATTTCATATCTCTATTATCCCATTTACTATCTATCTTACCGCTACCGACTCCTATTGTTTATTATAATACATTCATATCTCTCCATTATCCCCATTTACATATCTATCTTACCCCTACCGACTCCTATTGTTTATTATAATACGTTTCATATCTCTATTATCCCCATTTACATATCTATCTTACCCTACCGACTCCTATTGTTTATTATAATACATTTCATATCTCTATTATCCCCATTTACATATCTATCTACCTAACGACTCTATTGTTTATTATAAACATTTCATATCTCTATTATCCCCATTTACATATCTATCTTACCTACCCGACTCCTATTGTTTATTATAATACATTCATATCTCATATCCCATTTACATATCTATCTTACCCCTACCGACTCCTATTGTTTATATATACATTTCATATCTCTATTATCCCATTTACATATCTATCTTACCCTACCGACTCCTATTGTTATTATAATACATTTCATATCTTATTTCCCCATTTACATATCTATCTTACCCCTACCGACTCCTATTGTTTATTATAATACATTTCATATCTCTATTATCCCCATTTACATATCTATCTTACCCCTACCGACTCCTATGTTTATTATAATACATTTCATCTCTATTATCCCCATTTACATATCTATCTTACCCTACCACGATCCTATTGTTTATTATAAACATTCATATCTCTATTATCCCCATTTACATATCTATCTTACCCCTACCGACTCTATTGTTTATATAATACATTTCATATCTCTATTATTCTATTTACATATATTACCCCTACCGACTCCTATTGTTTATATAATACATTTCATATCTCTATTATCCCCATTTACATATCTTACCCCTACCGACTCATACTGTTTATATAATACATTTCATATCTCTATTATCCCCATTTACATATCTATCTTAACCTACCGACTCCTATTGTTTATATAATACATTTCATATCTCTATTATCCCATTTACATATCATATTACCCCACCGACTCCTATTGTTTATTATATACATTTATATCTCTAATCCCCATTAATATCTATCTTACCCCTACCGACTCCTATTGTTTATTATAATACATTATATCTCTATTATCTCCCATTTACACATCTATCTACCCCTACCGACTCCTATGTTATTATAATACATTTCATATCTCTATTATCCCATTTAACATATCTTTACCCCCTACCGACTCCTATTGTTATTATATAACATTTCATATCTCTATTATCCCCATTTACATATCTATCTTACCCCTACCGACTCCTATTGTTTATTATATAATACATTTCGGATCTTATTATCCATTACATATCTATCTACCCTACCGACTCCTATTGTTTATTATAATACGTTTCATATCTCTATTATCCATTTACATATCTATTTACCCCTACCGACTCCTATGTTTTATAATACATCCATATCTATTATTCTCCATTTACATCTATCTTACCCCTACCGACTCCTATTGTTTATTATATACATTTCTGATCTCTATTATCCCCATTTACAATCTATTACCCCTACCGACTCCTATTGTTATTATAATACTTCATATCTCTATTATCCCCATTTACATATCTATCTTACCCTACCGACTCCTATGGTTATTTTATAATATTTCATATCTCTATTATCCCCATTACATATCTATCACCCCTACCGACTCCTATTGTTTATTATAATACATTTCATATCTCTATTATCCCCATTTACATATCATCTTACCCTACCGACTCCTATTGTTTATATATAACATTCGATCTCATTATCCCCATTACATTCTACTTACCCCCTACCGACTCCTATGTGTTATTATAATACATTTCATATCTCCATTATCCCCATTTACATATCTATCTACCCCTACCGACTCCTATTGTTTATTATAATACATTTCATATCTCTATCCCCATTTACATATCTATCTTACCCTACGAATCCTATTGTTTATATAATACATTTCAATCTCTATTATCCCCATTTACATAATACTTACCTACGACTCCTATGTTATTATAACATTCGTATCTCTATATCCCCATTACATACTATCTTACCACCGACTCCATGTATATAATACATTCGTATCCTATACCCCAACATACACTACCACCACCTAGACCTCCTGTTCTATTGTTATTATATACATTTTATCTCTATTATCCCATTACATATATATCTTACCCCTACCGACTCCTATGTTTATTATATAACATTTCTATCTTCTATTATCCCCATTTACATATCTTATCTACCCCTACCGACTCCTTGTTTATTATAATACATTCATATCTCCTATCCCATTTACAATATATCTTACCTACCGACTCCTTGTTATTATAATACATTTCATTCTCCATTATCCCCATTTACATATCTCTCTACCCCTACGACTCCTATGTTTATTATAATACATTTCATATCTCTATTATCCCCATTTACATTATATCTTACCCCTACCGATCTATTTGTTTATTATAATACATTTCATACTCCATTATCCCCATTTACATATCATCTTACCCCTACCGACTCTATTGTTTATTATAATACATTTCAATTCTCCATTATCCCCATTTACATATCTATCTTACCCTACCGACTCTATTGTTTATATAATAAATTTCATATCTCTATTATCCCCATTTACATATCTATCTTACCCTACCGACTCATTGTTATTATAATACATTTCATATCTCCATTATCCCCATTTACATATCTATCTTACCCTACCGACTCCTATTGTTTATTATAAACATTTCATATCTCTATTATCCCCATTTACATATCTATCTTACCGCTACAGACTCTATTGTTTATTATAATACATTTCATATCTCTATTATCCCCATTTACATATCTATCTTACGCTACCGACTCCTATTGTTTATAATACATTTCATATCTATATCCCCATTTACATATCTATCTACCGCTACGACTCCTATGTTATTATAATACAATTTCATATCTCATATATCCCATTTACATATCTATCTTACCGCTACCGACTCCTATTGTTTATTATAATACATTTCAACTCTATTATCCCCATTTACATATCTATCTTACCCTACCGACTCATATTGTTATTATATACATTTCATATCTCTATTATCCCCATTTTACATATCTATCTTACCCCTACCGACTCCTATTGTTTATTTATAATACATTTCATATCTCCATTATCCCATTTACATATCTATCTTACCCCTACCGACTCCTATTGTTTATTATATACCTTTCATATCTTATTATCCCCATTTACATATCTATCTTACCCTACCGACTCCTATTGTTATTATAATACATTTCATATCTATATCCCATTTACATATCTATCTTACCCCTACCGACTCTATTGTTTATTATAATACATTCATATCTCTATTATCCCCATTTACATATCTATCTTACCCCTACCGACCCTATTGTTTATTATAACATTCGGATTCTCTATTATCCCCATTTATATTATCTTACCCTACCGACTCCATTGTTTATTATAAACATTTCGGATCTTATTATCCCATTTACATATCTATCTTACCCCTACCGACTCCTATGTTATTATATACATTTCATATCTCTATACCCATTTACATATCTATCTTACCCCTACCGACTCCTATTGTTTATTATAATACATTTCGGATCTCTATTATCCCATTTACATATCTCATCTTACCCTACCGACTCCTATGTTATTATAATACATTTCGGATCTCTATATCCCCATTTACATATCTATCTTACCCTACCGACTCCTATTGTTTATTATAATACATTTCATATCTCTTTATCCCCATTTACATATCTATCTTACCCACCGACTCTATTGTTTATTATAATACATTTCGGTCTCTATATCCCCATTTACATATCTATCTTACCCTACCGACTCCTATTGTTATTATAATACATTTCATCTATTATCCCATTACATATCTATCTTACCCTACCGACTCCTATTGTTTATTATAATACATTTCGGATCTCTATTATCCCCATTTACATATCTATCTTACCCCTACCGACTCCTATTGTTTATTATGATACATTTCATATCATTCTCCCATTTACATATCTATCTTACCCTACCGACTCCTATTGTTTATTATAAACATTTCGGATCTCTATTATCCCCATTTACATATCTATCTTACCCCTACCGATACCTATTGTTTTATATAATAATTCATATCTCTATTATCCCCATTTACATATCTATCTTACCCTACCGACCCCTATTGTTTATTATAATAAATTCGGATCTCTATTATCCCCATTTACATATTATCTTACCTACCGACTCCTATTGTTTATTATATACATTTCAATCTCTATTATCCCATTTACATATTATCTTAAACTACCGACTCCTATTGTTTATTATAATACATTTCGTATCTATTATCCCATTTACATATCTATCTTACCACCTACGACTCCTATTGTTTATTATAATACATTCATATCTCTATTATCCCCTTTACATATCTATCTTACCGCTACGACTCCTATTGTTTATTATATACATTTCATATCTCTATTATCCCATTTACATATCTATCTTACCCTACCGACTCCTATTGTTATTATATATACATTTCATATCTCTATTATCCCATTTACATATCTATTACTCTACGACTCCTATGTTTATTATAATACATTCATATCTCTATTATCCCCATTTACAATCTATCTTACTACTACCGACTCCTATTGTTTATTTAAATACATTTAGTATCTCTATTATTACACATTTACATATCTATCTTACCTACCGACTCCTATTGTTATTATAATACATTTCATATCCTATTATCCCCATTTACATATCTATCTTACCCCACCGACTCCTATTGTTTATTATAATACATTTCATATCTCTATTATCCCATTACATATCTATCTTACCCTACCGACTCCTATTGTTTATTATAATACATTTCATATTCTTATTATCCCCATTTACATATCTATTACCCTACGACTCCTATTGTTATTATAATACATTTATATCTCTATTATCCATTTACATATCTATCTTACTCCTACCGACTCCTATGTTTATTATATACATTCATATCTCTATTATCCCCATTTACATATCTATCTTACCCCTACGACTCCTATTGTTTATATAAACATTTCATATCTCTATTATCCCCATTTAATATCTATCTTACTTACCGACTCCTATTGTTTATTATATACATTTCATATCTCTATTATCCCCATTTACATATCTATCTCACCGCTACCGACATCCTATTGTTTATTATAATACATTCATATCTCATTATCCCCATTTACATATCTACTACTCCTATCGACTCCATTGTTATTATAATACATTTCATATCTCATATCCCCATTTACATATCTATCTTACCCCTAACGATCCTATTGTTTATTATAATACATTTCATATCTCTATTATCCCCCATTTACATATCTATCTTACCTCTACTGACTCCTATTGTTTATTATAATACATTTCATATCTCTATTATCCCCATTTACATATCTATCTTACCCCTACAGACTCCTATTGTTTATTGTAACATATTTCATATCGCTATTATCCCCATTTACATATCTATCTTACTCCTACCGACTCCTATTGTTTATTATAATACATTTCATATCTCTATTATCACCATTTCCATATCTATCTTACTCCTACCGACTCCTATTGTTTATTATAATACATTTCATATCTCTATTATCACCATTTAATATTTCTCTTACCCCAATCTTAACCCCTACCGACTCCTTTTGTTATTATAATACATTTCATATCTCCATTATCCCCATTTACATATCTATCTTACCCCTACCGACTCCTATTGTTTTTTAATACATTTCATATCTCATTATCCCCATTTACATATCTATCTTACCACCCTACGACTCCTCTTTGTTTATTATAAAATCATTTCATATCTCTATTATCCCCATCATTACATATCTATCTTACCCTACCTACCGACTCCTATTGTTTATTATAATACATTTCATATCTCATTATCCCCATTTACATATCTATCTTACCGCCTACCGACTCCTATTGTTTATTATAATACATTTCATATCTCTATTATTCCATTCCCCATTTACATATCTTTCTATACTCCACCACTACCTACAGACTCTAGTTTTATATAATACATTTCATATCTCTATTATCCCCATTTACATATCTACTTACTGCTACCACCGACTCCTATTGTTTATTATAATACATTTCATATCTCTATTATCCCCCATTCATATCTATCATCTATCTTACCGCTACGACTCCTATTGTTTATTATATACATTTCATACTCTATATCCCCATTTACATATCTATCTTATCCGCACCACGATCCTATTGTTTATTATAATACATTTCATATCTCTATTATCCCCATTTACATATCTATCTTACCCTACCGACTCCTATTGTTTATTATATCATTTCATATCCTATTATCCCCATTTACATATCTACTTACCCGACCGACTCCTATTGTTTATTATAATACATTTTCATCTCTCATTATCCCCATTTACATATCTATCTTACCCCTACCGACTCCTATTGTTTATTATATACATTTCATATCTCTATTATCCCCATTTACATTCTATCTTACCCTACCGACTCCTATTGTTTTATATAATACATTTCATATCTCTTATCCCCTTTACATATCTATCTTACCCCTACCGACTCCTATTGTTTATTATAAACATTTCATATCTCTATTATCCCCATTTACACATATCTATCTTACCCTACCACTACTCCTATTGTTTATTAAATACATTTATCTCTATTATCCCCATTTACATATCTATCTTACCCCTACCGACTCCTATTGTTTATTATAATACATCATCTCTATTATCTCCATTACATATCTATCTTACCCCTACGACTCCTATTGTTTATTATAATACATTTCATATCTCTATTATCCTCCATTTACATATCTATCTTACCCCTACCGACTCCTATTGTTTATTATAATACATTTCGGATCTCTATTATCCCCATTTACATATCTATCTTACCCCTACGACTCCTATTGTTTTTATAAATACATTTCGGATCTCTACATCCCCCATTTACATATCTATCTTACCCTACCTACCGACTCCTATTGTTTTTATAATACATTTCATATCTCTATTATCCCCATTTACATATCTATCTTACCCCTACCACGACTCCTATTGTTTATTATAATACATTTCGGATCTCTATTATCCCCATTTACATATCTATCTTACCCCTACCGACTCCTATTGTTTATTATATACATTTCGATCTCTATTATCCCCATTTACATATCTATCTTACCCCTACCTCCGACTCCTATTGTTTATTATAATACATTTCGGATCTCTATTATCCCCATTTACATATCTATCTTACCCCTACCCCGACTCCTATTGTTTATTATGATACATTTCATATCTCTATTATCCCATTTACATATCTTCTTACCCCTACGACTCCTATTGTTTATTATAATACATTTCGGATCTCTATATCCCCATTTACATATCTATCTTACCCCTACCGACTCCTATTGTTTTTATAATACATTTCATATCTCTATTATCCCCATTTACATATCTATCTTACCCCTACCGACCCCTATTGTTTATATATACTTCGGATCTCTATTATCCCCATTTACATATCTATCTTACCCCTACCGACTCCTATTGTTTATTATGATACATTTCATATCTCTATTACCCCCATTTACATATGTATCTTACCGTACCGACGACTCCTATTGTTTATTTATAATACATTTCGTATCTCTATTATCCCCATTTACATATCTACTTACCCCTACCACGACTCCTATTGTTTTATATAATACATTTCATATCTCTATTATCCCCATTTACATATCTATCTTACCGCTACAACTAACCGACTCCTATTGTTTATTTATGAACATTCATATCTCTATTATCCCCATTTACATATCTATCTTACCCCTACCGACTCCTATTGTTTATTATAATACATTTCATATCTCTATTATCACTCATTTACATATCTATCTTACTCCTATCGACTCCTATTGTTTATTATATAATTTCATATCTTTATCACCCATTAACATATCTATCTATCACCCTACCGACTCCTATGTTTATTATAATACATTTCTATCTCTATTATCACACATTTACATATCTATCTTACTCCTACCGACTCCTATTGTTTATTATAATACATTTCATATCTCTATTATCCCCATTTACATATCTATCTTACCCCTACCGACTCCTATTGTTTATTATAATACATTTCATATCTCTATTATCCCCATTTACATATCTACTTACCTCCCTACACGTCCTATTGTTTATTATAATACATTTCATATCTCTATTACCCCATTTCATATCTATCTTACCCTACCGACTCCTATTGTTTATTATAATACATTTCATATCTCTATTATCACACATTTACATATCTATCTTCCTACCACCGACTCCTTTGTTTATTATGATACATTCATATCTCTATTATCCCCATTTACATATCTATCTTACCCTACCGACTCCTTTGTTTATTATAATAACTTTCATATCTCATTATCCCCCATTTACATATCTATCTTACGCTACCGACCAGACTCCTATTGTTTATTATAATACATTATATCTCTATTATCCCCATTTACATCTCTATCTCACATACTACCCCATACTACCCCCTCTATTGTTTATTATAATACATTCATATCTCTATTATCCCCATTACATATCTATCTTACCCTACGACTCCTATTGTTTATATAATACATTCATACTCTATTATTCCCCATTTACATATCTATCTTACCCTACCGACTCCTATGTTTATTATATACATTTCATATCTCTATTATCCCCATTTACATATCTATCTCTACCACCTACCGACTCCTATTGTTTATATAATACATTTCATATCTCTATTATCCCCATTTACATATCTATCTACCCACCCACCGACTCCTATTGTTTTTATAATACATTTCATATCTCTATTATCCCCCATTTCATATCTATCTTACCCCTACCGACTCCTATTGTTTATTATAATACATTTCATATCTCTATTTCCCCATTTACATATCTATCTTACCCCTACCCGACTCCTATTGTTTATTATAATACATTTCATATCTCTATTATCCCCATTTACATATCTATCTTACCCTACGACTCCTATTGTTTATTATAATACATTTCATATCTCTATATCCCCCTTTATACTATCTATCTACCCCTACCGACTCCTATTGTTTATTATAATCATTTCATATCTCTATTATCCAATTTACATATCTATCTTACCTACCCTACCCGATCCTATTGTTTATTATAATACATTTCATATTCTCTCATTTCTCCACTTTACAGTATCTATCTTACCCCTACCGACTCCTATTGTTTATTATAATACATTTCATATCTCTATTATCCCCATTTACATATCTATCTTACCCCTACTGACACCTATTGTTTATTATAATACATTTCATATCTCTATTATCACACATTTACATATCTATCTTACTTCTACTGTTTTTTTTTTCCTATTGTTTTTTAAAATGCATTTCTTACTGTCCCTTTGGCTCTGAATTAGCCCACCGGTGGATTCCCTTGTAACCCTGTGGGCCAGTCTGACTCTAACTGCACCAGTCACGAAGGACCATGTGAAACATCAAAGCTAAAACATTTCCGCTGTAAAATTCCAACATTCACAATTACAATAGTGAAGAAGAGAAAAATGCACAGGGCCCCATGTATTATCATTGTATCAGTGCTTGTGCATTTAATTAAAGCGTATTGGGTTTTACTATAATTTTATGATAATACAAATGAAAACCTTTCAACCATATCAAGCTAACTCCAGTATGGAAAGTCCTAAAATTACCATGGGCCATTTCTCTAGGCTCGGGAAAAGAGGTTTCCCTGTTCTATGCGTTGGACTAGCTTTCCACTCACCCATTGGCTTTCATAAGATGCACAGCATCATTCAAACGCAGAAGGATTCCAGATGAAGGGATGGTTTGAGTGTGCTATTACCACATGGAAGATGGGCCTGTCTTGCTGTAGGGGAACTAAATTATATCTGTACAAGTGCATTAATAATACAACAGGAGGTGGGATTATTTGAATTAGAGCCACCCTACTTCCTAATTAAAGGCAGTGAGTGAACGCTTTATACATTAGTCCAATGCACCTTTCCCAATCAAATGCAACCTAACAGGAGAGGGGTTTCCAGCCTGGGGAAATAATAGGACCTTTCATACTAAGGTTACCTTGACATTTAATAATTATAGATAAACCCCCTATGTTTTTTTATTTATACCTGCACAGACAAAAAAAATAATACAAAAGGCCTACATATTAACCATAGTAGTGAAGGTTAAGTAAAGAAATACTCACATGTAGTTTCTTTCTTTCTGCCTTACCCATAATCCTACCTAAAGCTAGCTGACATACTACTATACTCATTGTACAAGATCAATGCACATTCCTAGGCCCCATACAATATCATATTATCTGCACACTGGCATACATTATAATCAAAGAGGTTTTAGTATACATTACTGTGATCACATGAATGAAAAGTCTTCCAACCACGTCAAGGTAACCCCAGCCTGGAAGGTCCTAACTTCTAACCTTTTTTACTTCAATTACCATTAGCAAACGTTTGCATTTCTCATAGTTGTGCACTGGATATAACAGGCTCTCACTTCCCCCCAACCCTGTGGCTTTTTAAAACGAGGGCAGAGGCCATCCATCCACTGCTTTATATTAAAGGCATAGGACCTCCCATAAAAGGGGCATGTTGGGGGTGCTATAACCACATGGAAGCTTGACCTGGCTTCCCAATAAATACATACAATACAAGGATTGTGGAAGCACTCCAATTAGGCTAACACCCCCAACACGCCCCTTTTATGGGAGGTCCTATGCCTTTAATATAAAGGCACATTCCCGGGTATTGTCAACATATTTTTGTACAAGTCATACTGAATTGAGAAAGCCAGTCAGATAAGTAGAGAAATGTCTTCAAGAACTAAACTTAAGTCCAGTTGATCTAACGGAATACAACAGATATCTTCATATCTACAAGTAGAATTCCGGACACAGTTCTTTCTAGAATCTCATACTCTTAGAAGATTTTTTGAAAAAAATTTGCCAAAAACCACATTTCCAATGAAACCCACTTAATATTAATTTCACACATTGTGATCGGCATGAGATCACAATGAGAAAATGTGGATCGCATGATTTACGAATGGCAACGCAGCGCTCCCTAAAGCACTAGTGTGGCCACATCAACTGGGCCACACTAGTGTGTGCTTTTAAAAGCACGATCAGATCATGTGGCCTAGCTCTTAAGCCTCTCTGCAGTTTTCTCATTCAAACCCCCCAGTTCCATCAGGCCCAGTAACACAGATTACCTGTGCAAATAAAGGAGTGTGCAATTAGCTATTTAATACAGCTGATCATGGTGCAGAGGGCCATTCTTCGTCCCAGGGTCACAGGGGCAGTTACTACTACTACTGCCATCCACAGTACAGTGTTTCTACTTGACTTTCTCATTGTGTTGGAAAAAAAGTCCATTCTATGGCACCTAACCCTTAAAGCACTACTTTCTAGAAAATGCAGAGTTTCCTTAAATATCCTTTTATTCTGACCTGCACAGCAATGTCCCATCACACTTTTGTAGCTTTTTGGACAAAACAAAATGTACACATTAAAAACACATCTACGTGGAAAATAACTCAGACACGGCTAGTATTACGTCTCATGTGGAATTTGTCATTATTCACACATTCCGTGTCAGCAAGTTATCATATACAAAACTTAACCTAAACCATAAAGCCGTCATTCAGGTTTTTAAAAATGAGTTTATTTTCCCCTCTGGGCAAAATATGAGAAGTTTAAAGCATAACAATAAAATCTGTCAATACCTGTAACTCTCTGCAAGCTTGTCCAACAGAAACAGCAGGGAAATGGTATATTTCTTGTACAGGAATATGGGACAGCTCAATTTAGGATTTATATGTTTATGTCCACCCCCAAGACCAAAAATGAGGAAGAGTTGTGAAATCCTACCAAACCTAGACCTCACTAGGTCTCAAAACCCCAAATCAGCTCTTAAATGTGCATGGAAAATGGGTTTTTTAAATTCACTTTTTATTACAAACTGAGCTACAAGAAGAAGAAATCTATCAAAGATTAGAACTCACTAAGAAGTGCAAGATGTAAAAAATTATGAAAAAAATTGTTCATTTAAAAATACAGTTAAAGGGAAAGTTCAGCACAAATGTGTGTGATTTCAAGAAAAAAGTTTAATTTCTCATAACCTGCCCATTCATTGATTTTTCTGTACAATAATAAATGCTTCCAAAACATTGACTTTCTGGTTGCAGGACCCCTAATAGTGTTTGTTATGGTCTCAGTCCCTGGGTTGATTCAGTTGCTCAGTAGAGATCTGAGCATGTTTGACCCATCCACCAGCCAATCAGTAGAAATTACTGTTAGGAACATTCCAAGGAAGTGGTGCATCCTGGGAAGAAGAACAGAAACTGAAATCGCAGCTCATTACTGACCACAGCAAATCATAGCAAAGGGAATGAAATCAATTGATTTTTCAAAAACTTGTAGATATGTATATCACCTAGGAACGTGTAATATGCATTATTTATTTAATGGGCATGTCCACCCTTAAAACAAAAAAACTGGTGACTTGCCAGTTATCAGCCTGCAATCCCAACTGCAATTTTTACCAGATATTTAATAAGTTCTGGTTTGTTTTGGCAAAGGTATCTGCCTCCTCCCTCTGCTCAAAGAGCTTTTTATATGCTTGAACATGTGCAGAATATGTATCATAGGAAACAGCAGTCAATCATTGGTTGTGATATCAGCAGTGACAGCCTTGACTGACTGCATAGAGGGAGGAGCCAGCTTACTCTGCCAGAATGGGGATAATCATATCTGGTTTATACGTTATCAAATAATGTAATGAATATATCAGTTGGGGTAGGTTACTGACATGTGACTGTTTTTTTTTTGTTTTAAGGTGGACATGATCTTTAAATAATGCTTTTTTTCACTGAACTTCCACTTATGGGAGCTGCTATGATTTAAATAGATTAATTGCATTCATTTTTCTGCATTTATTTTAGTATGTGCCTCCTCATTTTATATGAATTGTAAAAGGACATATATACCAAACATCAGATCAATTCCTTATACGTGTTTGGTCCAAAGCCCTTCTGCAAAAAGAAAATTATTATAAACCTTCCCATGCAAAAATGTGCCCTCTGGTGTTGGCACAAATATACAGTGCCCATTGATATATAACAGGATGTATCCTGACAGTATCTAATCTGCTCATCTGGAACACAAGCTGATAAGCAGAAAAAAGGGACTCTGACTCCATTAAGAAATTCTCCTTTGTTTTATGTGAAGACATCTTGGATATAAAGTAATACCTTTTATTGGCTAACTAAAATCATTGAAAATGCAAGCTTTGGAAGCACTAGGCTTCTTCCTCAGGCATGATACAATACTGAATCTTGTAAAGCACTCTATTTTATACATACTACAACAAAGACTTTCTGACATTGCACAGATGTTATCTTTTGCCCCCATGCCTGACTGGCAATGGCTGTTGTAAATAAAACAGCAAATGCACATTCAATGATCACAAGCAGTAATAAAAGAATTAGCAGGGGTTAAGCAAACAACCAGATACACTTCACCTCTAGTGTCCATGGAGGGTCAAGACAGAGGCAGTGGCGTAAGTAGGAATCTCTGGAGCCCCAGCAAAACTATGATGGGTCCTCTATCCGTGCTTCGTCCACAGTGGTTTTGTGGGAGGAGGCTATATCTATCATAGGAAAAATAATAAGATGGGGCCCCCTTTGTTCCCAGGCCCCCCTGTGGTTGCTCCCCTGGTAGTTACGCCCCTGGAAAGAGGCCTTCCTTGTTGTCACTATGTCACTGTGTTTAGAGCACCTGGAAGTCTTATTACCAGGTACCATCAGGGACATCATATTACTTACTATTTACTAATAGAGACAGAATATATTACATCACAGTAATGTAATTAGAGTGTAAGCATTGCATTGTCTCTCATTTGTAAGTTCCCCAAGTGATAACACTAAAAAAATTTGACTCAAGGAGGATTTTAGGTTTTTCTTCCTTTCCAGCAGTTCCAGTATGGCATCTCCCTCTCCGCAAGTCAATTGCTTAGAAGTTCCACAGCTGTTCTTGCTGGGTACTCTGGTAAACTCTATAACACATGCAAATCAGCACATTTCTAAAATACATGCTAAGCCCTGAAATCATATTACCAAGTGCTAATAGCGATTGCGGCTCTCTGTACATTGCCCTGTTTGTCTTTCGTTGTGTACTATTTTCTTTTGTTAAATATTAATTTAATATTAACTTGGTTAATGTTCCATTAAAATTATAACCTTCAGGACAGCTGTGGTCTCCAAACAAGTTATGGTTAAATAAAAGTCCACAGTTCCTTTTAAATAAGCCCTACAACTCCAACTGCAGCCTGTAAGAAGTTCTACTGGGGAAATTGTACAACCTTACTGCTTCCAGTAAACCCCCCCCCCCCCCCTCTTGGGTGTAACTAACAGGGGAATGGACCCTGCAACTGCAGAGGGGCCCTGGATCCAGGGGGGGGGGCATGTTCTTATTCTCCCTATGACAGATATAGCCTCCTCACAGAAAACCGCTGGAGATGAAGCAGGGAGAGAGGCTCCATCATAGATTTGATGGGAGGGCTTAGTGATTCGTAGTTGGCTGGCATCACCTGGGCCTCTGATACTTACCACCCCCCCACCCCCCCGACTTCTGGATATTTTTACAGACAAAAAAAAGCCAGTAAAATGTGAATTTAATTCAACCTAAGGTTTAAACAGGCAAAGGAAGGCAAACAGATTACGGGTTTGAGAGGGTTTGGCTATCAATGCAGGCAAAGTCTGGTCACATGGCTACAAGTGGGTCACATAACTATAAACTGCCTAAACTGTGATCCAGGGATCATTAAAAATGTTAGTCTGTAGGTTTTAATTTAACCTCAATTTTTTTTCATACCATGGTTTCCTTTTAAAGGAGAACTTAAGCTAAATTGTAAATAAACAGATGGGGGTAACTTTCACCTTTGAAAACAGTATCATCCTTTATTCTGCAGGTTTCTAGCACTTCTGATTTCTGCAGTCCTCCTTCCTAGCGAGTAACAATTAGCTTTCTGACTGTTCAATCATAGAAAGGTCAGTGGGTGAATACTCAACAATTTTGGCCAGGGGTGCACCTACCATGAAGTGAAATATTTGCTTGTGGTCATCTAGAAAAGCAGCAGAACAGGAGAAAAAAAACTTGGGTGCTCTGTACAGTGATCTAACTGACACAATTCTAGTGTGTCTCTTGCCTGGATGGATCCTGCCTCTGCTGCACTGTAGGGAACTTGTATACAAATCACTGTGGGCAGGCTTATGTACCAATCAGTGTGGGCAAATTTTGTACCAATCAATTTGGGCAGACGTTGAACTAATCACTGTGGGCAAAATGTATGTATCAATTACTGTGGGCAGACTTATGTACCAATCACTGTGGGCAAACTTTGTACCAATCACTGTGTGCAGACTTATGTACCAATCACTATGGGCAAACATTTTACCAATCACTGTGGGTAGACTTTTGTTCCAATCACGGTGAGCAGACTTTGTACCAATCACTCTGGGCAAAAAGTATGTACCAATCACTGTGGGCAAATTTATATCCCAAAAACTGTGGACAAACTTGTGTCAGTGTGGGCAATTAGTTGCTGTGTCCACCAATCAGCCCTCCAGTTCACCAGCCAGTGTTAATCAGCCCACTACACCCACCTCCACAAGTCACAGACACCTCCACAAGCCACACCCATTCCCCCAGATAAGGCCGCCCACTTTACCTCAGCAGCGGTGTAATCCGTGCCAGAATTCCCCCTGGAGCCTATATATATTCAATGAGTAACTATGTATTTGGGTTTTGGACCCCACTGAATAATGAAACAATGGGCCATGGGCGGTATCGCTTTTTAGCATTCTTGTGCCTTTAACGATTGGTTTGACGTTCGTTAAACCGATCGTTAATTTCCGATCGGTTAAGCGATAATTCATTTAACATTGTTATCGTAAATTAACGATAACAATCGGAAATTACCGATATTGATCGTAAATCTACGATAATGCAATTGTAGATTTACGATCCCCATAGAATACCATTGCATAGTTTACTACCGTATGGTATTCTATGACCAAACGCTCGCTAATTAACAAACATTCCACAGAAATGTATGACCATGGCCCTACATTAGCGGTAACGCGCTGTATCTCTAACTTTCAATACCGCACGTTTATGAATATGGCCCCAAATTACAGTTCCTTCAACTTCTCAAAATTAGAGATAGACCCTAAGCTGGTTCCGATTGTTGGATCTGCCTGAATTTTTGAATTTTTCAAAGTACGGAACTGTTTTAAAAAAACTTGAATATAAAAATGTTATATTTCTTGAAATTTCGAATTTACAAAATTGTAAATGTACTAAATTTCTTAAAATCTCGAAAATACTACACGGAATGCCAAAACTGGAACCGCATGAAATTTTTGGTACTGAACAGTGTTTTTTTTTTGCCCATTTATACGGGTTCCCTAAACCATTTCCCAGGTCCCTGAGCCATTTACAGTAAATTACTATTGCTATTTATACCTTTGTTTTATGTGGAAGTTTTGGATTGTTAAACTCCCAGTGACTGGGAGGTCTGCTTGCGGATTTTCCAATTTTCCGATTTTTCCAGAAATCCGCAAATCTGCAAGGGGATTTCAGTGAGTCCGGCCATCTCTACTCAGAATTAATTAACTGGTTAACTTTCCCTTTAAAAGTTTCCTTTTTCTTTTTTTATTTTAAGAACAGTTTCTTAAAGATGCTTGTTAACCATATGATCAGATAAAAGACTGTAAAATTTAGTGCAAAGGGAAAAAAAAACAGACCGCACCATAAAGACTATAACTACTCTCAGATCCTGTGTTACTAGGAATGAAAATACGGTGTGCATTTCCTAAATTCTATTGGCTGTTGTGAGGGACGGGTGCCTCCTCCCCAAACTGGAGCTACTGCTCACTTATTACCAGAATTTGACAGGCAGGTGATTTTTATCTTTCAAGGTTCAGACTGATGGTTTGATGCTTGGCAGGAATATTTCTTCTTCCCTCTGCAGCCATGGATGCCAAACTGTGTACCGATGAATTGATTTTCTTTGTCAATGGGAAAAAGGTAAATCAGCGATACTGTATAAGTTTATAGGTAATAATAAAGTAGCTTACTGGTATTAGTACGGTAAATAAATGCACGGTGATTGGCATCCCAGGTGTTTTTTTAATTAAAAAGTAAGAGAAACTCTAGTCACTTTTTTAGCCTGTAGTTTAATACCATTGACTCATTGTAGCCAGAAGGTAAATAATATTCTTCTGTGTAAGATTATACAAATACTATTGACTCCATTATAGCCAAAGATAATATTAATTATACAATGTAGGGTTTTGTAGTTCAACTCGGGCTGGCATCCCAGCACAATAAAGTGTAATGCTTATTTTTTGCTACCTCTGTGAGTTCTGAACCTTTGTGTAAAAATGTCAAAACTCTTCTTGATACCAAATGATATTATTATTATTATTATTATTATTATTACTATTATTATTATTATTTCATTGATCTGCTGTTTTTTTAAAAAAAAATACTACAGTAAAGTGATCAAAGTTAAAAATGAATCTCTAAGTTTGCGAGTTTACAGCTACTGTACAGGTCTGTGTGTACAACTTGTTCTTTGCATTGTACCTTGAACTATTAGATGCCTCTGGCTGTCTGAAGGAATGTAGGGAAACTAGCAGCGAAGAGAAAGTAAAGGTGTTATGTATGCCAATGCTGCCATAAACTATAATGTCTGAGCAACAATAAAATTAATTAGGGGCTTTACTTTCCCAGAAATAAATGTAAATATATTTATATTCTATAGAATATATAGGTAAATACTTGTGAGGTTAGGTGAATATGTTTGTGTGTTGTCCGGACCACAGTAAGGCTCGTGGGGGCCCCTAGGCAAAGCAATGTGTGGGACACCCATGTTTACCTTTCACCATTAAATTTGGGTGGTTAGGCTGACCTAATGTATGTGTTTAGGTCAGAACACTGCAGGATCCAGAGACAATAGGATAGGGCCTCCAATCTTTAAGTTAGGCTGATATTTTACATTTCTTAGATTTGTTTGTCCCCTAAGTTGCTAGGATCCTTCATGTACTGTGTTAAAAGGAGAAAGTTATTCTGTTTTCCAGCCCCTTTTCTTACACATAATGCAACGCATGCTGGTCTGGGATACAGGTGGGAGACTGTTATGACCTGTTTTATCATTTATCAAGAGCCACAAGGGTTTGTCTCCTCTTTTGTAATCTCGTGCTGCTCTGGATAAATCCCAATGGGTCCTACCACCTGTGTGACTTAAACACCAGCTATTTGTTAGCATTAAAAATTCACGCTTAGTTAATCCAGCATGGCATATAGATTTTAAGTAGGGGATCTGAGTGGTGGATGCTGTTGTTCTCTGTGTAGGCATGGTTGCCATATATATTCCACTCTCTGCATGGCAGGGGCAGAGATTGGATATAGTGGGAGGGTGATGAAGTAGGCCTGGTGGGAGGCAGGGTAAGGGGTGTTCTGGGGCAAGGAAGTGGGCATTCCGAGGGTGGGTCTGCCAGGCTCACACCTAGAGTGGTATTTAAGCCCTCACTGGGGGACTTGGGATTTTGTCCCTGTAGTTGGGACAATCCCCTTCAAATAGGGACACCTGGAAACCCTGGGTGTACTGGAGGAGATTGTTTAAAAGGAAAGTTTAGGACTTATTTATATTAGGTCATTTTTTTTTTTGTCTGTTCTTTAAAGTGCACCCATGTAGAGATGGACTAGAACTCAAACTCAAACCCGAGTTCGAGCCGAATTATTCAAGTTCGAACGGACTCGGACTGCTCAAACTATCCCGGACTTCCGATATTTTCCAGACTTTCGATAATTATCGAATGTTCGAACATTCGAGGCATACGAATATGCGAGTAAAATGTCTATTTTACCAACACGCGAGTAAATATCTAATTATCGAATCTGTGAGTAAAATGTATATTATACCTATACGCGAGTAAATATCGAATTATCGAATATGCGAGTAAAACGTCTATTATACCAATACACGAGCAAAAATCTAATTATCGAATCTGTGAGTAAAATTTCTATTATACCAATACACGTGTAAATATCGAATTATTGAATCCGTGAGTAACATGTCTATTATACCAATACACGTCTAAATAGCGAATTATCGAATCTGCGAGTCGTTCATGGGATAATTAAGTAGAGCGGTGAGAGTAAAATTGATTTTTCTAATGTCCTGGATATTCGAACATGTTCCCCAGACCATTTCCCAGGACCCACAGCCATTTACATTAAGTTACCATTGATATTTTAATTGTATTTCATTCAAACATTTCAAACTATTTGACTCCCATTGACTTTAATGGGTCCGTTTTCAAACTTTCCATGTAGTTCGGCCATCTCTACACCCATGTTTGAAAAACAGACATACATTAATCTCTCGTAGGATTACATATTACTGTTCAGACTTACTGTCAATCTCACCCACCTCACCAATCTCTGGTTGACAGTGTCAATCGATAAATGACAAAATAGTATGAATGACTAAGAGAAACTCATATCTTATCAATAATATAAGGCTAGGTACACACAAGCAGATATTTGGGGGCACCAAAATATTGTTGGTATTTTGCCCACTGTTGACCGATGATGGTCATTCTTACAACCAAATTAGACATGTTGGTAAATCACGGCCATTGAGTTGTGCCGAAATGCTGGGAACGTCGCTATTTTGGCCAAGGCAACCAGTCGATAGCGTCAAACAGTGTGTACCTACCCTTAGTGTTAGGGAGATATTTTGATTAATAAAATCACACAGGAAGTGTGCCTGCTCTATAGAAAACCTTGTGATCACATGGGTAGACTCTTCAAAGAGCTGTGCATTACCCAAGGGCTACTTGCATAATAGTGTTATGTATGCTGGTTGTGCACATGTCCCAATGCAAACATTCATGATTTGTGTGAATACATTTATGTAAAGGCTGTAAACACGAGAATGCAACACACAACATTATAGATACATGTACGGAAATGGCAAGGCCAGCAGATCTATAGAGAAACCTTATCAGCTACTTTTTTTTGACATGGGGAGATAGCTTTGCCTTTTACTCTGAGCTTAACCCAAACAAATAAAGCTTTTATAGAAGCCCCTGGATTCTTTACAGCCCACATCTGGGTGGCTTTTTCCATTATTAAAAGACAACAACACTGTTAAAATTTACTATATTAAAAGATAATGCTAAAGCACTGAAGAAGCCTGGCAGAGGCAGTTTTCTTTGTGCTGGAGCTTCTCACAGAAACGATTTTGAGAGGTAGGAATTACTAATTCCCCAAGTACTTTTCATTTTAACAGGTTTGTTTTTTTTAAATCCTATACGCACTATAAGTTTAGGAAGTTTATATGGAGCAACATTAGTCAATTAAAGCTGTAGTTCTCCATTAAGTAACCAGAAACATTACCGTATGTATCATAAATTATTTAACCAGAAAGGCAATACAAGCAATTAATATACCTGGGAGTTTGGAAAAAGCATCACTCTCCCTCTAAGTTCTATAGGGGGGCCGTTTTTTCCTGGATCATTTTGTAACAAAACACTCATTTAATCAACAAAAATCAACATTTCAGTGACAAAACTATGTTAAGTCGACCAAAAAGAAATACTGTGGTAACAAAACATACATTTAGGGCTAGGCCACACTGCTGCATTTTTTGTGCGTTTGTGTTTTTTTTCAGATCATGGAAATCGTGGCAACGCACCGAAAACGCTCATTTTCAGGTGCGTTGCGATTTGCGTTCCGCATTTTTAATCGCAATCGCATGCGTTTTCCTATACTTATTGAAAAAAAAGCATGCGCAAATGCAACAAAATCTCACATGAAATCGCATGTGCGATTGCGTTTACGACGCAGTGTGGCCGTGCCCTAATTCAACAAAAAACAACACTTTTCCCAGAGCCATAATCGGGTAAATTTCCCCACCTGAATTTAATATTGGGTTTGCATGTATAAGAAAATCCTGAAAGGGGTTTACTCAAAGCTCTCAAAACTCAAAACTTAATGACATCTATTGGTTGGCGTTAAAAACACTAAATATCGCAAACGTGATCAGTTGCACCTGTTGCGCAGGTGTCTTTTGCAAAACCTACATAGCCGGCACAAAGAAGGAGTTAAAGTTGCGCTAACCGATATTAAATTGGTAGCAAAACATACTTTCATTGAACAAAAGACAACTTTAGCACAAAAATTTATATTTTAATAACAAAAATCTATTTTGGTAAGGCGAATGTACAGAGGATTGAAAAAAATATTTGTGTATTCAAAAAGGGCTAAAAACTAATATTATGCTGGGAGAAAGAAAATTTTGTAGACCAAATACATCTTGCAGCCACACTAGCATCTTGCATGCAGCCACACTAGTGCGTTTCTTACGTGTTTTTCCATCCATTAGAACGTGAGAAACGCATGCCAGGCTAACACAATGTGGATGGCCACACAGTGACCCCCCCTGGCATCATGTGCCTGGATCAAAAATCAACGTTGTTAGCCCTGCAGATCAAGAATCAATGTTGGGCATCATTTCCCAGTCACTGTGGGAATCTAATACCAGTCACTGTGGGCATCTTATACCAGTCACTGTGGGCATTATTTACCAGTCATGTGTATAAAGCCCCTCCCACTTCTAGACAAGCCACACCCCACTTCCGGACAAAGCACCATCCACTTTCAATTAAAAATCCCACACCCCTTTCGGGGAGCAGTGAGGGGGGGGGAGCATTGTGTCAAAAAGCCTAGAGGCAGCCCTGAATGGGGCCAATGCTATATTGGCTATTTTTAGTGCAAGACCTACTCTAGCAGATATACTATCGGCTTAGCGTGGGTTTTGAACTAATTTTTGCAAATAGCGCAGCGTAACCTATGTGGTAATGGCTTACAGGTCAATGTAGTACTAAAAAGTACTTCGTCTTATCTGACTGGGATCCCACGATGCAGTAAGTCTCACGGGATCCCAGTCAGGTAAGACATAACGTTTTTAGTAATAAATCATCCCTGAAAATGCACCAAGGAAAAACAAGCATACGTTTTGAATACAAAATGTATTTTTTGTCAGAATTTTTTTTTTTAATAGTATATGTGGACTTTCACAATAACACAATAGTATATGTGGACTTTCACAATAACACAATAGTATATGTGGACTTTCACAATAACACAATAGTATATGTGGACTTTCAAGAGTAGATTTAAGCTGGGTACACACGATGAGATATTTCGGTCCGATCGACCGATAGTTCAGTGTATCGGTTGATCGGACCGAAATTATCGAATCCGAATGTGTCCATGTCCGATCGACCGTTCGTCCAAATCGGACGAAAGGACGATCGGACAGGGTGGAAAACCTTGTCCGATCGTGCGGTCCTCTATGGTCCGCACGATCGGTCGCGGTGACTATCGGACGCGGCTGCTTTTGCCGCGACCGACAGTCCTTCCTCCTGGCCGACCGTTCGAAAGTATCGAACGGTCTGTCAGGAGGAAAAATTGCTAGGTGTGTACCTAGCTTTACCCGTTGCATTTGTGACTCTGGGTAAATGAAGCACAATTCCTTTGTAAACATGTCCCAGATTTACAGACCAGTGAAGTAACTACCACACCACAGTTTCCGCAATCAGGGTTGGGCCCAGGGGTGGGGAAGGCCTGACTGGTAGGTTTGCATCACCTATATCTATAGGAAATCAGAAGCAAAAATCTACATATAATTAAAAGGCCAATTATACTAACCTTCCCCACTCCCCCCCTCTTCTTAACTTTAAATCTACTTATGCTGGGTACACACCAGCAGATATTTCCAGCCGACCATCCGATAGTGGCGCGCATGGGTCGGTCAGCCAGAAATATCTGATGGTATTGGGCGGCCGGCTACAACCAAGCTCGGTCGTCTGTTTGTCCGTTGCTGCGACTGACAGTCATTAGGCCTGACTTAGTGCTCTCAAGTAGCGAACGCTCGGTTGGGACAAAAACTTGGCTGGTGTGTACCCATCCATAGAGGGAGGACATAAATCGCTAGATCATCACCTCTGTGTACCGGCTAGATCTGCTATTAAACTTACCGAAAGATTCCCTCATTGGTCACTGTTTTTCTAACAAAAAAAACATGCAAAAGCAATGTTGTGCAATCGGAATGCATTCAATCCACCTTGCTACAACATGCATTTGGTCTACAAAATGTTCTTTTTTCCAGCACTAGATATATATATAAAAAAAAAAAAAAAAAAAAAAAAAAAAAATATATATATATATATGTGCTATCATTGGTTTTGGTTGACTTAACGTAATTTTTGCTATCACAGAATTTCTTTTGGTCGACTAAAATATATTTGCCGTTATATATTTCAGTAGTTCAGACAGTCATGTCATGATACAGACCAATCACATAAAAAATATGTTAAGAGAAATTAGGGGGGTTCAATAACTGAGAGCCACTATCATGCAATCTCTTCTTAAAGTCACACTAACCCATTTAGTATGACTTCAAAAAGAGAACAGTGGCGCCTGCATGGGTCTCGTTTGCGCTAAATTTAGTGTGATTTTAGTAGCTGTCATTAAAGGAATTGTAAACTGAAAAAAATACTTTTCCTCGTTTCTATCTATAAATTAATACATGTAAGCAGCACTTACTGTACTCGGATGTGTTTGTGTTACTGCATGATTTCAATCCAGTGCTTGTTTTACTCAGCCTCAGTCCCCCTGCCCCTTGCCTGACTATCTGGCTCTCTGTGAGGGCAAGCATGCTCAGTAATTCCTATGAGGCAGCATTGGGAGAGAGAATTTCCACCATGCAGTTTACGTACCAACTTTCACCAAAGCAAAACTATGCATAACAGAAGAATTTCTGATACTAAGGCATTTGATTGACAACTGAAATGTAAGATGTTTCAAACTGGATATCTAAAGAAATAGGGGACAGATCAACTGTACCATCAGCAAGGGTACAGTAAAAAGTTTGAAGAATTTTAGTTTTTCAGTAATGGGCAATTTAAAAACAAAGGTTAATTTTGGGATATACTCAGAATAGGACAATTAGCCTTTAAATGATTTTTTTTTCATTATTAAAAGTACAAAAGAAGTGCATAAAAAGATAAAAAAATGCTTAGGGTAAATACCGTATATACTTGAGTATAAGCTGACCAGAGGATAAGACGAGGTACCTATTTTTGCCTCAAAAATTAGGAAAAACTGATTGACTTGAGTATAAGCCGAGGGTAGAAATTATGACCCCCTACTGCTTTCTGATTCTGTATTGTTCTGAGGCTTTATTTGCCCTGTAAATGGACAGCAGAATTCCAATAGATTAATAGCCAAATCCAGTATGGCTTTTACTGTATGGGACTACTGTATGGGAATTCTGCTGTCCATTTAAAGGGTAACTAAAGCCTCAAAACAATACAGAATAGATACCATCCTCCTGATTTTGTATAGTTTTGAGGCATTAGAGCTGCCCTTTAAATGGACAGTAATCCCATACACTAACCCCCAATTCCTTGGCACTCCAAATGTTCGGAAACAATTCTCAGCATGCTTTAGTTGCTGGGAGTTGTAGTTTTCAAACATTTACAGTGGCAAGGAATTGGGGGTTGCTGTCCCCCTCCCCTAGAACCCCCCAAGTACAGTGTTATCTTACCTGGGCAGTCATCAGGATCAGGATCGCCCTTCAGGTACTTCAGGATCTCACTGTTAAGTCCGGCCGCTCACCTCAGAGGAAAATATGGCTGCCACATGCTCTGGTTCTCCCGCCTGACGTCACTACTCAGTGCCGGGAAGTTAGACAGGCGCTAAGTAGTGATGTCAGGCAGGGATACTGAGCAAGCAGCAGACGGATTTTCATCCCAGAGGAGTGACTCGAGTATAAGCTGAGTGTTATAATCCTTGTCCTACCTTGGGTCGAGTGTGGGGGTGTGCGCCGGCATTCACGCGCGGGCGCGTTTACCAATAGTAGGCCGAGCGTCCCTCTGTGCGTGCATCCCTCGTGACCCAGGGACGCAGGTGTCGGGGTTCCCGGTCTTGCATTCCTGACTCAGGGCAGGTTCCTTCTCTGGCGCACGCGCACCCTGATTGTTTGTCCCTCCCTGCCTGTTCCTGCAGCCCTTGGGCATGATTACTATGGATTCCTTGTGGAGTTGCCTAGTTCCAAGGGTTTCAATACAATTTTTGTGGTTGTGGACCGACTAACCAAGATGGCTTCATTTTATTCCTTTAAAGGGAGTTCCTTCAGCAGCAGTTAGGGCCGAGGTGTTTATCAGAGATATTGTCCGTCTCCATGGAGTCCCTGATGACATTGTATCTGATTTTGGAAAGAACCGTGTAGGTCCTTACAGATCCATAATTCTTTTTCGTCCGGATATCATCCACAATCAAATGGGCAAACGGAAAGAACGAACCAAACACTGGAGCAATATCTGAGATGTTATTCTTCGGCCTCACAGGAAGGTTTGGTCTTCTTTTCTTCCTTCGGCTGAGTTTGCTTACAATAACACCATCCATTCTTCTATTACGTGTTCCCCTTTCTATGCTAATTATGGTTATAATCCAACTTTCATTCTTAATGTTCCTTTCATGGTTTCCACTCCAAGTCTACAAACTCGAATAGAACTCTTACAACAAAAGACTCTTGAGTTAAGATCACTCATGTCCCAGGCTCAGAAACAAACCCTTAAAACAGCTAATAGTTCTAGAAGAGACACCTCGATCTTCAAGGTTGGTGACTTCGTCTGGTTATCCACACGCAACATAAGACTTAAGATTCCCTCCACCAAGTTAGGACCTCGCTTCCTCGGTCCGTTCCTTATCAAGAAGGCTATCAACACGGTTGCCTTTAAGTTGGACCTCCCTAAATCACTAAAGATACATCCAGTATTCCATGTTTCTTGCTTCAAGAGATATGTATCTAATTCATCTATGATTCCTCCTCCTCCACCTCCACCTCCTGTGTTGGTTGATGGTGCTGCTGAATACGTCGAGACCATTCTGGATTCCAAAATTTCTGCCGGAAAACTAAGGTATCTGGTAAAATGGAAGGGTTTTGGAACTCTTGGGAACCAGCGCAACAGATTCATGCTCCTCGTTTGGTCAAGGCATTTCATTCAAAACACCGTGATAAACCTGGACCTTACGGCACCCGGAGGTTGCCCGTTGGGGGTGGGGGCAATGTTATAATCCTGGTCCTACCTTGCGTCAAGCGCGGGAGTGTGCACCGGTGTTCACGCGCGGGCGCGCTCACCGCGAGCAGGCCGAGCGTCCCTCTGTGCGTGCATCCCTCGTGATGCAGGCATCAGGGTTCCCGGTCTTGCCCTGACTCAGGGCAGGTTCCTTCTGGCGCGCGCGCACCCTGGCGTGCACAGGGGGGAGCGTCGCATCCAGATGACGCTCCTCTCCCTTCTTAAGCTCCTCCTCAGGGCCTGTTTCTTGCTGCCTGTTCAGAGTTGCATTCTCTGAACCTTAGCTCCTGTGAGCTGTGTCTTGATCTGTTCCTGACTTGTGCTCTCAGTATATTATTTGTCTCCATTCCCATCTGCCTGCTCCTGCTTTCAGTGTACTATTTGGTCTCCATTACCACCAGTCTGCTCCTGCTTCCAGTGTACTATTTGGTCTCCATTACCACCAGCCTGCTCCTGCTTCCAGTGTATTATTGGTCTCCATTCCCATCTTCCTGCTCCTGCTTCCAGTGTACTATTTGGTCTCCATTACCACCAGCCTGCTCCTGCTTCCAGTGTACTATTTGGTCTCCATTACCACCTGCCTGCTCCTGCTTCCAGTGTATTATTGGTCTCCATTACCACCTGCCTGCTCCTGCTTCCAGTGTACTATTTGGTCTCCATTACCACCTGCCTGCTCCTGCTTTCAGTGTACTATTGGTCTCCATTACCACCTGCCTGCTCCTGCTTTCAGTACATTATTGGTCTCCATTACCACCGGCCTGCTTCTACTTCCAGTTACATCCTTGATTGACAATACCCCATCTCCTGCCTACTTGTGTTTATTTGCCTGAGGCTTTCCTGCTTCCTCCACATTGTGGGATAGGCTTCTGTGGTTCTTTTCTTGGTGTCCCGACCTGGTGTCTGTTTCGCCGCATAACATCCTCACCATTAGAGGCTCTGGTGAAGACCGGCAGGCACTTAGACTCCGCGGCCTGAGGGAGTTCCACAGGGGCCGTCGCCTGAAGATTCATAACACTGAGGCTCGGTTTTCAGGCTTTTTTTAAAGCCTAAAAACATTGGCTTATACTCGAGTATATATGGTGATTGAGTATAAAAGGTAGCACACAGTTAAGCTTAAATGGAATAAAGAAGAGAATACTTCAAGTCCAATATGATAGTCCAGAAAGGTAGGCCATATACGGTCAGCCCAATTGGCTCTGACGTATTCTTGTATATGGTCAAATGGCGAACTCTTGCTTTCTGCCTGGAAACCTATTTTATGCATTATCCTGAAAATGGGAGCAGCTTGGGTGTATCCTGCTTTTTGGAGGAAAACTTTGGTATCTATTTTCTCAATATGTGCACAACACGCACCATACATGTTACCTACAATATATTAACAGTTGTGTGATCGACTAATGTCATACAATCCAAAAACAGCAAACATGATATATTTATGAGTTTGTAGAACCAAGAAGTAAAATATCTTAAGAGCGCCTTCTGATAACATCCTATAACATATATGTGCAGATGCGCCTTGATTGCTGCATTAGCTGACATTATTTGGGAAAATATTACATAATTCCTTCCCTTGAATTATTATGAAATATGAATTGACTTTGAAATGACATCTGGTTTAACTCTGCTGTAAAGCAACAGACCACCAGTGGTTCTCCTGCTGTCAGTCTGTTCAGATCTGTGCATTTTACAGTGACTTTCACACCTTGTCCCTTTTGGAACCAGATACCTTGCTGAGTTAAACAAGAAACAAATTCATATAGGAGAATTCCTAAACCAAAAAGCTCTATTAATCATTTGCGTACCTCAGTGTTGAAATTGGTGGGAGCTGCAATATTGGTTGCTAATGAAGTATTCTAATGAAGTGAAAATGAATGTTGCCATTATAGATATTACCTATGGGAGTTTAAATGCCACACACGTTTGTGACACACGGTAACCCTGAACATTAACCATGCAAACAGTAACCCTGATAATGAAATATTACAGTGGCACACAGTAACCCTAATAACGAAATATTAAGCTGGCACACGGTAACCCTGATAATGAAATATTACACTGGCACACGGTAACCCTGATAATGAAATATTACACTGGCACACTGTAACCCTGATAATGAAATATTACAGTGGCACACGGTAACCCTGATAATGAAATATTACAGTGGCACACGGTAACCCTGATAATGAAATATTACACTGGCACACTGATAACCCTGATAATGAAATATTACACTGGCACACGGTAACCCTGATAATGAAATATTACACTGTAACCCTGATAATGAAATATTACACTGGCACACGGTAACCCTGATAATGAAATATTACACTGTAACCCTGATAATGAAATATTACACTGTAACCCTGATAATGAAATATTACACTGTAACCCTGATAATGAAATATTACACTGGCACACGGTAACCCTGATAATGAAATATTACACTGTAACCCTGATAATGAAATATTACACTGGCACACTAACCCTGATAATGAAATATTACACTGTAACCCTGATAATGAAATATTACACTGGCACACGGTAACCCTGATAATGAATATTACACTGTAACCCGATAATGAAATATTACACTGGCCAAACAAGACACGTAACCCTGATAATGAAAAAATATTACACTGTAACCCTGATAATGAAATATTACACTGTAACCCTGATAATGAAATATTACTGGCACACGGTAACCTGATATGAAATATTACACTGTAACCCTGATAATGAATATTACCATGGCACACTAACCCTGATAATGAAATATTACACGGGTAACCCTGATAATGAAATATTACACTGGCACACGGTAACCCTGATAATGAAATATTACAGTGGCACATGGTAACCCTGATAATGAAATATTATACTGGCACACGGTAACCCTGATAATGAAATATTACACTGGCACACGGTAACCCTGATAATGAAATATTACACTGGCACACGGTAACCCTGATAATGAAATATTACACTGGCCCATGGTAACCCTGATAATGAAATATTACACTGGCACACGGTAACCCTAATGATCAAATATTACACTGGCACTTAGTGGCGTGATAAGGAATCACTGGGCTCCCAGCAAATCTATGGTGCCCCCCACCCCAACCTATTTCATCTACAGTGGTTTTTCTGGGGTAGGGAGACTGTATCTATCATAGGGAAATTAAGAACATGGGGCCTCCTTGGCTTGCTGTGGTCTGCTACCCTACTTCCTGGTTGGGGCTCTCAGGTGTTGGGTGTGACGTAGTAGTGCAGCAGAGCAGCGAGGGACCGGGTCTGGTAATTCTCTTCAGGGGCATCTTTGTGGAAATTGAGTAAAGTCAATATTAGGTTGGGGGGGTGCCCTTCAAAGTGAAGTAATAAAGTGAAAGGCCACTGAGTGACCATAAAGCAAATGGCAAGAAACCAGGGGAAATTAATACCAATCATATTCATTCCTAACAAGCTCCCAAGAAATGGGAGGATGTATCATAGGATTGATACACACTAACTGACATACATATATAATGGAGTACGGCTGGGTTGCCAGATTCTTGCTGCTATTATGTGGGAAGGGGGGGGGGGGTTATGGAGAGTGGACGGGGCAGGTGTTAGAGGTAGAGGTGCATTCTGGGACGGAGAGTGGGCATTCCAGGGATGAGGCTTCCACTGCAGTTCAGAGGATGGGATTTCAGCCCTGACTCTTGATTTTGTCCCTGCAGAATTCTGTCCAAATACGTCTGGCAACATTGGATGTTAATATCCCTTCTAAATAATGTCTTTTACTATTTATTGCTAATTAATTATTAAGCACTATAAATCAAACACATCCATGCAGAAGAATAAAATAGGCTGGGGTGTTTCCATGTTTTTGCTAGTCTCCTTTATCCCATTGCTGTGAAATATTAATGCAATACTGTAGCTTACAGTGACTGGCTATTAGTAATGTGTTCACTAATGTGTTTTTGTGTCAATTCTCTTCTTCTATGATGCTGTCATCACTGTTGGGTTTGCATGAAAGACACTTTTGTTCTAAATTATCAAAATGCAGTAAACTGCCCAAGCCAGAAAATATGTTAAATTACAGCATAATAAGGTCACACCCGGTAAGGTGATAAGCCTAAGGGCACAAGTGTGCATTACCATGTATATATGTATATCTCACAATGGTTATGGTGACACCCTTTCATAACACAAATGTATGGTGGCCCTATGGTGGGTGACAACATTACGCTCATGGCCGTAGAACAAAGTTGGAAAAAAACTATTCCATGGTTTTATTTGCTTTTGTTAATAAGATTTCTAAGATTAAAGTAGGAAATTAAAATGCAAAATTGTTTCCTACCTTCTTGTTTTTCTTTTATTGTATATATATCATTTATTGCACTTATCCATTTATAATACAATCTATAAATTATTTTACTATGTATGATGGGGCACTACTGGATCCCACAGATGTTCCATAGATGTTCCAAGTGAAATAAAATCAAGTAATGAATAATTTAACCAATTAAACTTTCTGTATAACTATTATTGATTTGTGATCTTGTCACTTCTATAACATCAGTGTTTTGAAAATAAATGTGTAAACATTTACATGTGCATCAGCCCTTTGTCAGTAATAATGTACCTATATGCACATGCTGAACTTGTAAAACTGAGTTTATATTTTAGGTAGGAAAACAATTATATTAGATCTTTGCAAACAAGTATAAGCAAACTTCATTGATGCGCAATCTACCATCCAACCACGCCAAGGTAAACAAAGTACGCAAGTATGGGAAATGCAAAAGTTTGCTAATCATAATTAAAATAGAAAAGGTTAGAAGTTAGGACCTTCCATACTGGGGTTACCTTGACGTTGTTGGAAGGCTTTTCATTCATGTGATCACAGTAATGTATACTAAAACCCCTTTGTTTATAATGTATGCCAGTGTGCAGATAATATGATATTGTATGGGGCCTAGGAATGTGCATTGATTATCTTTTAATAACCAGATCCAGATCAGATCAGTAGCACTTCTGCTAAATGTAATTGTAATTTACCATAAGGATTGCTTCCATAGTCCTTCTATTGCATCTAGATTTATATTACCTTGTTTAACTAATTTATTTTATATCTGATTTGCAGATCATCGAGAAAAATGCAGATCCTAAAATGACATTATTGACATATCTACGAAGGAAGTGTATGTATTTTTCTCAAAATGTTTATACTATCATTATATTAAAGTAAAACTAGATTGCAAAAATAAACTTAAATGAGCAGGGAGGTAAGATTATTCTACACTCAAGAATATTCCATTTTTCAATGTTTGTATCCATTCCAGGAAGAGAATATTTGCCAGCCTTTGATATTACCCAATCAGAATCTCAGTTTTCCTACAGCTGTAACCCAAGAGGAGGAGACAATTTCTCTATGTTTTTAGTTTCTATTATAATTATATTTCTACAGTTGTAGTTTGTTTGTTGTCATATCCCAAAACCAAGTACACACACAATACTGTGCAAACATTAAAGGCAGATGTGGAATAAATGCAGTACACCAAAAATGCTTTCACAAATAGAATTGTTTAGAGTTTGTGACTTCGTGACTTGTCTGCACGCCAGAAAGCAGGACGGACCTGGCGATATGGACTGTGCCCGCTGGGGCAATTCACCATCCTTTGGGTGAGATCCATCCATTTTTTGTGTGCTATTTGACTGACCAGCCTATATATTGTACCTCAGTGAGCCGTTAGTGTTTGCTTTTTTGGCCCGGTACACCTGCACTATATGAGTTGTGGAACTGATCTACTTACAAGCTACACTTGTCTATCTTTCCACATAAGCCTGTCACTCTGTGCTACGCTCGTGCCTATATATGTGAGGATACACAAACATTGGATTCCTGTCTTACCGCTGTGGCCTCCATCATACATATTTCTGTGCCACAGCTTTGAACTGGTCAGGCCACATATTCTTTTTAGGGGGTTCACTGCGCAGTGATTTTATTGTTTTACTTTATATGTCGGTTGGTTTTCTTTTTTTCTATGTTGAATAAAGATGATGTTTTGTATAAACTTTAAAACGCTATCGGTATCAGTGTTTACCATGGGGGTACTTTATTTTTAGAGGCGATTTGTCCTCAAAAAACGTTCTATTTTTGGTGCCTTATATGCAGACTTGTGTGCCTTGTGGGCTTTGGGCCCCTTGTTTAAACCTGGTCTTTTTTCCCCTTCCTTGTTCTTTCTTTTTTGCTTCTGTTTCATTTCTTTTTTCTTACTGTATTCCCTCTTTACTTGTTCCTCTACCGTATACTAATTTTGTTTATATCTTTTACCAGGATTTGCACCCACCGATAGGTGTTCTCTGCTGGCCCTACATACCCCATTATATTTGATATATACATATATATTTTTTATATACTGTGTATAATCATCTGCTTGTATTGCTTCACACTGAGGACACCATTAATCCTGACAAAACCACCAAATCAAGTTGTAGAAATTACGCCCCAAACTAGTAAGGAATCTCTAAGATCCTTCAATGTTGCTTGCAGACAATCAATATTTCACCACTGTCCTGTGTTTGCCTAAGGCCAAATAGTTAAAATTTTGACAAATTATTCCAGAGCAACTGCTGTCATTAAGTGTTTGTGCATAGCAGTCGCTCAGCCTTGTTAATATGCCAGAGATTTGGCTTTTTGGACAGAATTCTTTTATGGAGACCTTTTTGTTGATGACAGTAGATAGGTGTAGAGGTGTTTGTTGTTTGTGGGATCATGGCTCTGCTGGACATCTTCCGATTTCAAAGGGAAGAATGCAAGAGGCGTCTTATCCGCTGCACTAGATTTCCTTGGCTGATCACTGTGTTTGTACATTTCACTTTTCTTTGTGCATCTTCAAAAGAGCTTGAACAGCACATTTAGAAATGTTAAAGAGACTTTGCTTATGTTATATAAAGACATTCAGGGCAACACTCCTGTTCTGGAGTTTAGGTCAAGCTAACCAATGTTATATCGGTTACTTAAATTCCTTCATTGCAACGGCTGTGTGGCTAGCATGGAAGTTAACCGCACAGCCGTCACAAGCGAAGTTATATGCAGAAAGTGGCATGCTATTGTGGCACTTTAAAATGACTAAATAGATATTGCCACTTAGCAATGCACCGAGAGCCGGTATTTGCATATAATATTGCCGGCAAGTTTGCACCAGGTTGCTGATCGTGCCCTCACCCCTCTCTCCCGATCCCTCCCTGGATGCCGATGATGCAGTGTAAAATCCTTTATATATATTGCGGAACATCCCCTCCCACCCCCAGCCGCTATATTGGAAGTGTAAAAATAGGATCCGAACTCTTATTACAGATCCTCACTCCGGCAGTGTTCCTTGGCTGTGATTGCCTGCCTCTCAGCCAATCACAGCCGCGGCTGCCGGTCCGGCCCCCTGCTTGTAGTTCCAGCAGGCAGGGAGCAAGTTGAACGATGCTGGAGTGAGGGGCTGTAACTAGAGTTTGGATTCTATTTTTACAGTTCCAATATAGCGGTTGTGGGTGGGAGGGCATGCCTTGCAATATATCAAAAGTTAATACTGAGGGTGGAGATGCCCTTTAACTATACAGTTATATACAGGGTACCTGCTAGACGTCCAATCACCTTTTGGCCACCTCTCCTCCAAATAAACAAGTGTTTAGAAAAGGAAGAATAGGGCTGTCCAGTCCTTAGTTTCTTTCAAGGGATAATCCCATTTTTATTGATGCAGAAACATGCACACACAACGTTTCAGCTCTTAGGCCTTTATCAAGTGTTACAGATTCATATAGTCCATATACAGTAGTGCACCCACTCTATATTACACATATTACACTTTTCTAGTGCTCCACCTAGTGGTAAATTCCCAATATATTCAATGTTCTCTCCAGCACATTTGACCCTCCACCAATTTCAGTCGTACTTACTCAGTGGATATGGGGGATACTTCGTCTTTATCCTTTTTTTCTTATTTTCTTTTCATTCCCGTATTCCACCTAGGGAGCACAACCAAAAAAATCCCCACATTATATAAATAGATAAACAATACATTACAAAACTTCCTTAAAGTGCATTGTACATAATAAGTGTCTTTTAAAATGCCATACGAAGTATAAAAACATATCTCATTAATTCACAGAAAGCAGGATAGATTCAGCCTCTCATTTAACCTCTTTGGGATGACTGTCTGTAGTACCATATATACTCGAGTATAAACCAAACCACCTATTTTTACCTGAAAAAAGAAGTAAAAGTGATTGACTCGAGTATTAACAGAGGGTAGAAATTATGACCACTATTGCCTTCTGATTCTGTATTGTTTTGAGGCGTTAGTTTCCCTTTAAATGGACAGCAGAATTCCCATACAGTAGTCCCATACAGTAATAGCCAAATCCAGTATGGCTATTACTGTATGGGACTACTGTATGGGAAATCTTCTGTCTTAAAGGGCAACTAAAGCCTCAAAACAATACAGAATCAGAAGGCAATCTTTTTAACAATAGATGCCATCCTCCTGATTCTGTATTGTTTTGAGGCATAAGTTGCCCTTTAAATGGACAGTAATCCCATACAGTAACCCCCAATTCCTTGGCACTCCAAATGTTTAGAAACTACAACTCCCAGCATGCTTTGTTTCTGGGAGTTGTAGTTTTGAAACATCTGCAGTGGAAAGCACTGCACCCCTCCACCCCCAGTACACTGATAACTGTAATAACTTGCCTGATCAATTACTTACCTTTCAGTAATTTTACATTTTTAATCTATTTACATAACCAAATCAAATATGCTTCCCACTTTAGCAGTTTATTTTCCATATCTCCCCCTTCTTGAGCCTGTTCTAATATCTGCCATCTCAGTTGGCTAACGTTATGCTTATCCATGGCCGCACTGGATAAACTGTACACCTGACTATAATCCCTGCCATTCTGTATGTGAACCTATAGGAATTGATGCCGGTTTGAAGGTAAAGGGAAGTCACCACAAATATGGGTTTGATGTAAATGTTCCTTGTGTTAGTTCCCTTAGAATAAACAATTAGTATTTATATTTAGTAAATCATTCTTATTACGCAGCATTTATCACACCCGCCTAAAACTTTCAACCTAATTATCTCTCTGTCCTGTAAATCATCAGAAAGATTTGAACAAATCCAGTTTTGCAGGTATTAATTAGATCAGTCTGTATTTCATGGTAGGATACTGGGTGGATTCCCATATCTCTCTGTATACTTACCTGCCAGGAGCGATAACTTATTTGTTTGTGTTCTCCTGTGCCTGGGCCGGTATAGTTACACCTACTTCTGTCTGACAGAAATGCTTGAGCTATGTACAGAGGTTACATTAATGCCAGCAGAACCGGCCAATGAAGGGCCATTTCTGGTAACAGTGTTCCGCCAGGTCGGGATGGTTAACATTGTTGGGGAGTGATTCTATTGTTCCCCACTTCTACAGATCACTCCCATTTGCCTTCACCATTCAAACAGAGCAAGCTGGTCAGCCCTTAACCAATAACCTGTCTGTACAGAAATCTATAGCTAATTGTCTTTGGAACCCTAACATTTCTGTCCTTGACTTGCTTTGATGTGCCCCAAATAATCCCAGTTCTACTCCCCACTCTGGTCTAAATACTGAAGCTGCCTGGCAGAATTCAATGCAGTGTGTTAATATGAAGATACAAGTTTTGTTCCTTCCTTATTCACGCTGTTTAGACCCAGTTAGAAACACAGTGACACAATGGTGTGTTCTGATTGGATCTCACTCTCACATGCATTAGATAAGTGATATTCAGGGTTATTCTTAATTATTGCTATACAAATTAGTACCAGTAATTTCATTCATAGTTCATATACATTTCTTTATGTATCCTCTCATTTGTTCTAAATGTAAACATCTTTCTATCCAGTGGGATTACCTGGAACCAAACTGGGCTGTGGAGAAGGAGGATGTGGAGCCTGCACTGTAATGGTCTCACGATTCAACCAACTACAGAACAAGATTGTGTATCCTTTAAAAATGACAAATGACATCAATCATAAACAATAATATTATTAAACAATTAGCAAGGCAGAGATAAGGCACATTTATCCTTCAGTAAATTCTGTAAACAGGTGGGTTGAGGGTCTGGTAACACACCCATTGTGATTGGGCTGGAAGTTAGAGAAGCTGGTCCATGCACAATGTATTACACATCTCAATGGAATTTTACAAAGCTGATTTCCATTAAATGCACAAATTAACAGAAGAAGAAGACGTTGTATCAAGATGATGTGTGTCATTGAAGTAAATCTATCCATGGTAGAGGATACAGATTTTCAGTGTTTTAGAGTTTGTTGAACACGTAACTCTGCATTTAATAAATGTTACTGGATATTTTTCCCCTAAGGGGCAATCACGACTTTTTACAAAACATTCCAACAACATTAGAAAACTACATTTACATACATATTTAACATGATGTAACTTGTCTGTTTTATTCAGCAGAATTTTATTCTTGGTACCCAGGCCTCATTATAAAAGAGGTCTGTGTTTGTAACCCTATACCCAACCACAAGAGGCTGAGGGAGCAACAAAGAAATATGTGTGTATCAGCGTGTAATCAACAATCAGGATACTTGTGATAGGCCACCCAATGGCAAATCAGAGCCTTCAATTGTAGCCAATTAAAAGTATTAATATATTTTTTATGCTATGCTCCCTCCACCTCAACAGGAGATCTGCCCTTATGCCCTTTGCATTGTGGAGCATTTATGGCCATAGTGTATCCCAATATTTAGGTATGTGTAGGAAAATATTTGCACTTGACTTTCCTTTACTCTACATCCCCAGACACTATTCAGTCAATGCTTGTCTCGCCCCAATATGTTCCCTCCATCACACGGCAGTCACCACAGTTGAAGGGATTGGGAGCACAAAGACCAGACTTCATCCAGTGCAGGTGAGGTTATTTTATGCAGTAACCATAGCCAGCCAGTAGCCAGCCAGTTAGTGGTTACAGTAGCGTTGCCTTCACCCCTATTAAACCATGTTTTCCCATTAACTTTAACTGACTGTATATTGCCATACATCCAGAGAAACACTGTGATCACTATGACCAGTTTCTTTTCAGGAAAGAATCGCAAAAAGCCACGGATCTCAGTGCGGATTTTGTACTCCTGGGATTGTTATGTCCATGTACACCTTACTGCGAAACACACCACAGCCCACCATGGATGATATAGAAAACACATTCCAAGGTACCGTAACACTGTGTCTGGTATAACCACCTGCCCTTGTATTCTGCTAATAACAGGCTCCTACCACCTACTAGTCAGGGAACAAGAAAGAAACCAACAAGAGGCTGCTCAGGTAAGTTAGTGTAGTGGGTGTCTGTGTCTACTATAGTGTGTCATGTAGGGCTATCAGGTAGAATTTACACAGATCCTAATAGCATTCACACTAGATCATTTACAATGTGTTAGTGAGACTTTAAAAAGGGAATGGCATTAGTGGTGTGGATTTTGCAATAGTCAACCACACAGCCACCACAAGCCATTTAATATTGAGATGGCGTGACATTGTTTAACGCCATTAGATATCTACTGTAAAGTTGCGCACCCTAGGTAAATTCCTCTGTATATAACATGTTAAAAAGTTACCTAGAACGCTGGTTATATTGTAGCACAGGCTTTTTTTTAGGGGGGGGTTATAGGTGCCCAGATTCTTTCCCCTTCTGCTGTCTTACAGTAGTTATCTGCTGTTCTGACACCTTGATATCATCAGAAAGTGTAAGGGGCGTCATTCAGAAAGGGGATTAAAACTATGGGAGCCAAGATACAGACATGAACAGTAGGTGTTACTTGGGCACAGGTGTTAAACTGATCACATAGCCAGTGATAGAGACCACACAGTAGCCCAAATGGAAACTTATTATGCTTATTGTCCCGGTAAACATGAACTGTGCTCCAGAAAGTAACAAGGATTTATACTGCAATGACGTTTTTACTATAATGAGGTTTGCACCTGCAACAAATTTTTTACAATTTTAGATACTTTATCCATCCCAATACATACTATACTGATATGGCCATATAACTCCTTGGTGACTTTAATATCCTTATATTTTAAAATAAAGAGAAGAATTATTCAAGAAGCAAAAATCTATGTGCAAAATATAAAGATGGTAAACGTATACATAGGAATGGCTTTTAAAGGGTAATACGTTGGTGCTGCACTTATGGCCGACCATGATAACCCTTTCAGGAATCCTTGGAAATCCTGTGCGTGCCCATGGGTGGCTTTTCTGAAACCCAAGTAACAGCCAGCAACATGATTAAGTCACACCAATGCTTTATAATGGCTAGTGGGACTATAAGCCCCCCTCCCTATTATATATATATACTGTATACTAAAACAGACCTGTTGATATGCAGGGACACTGTACCCATCTGTGTATGCCGTGACATCATCATAACGCCGCCCACAAACAGTTCCACTGTAGGACCAGGGAAATCATCTACTCACTGGGAGGGGGGATTGTGGTGCGGGGGTGCATACACAGGGCGGAGGGGGGGTACGTGCACAGGGGGTAGGGTTGCCGCAGGGTTCGCTAGTTATAGTATAAATTTCTCTCTGTAACCTTCCAGCCATGCAGATGTGGGTAGATACTAAACAGAGCTGTCAGACTATGATAATAACACAGAGAGAGTTTAGAGATTTCAGATTTATTTGCAAACCAGCATTTCGCATTTACATTTCTCATCAAAGCCTTTAGGCTGCATTGTGCTTTTTACTGACACGCAACCCTAGCAGAATATCCTTATCTCCCCATCACCACCCCTGGTGTTTCTATACAGTAAGACTAATCATTTGAGTTACATGTGATGTCTCATATGATGTGCGAAATCATTGCAAATTGTGTTAACCTGAGACTTCCTGACTTCTGTCCTCCTATATCTTTATGTAACCATTCAACTTCACGGCAATGTACAACAAGTGCTTGGCAATGTTCCCTTTAGTGTGTGTACACATTTCGGTGCAGTTACAAAAGACATTCTGTGTTTGTATTCTGGTAGATTTGTGTGTGTCCCCTTATTCTCTGTGAACAGACAGGGAGAGTTTTGTGTGTGCCAGGGGCGCCAAGGGGGCCCCAAGTTCTTTTTCCTATGACAGATACTCCTCCCAATTAAAACACTGTGGATAAAGCACGGATAGGGGCCCCATCATAGTTCTGCTCGGGGACCCATGACCCAGTGATCCCTAGTTATGCCACTGGTGTGTGCTCAGGAGTCACCGCTAACACCTTTAAAGGAACATTGGTGGGTGGTGGGTTTATTTATAGTGGGATTCAAATGGACAACGCTCAAGAAATTTGGAATTAAAGGGAATGTCCACCCCTCCACAAACAAAGCCTTACCTGCTTTAAAACACCCGATAAGCGGGACTTCGTTACCTTGAAATCTTCCAATTCAGCTCCAACACTGAGCTTTTATACTCACAAGCTCCTCGCTCCACCGCTGCTTCATATCTGATTGGTTGGGGCAAAATTGACAATGGTGCTAATTTTGCCCCAACCAATCAGATGTTAGCTTTCAAACGGTAAATCATATCGGATTGGTTGGGGCAAAATTAGCACCATTGTTAACGATAAGATCTTTTATTACATCTCCATGTTAACATTGCCCTGAATTATCACCACAACAATATTTTTCTGTGCATATCCAGGATCGGGTGTTTATATGAAATATTGGCTGTGAAGCTTTTCTTTCTCCCAACTGATCTATTAAGCAATATATTTCCATTAGGATAAAAAATCAGATGGTAGAACCTGTGTGTACCCAACCTTGTTACCCTCTGTCACAGGATCTAATGAGCGGGTATTAAACAATCTGTTTCACACCAAGTCCTTTTCTTAAACAGGGAATCTCTGCCGTTGCACGGGGTATCGGCCTATTCTAGAAGGTTTCAAAACATTTACAAAGGTAAGTAAATTCTCTCAGACATTAATGGACCAATCAAAAAGGCACAGGCTAGTAAGGCCTCAGTATGGACATCTCTGGTGTATCCCTTAAAGGGTATGTCCACCCCTAATAAAAAATTTGAATGTGTTATTCAGCCCCCTCTCAAAACCCCAATTCCATTTTGCTTAAAAGTTAATGTTCCCAGAGCGAGAAATTGTACTTACAACCTCCCCAATCCAACGCCACAGCTTCCTGCTATTTCCTGGTAAGGCTGTCAGTCATGGCCATGACATCACAGCCAATAGCTGAATGGAAAGGGCATGTAGCAGCAGCAGTGAAGAGAGTGGTAGATGGTCATGGAGGTTGTAAGTATAATTTCTCGCTCTGGGAACATTATCTAATTATCTAATCCTTTTAGGATTAGAAACTGGGCCCCCCCATCTCTCTGGCACTTATAAGTGCCCTTGTGGCACTGACAAGTGCCTTTTGGGGCTTAAGGGGTCCCGCAGCTTGAACCATGACCCCTCTCCCCTGCACTTAGAAGTGCCCTAGTGGCACTGACAAATGCCTTTGTTGGCGATGAGAGAACCTGCACAGAACATAGGAAATGGTAAATAACCAGTCATGAATCTTTAATTATAGGAAGGATGTTGTGGCAAACGGACAGAAAATGGCTGCTGCATGAACATGAACGGTACAGATGAGGTGAGACGTGTTATACTGACATTAAACTGCTATCAGGGGTGTGACTAGAACTTGGTGCAAAACTTTATTCTAGAAATCATGTGACTCCTTTTCTAATCTCTGGTTCTCCTCTGCCCCTGTGGCCCCCCAGCAGAAATTCAACCAATTAAAGGCTTCTGGTCCCTCCTTCTTCCTGGTCATGTTGTCTACCCAGCATAATTATTAATTTATTATTTGTTCAAAGGGATAATGTGTTAGCATCTGGGGTAATGTTTATTTGTAACATCCAATTCTAATCTTTAATTAATAAAGATAATAAATTAATCTTTATTGATTTATTAATATTTATATTGTCTCCCCTAAGGAATCCTCAGTGGTTTCTACTCTGTTCGATCCTCTGAGTTCAAACCCTTGGACCCCAACAGAACCTATTTCCCTCCTGAACTATTGGTGAGCATGAAGTTCAATGTTAGTCAGTTTAGGCCATTTCCTGTTAGAAGGAAAGTCTCATAGGCGAATAGTAACTGTATGGGATCAGGATGGTTTAGGATGGTGGAACTGAATGCAATACCTTCCTGTTATGTCCATTAATCTAGCAATGTCCATAGCTACCCTCAGCTGTAGGTCACCACAAGCCCACAAACTCCTGTTTAAAAACAGCTGATTACACGTATGAAGGAAAATTATGCGCAATCAGCTGTTTAAAAGACAGGATCTAAACTTTCGGAACTGAACTGGAAGTTCGGGTCCGGTCTCTTAAATAGCTGATCGCGCGTATTTTTCATTCTTAAACCTGATCAGCTGTTTAAAAACAGCTGATCTTGAAGGGGGGTGGGTCAGTTATGCCAATGAGTCAGTCCACTACAACCACATCCACAAGCCACTCCCACTTACATGATGAAGTTACGGACATTTTACTGGGGCGGTGGTGCGCTCCCCATGCCTTTAGGCATGATTCAAATGTTGTTTCAGATACCAGAAACTCTAGGAACACCCCTGAAACAATTCTGAAATCCAGTTGGACCCATAATTTGGGCACAAATTTTCTACAATATGGGATAGTTCTACCAATAGGCTCTGATTGTAGATAGCACTGTGTAACCTCAAATCTGGGTCTTAATATAACTATTTGAACAACCAATATAACATTTATCATCCTGGTTTTTTGCTCCTATAGATCCATAAGGACCTGTCTCCAAGATCCCTGTGTTTCAAAGGAGATAACGTAACGTGGTTTCAGCCTTCTAATCTAAAGGAATTATTGGCACTAAAATCCCAGTACCCAGATGCCAAGCTGGTAGTTGGGAACACAGAAGTTGGTAAGTGTTCAGGATTCTGACACTAGGAGGTGCTAGAGTGAGGGAAAATGTCCAATTCTATGCCTGTGATTTCTTTTACATTTGTAAATACCGGTAAAACCATGGCCTTTTGAGAACTGAAAATTGATGTAAAGTAAAAAAAAATTTGTGTTTTTTTTCATTATATTTATTTTGATGGTTATAAAAAATTATAGCCATACTTTGTTTTCTTGATAAAATATTATCAAATATCAGAATTCACATTATAAGGACAATAGCCGTTTTCTTCTTTCAAAATTGGATGAAAAATGTATTTTATGACCTGATATCCCTGCCTGACAGACAATAACCACCCAGTAGCCTTTCTCATAGGAATAAATAGGTACAGCCAATATTTCACCGTATCTAACTGTGTGACCTATTCAAATCTGCAATGTCGGATCTAATTTTTTCCCAATTGTGACAAAATATCATCTGAAAATGAATGGTTACAGAGAAAATTCTACATATTTTAATTAGATTTCTATCATAATGCCATATCTACCACTAACGTAGGGAGATATAGGACATGATTTCTGTACCTGGTTATTTTGGGTTATTTAGCCTTTAAACGCTCTTATTTTTCTCATTTTGAAAGTTTTGTTTTTTAAGGAATTGAATGAAATTTAAGAATTTGCATTACCCGGTGATAATTGCTCCAGGCTTCATTCCTGAATTAAATTGTTAAACATACCCCAGAAGTGAGACTAATTTTATAGCATATATATGTTTGTTATTACGTTCGTTTTATTCTTAACCAAAAGAACAGTATATATAATATATATATATATATCCCTTATATTATATAAATATTTTATATCTCCATAGGAGATTGCATTGAGTTTTTTAGGAGCTACCAATGTGGTGGGGGTATAGGATATTACACATAGAAAAGGTGTATATGTATGTGTGTACTATCGCACTGTTACCATTTAAATGACCATCAGTAAATGTATATAAAATTTAGCACTGACTTATATTGGGTACAACACAAAATATACAAAATACATAAACTTACTTACAGAGCTGAATCCCTATTTTAAAATGGAATGGTCAATGGCGCTTACCCACACCCCTATGTCTGCTCCATGTGAAAGGAAGTATAATCCAAATAAAGTTTCTATCTGCTACACAGGATATGATGTGTATTGTAATGGACATATACACCAAGGCTCCTTATATACTACCTCCAGCCTGCAGGTGGTGTCAGTGAGTAATAAAAGACAAGAAATCCCTGCTCTCTATGGCTAGGAGGACAGAAAGTGAAAGTGGATTGTGGTGTGTGCTTAGGAGTGATATTGACTGCAACACAAGATCCTGTGTATAAGATCCTGTTACCACCTGTTGGGAGGACAAATCATTGGACAGACAATTTACCTTATTGGATACAAACTCTGAAGCAACAGATAAGTGTACACCAACTTACAAGGACACACAATATACAGGCCTGGTCAATATTTAAAGTGATGCACCATAGACAGGGACACCCCTGATTACTGCACGTTATGTGGGGAACCTGTTTATGTGCACTGTCTGCTTAGTGCCAGACCACCAGAGTAAGCCACTGTGTGCCATGCTACCCATAACCCTTCCATAAAGCAGTGATCTGGTACAAATTGGTGGCAGTGATGCTGGTAATACCATTTATTCTCCCTGTTTGTATATTTGTTCTCTGTATTAAGCTATGGAGGCTGCTACTGATAGTATTGATTTAAATCCTCCTGTCCTTGTACCTGCAGATGGAATTCCCCAATTAGACTCAGTAGCTCTACCAGGCCCAATTGCCAAACCTATTTTTAAATCTGACCCATTTGATGGGGTAACTAGGGAGTGGACTGATTGGCTAGAACAATCTGAAATGGCTGCCACTAATTTTTTTTGTATTGTAAATTTTTATTCACAGCTTAAAAAAATGTGTAACTTTTGTACATTTTTACAGGGTTCTGCAACATTCATAATATACTTTACATCACAAACTCTGCAGGGTACTCTGTTATTATTATTGCTGTCTTTTTTCTTTTTCAACCGAAACATTTTTAATTATACAAAATATATATGTAATTAACACTCAAATACAACCAAGAAAAAAATATCAAAAGAAATTAAAAAGAATTAAGATATCTATCTTAGATACTGACCTTTAAATAGCTGTCTTATATGTATTGGCTGGCCGGCTCCTGACGCCCCTGGGACCCGGCGCCAGGGCCCCCAAGGCCCCACTGGGGGTTACACTCCCCCTTGACTTCCGAGCTATCAAGCTCCATTGTCGTTTATTATTGATATTGTTGTTTTCTCTAGGGTGTGGCTCCCATATATCTCGACCATGGGTACCATATGGTTTCGAATTTGTCTAGTTTGTTCTGAAGTTGTGCTGTCATGTGCTCCATGACCTGAACATCATTAATTCTACCTATAAGTTCTGGCATGGAGGGAGTGAGAGTTTGCTTCCAGTGTTTGGGTATCAGGCATTTGGCCGCTGTGAGGATGTGTTTAAGTATTGCTGATTCTGTTTGTGTGGGGTGTTAAGCTATACATGTTGAGGGGAAAGATGTATTGGCTGTCCCATCAGAGTGTCCACCAATGTGCGTACCTCTGACCAGTAGTTTGAGAGTGATGGGCAGGACCAGTAGATATGTAACAATGTGCCAGTTACAGAGTTGCATCTCCAGCATATATCGGGCAATTTAGGGTTAATGGCATGTAGTTTCTCTAGCGTGTAGTACCAGTGAAGGAGAACCTTATACCCATTCTCTTTATGTACCGTATGGAGTGAAGTTTTAGCTGTGGTTTCCCATATCTTTACCCACATATCTAGGGGAATTGGGGCGCCCAGGGCCTTCTCCCATTTCTCCATATATTTGTGTTGGAATGGGGGGACTGGTGGGATAGTATTAAGAATATGGTATGTGGAGCATATAATACCCTTCTTACATGGTCCTTGTAATATGAGGGCTTCAAATTGCGTAAGTTGCGGAAATATCCCATTCTGGGTCATGGTATCGGCTTTGTGTTTGATTTGGTAGAAGACATACTACCAAATTAAAGAGGCGTTCCTATAACACCTCTTAGCCACTATCCAATCACGCCCTTAACACCTGGCTGTGATATGCTAATTGGGATTTTCCAGTCGGATGACTAGCAAAATGTCTTCAAGAACTAAACTTCAAGTCCAGTTGATCTAATTAAATACAACAGATATACCATGACCTGGATGAATGAGAACCTTCACAAGCATATTTCAAATCATTTTGGGGAGAAAACCCTCAAACTTGTACGGCAATATGAAAAGACAGCAAGGAAATTGGCAGACTACAGATACTGTTGTCCCTTTAGAGCCTGTAATAAAGGACGAAGTTGGCGTCTGTGGGCTAGGGTGGATGGCGCCAAATCGGGGTATAGTTGCAATGGGATTCCCTCGTGATTTAGTTCGGTCTTGTTGCGATATCGGGTTAGGATCTCCTCCTCTTTTTGCGTGAAATAATGAAGTCTGCAAATTATATCCCAGGGGTATTTAGAGGTGCCCTTAGGAAGTAAGGATCTGTGAACCCTGTCTAATTCCATCAAAGTCGTGTTGTCAAGATCCAGGATATTGGCTAGTAGGGCAGAAATTGTGTCCTTTAGAGTGTCTTCTGGGACCGTCTCTGGTAAACCGCGTATGCGGATGTTATTGCGTCGGCCACGGTTCTCCATGTCCTCCACCTGCCTGTACAGGTCTCTGAGTGCTCTTGAGTGGTCGTTGAGCACCTGTGTGACAGTTTGTAGGTGTGTGTAGGTGGTCTGCTGGTCGTTTTCCAGGGTCTCTACCCTGTTTAACACTGCTTTCCCTTAATATAGAGATTTCTGTTCTGCATGTAGACTGGATCTGCTGTGTCTGCTTGGCCAGGTCCTCTTTTGTGGGTAGGTTTTGTAGCAGGGCCTGTAGTTGGTCACTGTAGGGCCCTTGGGTGTTCATCCCCAGTCTCTGTGTGGGTGAGCCCCTGTTGAATCTATCCCCCTGTGAGTGGGTTGGGGAGGCCTTAGATGTATAAGCTGGGGAGCTGTGCCATGATGTTGCTGGGCTGGAGGTTGCCATGTGTAAGGCCCAGGGTGTCCCTTTTCCCTGTCAGGCCTGGAATGTGTGGGCCTCCCCCCTGTTGCTCCTGGACCCTCCAAGTGGGACTCACCGCCTCTCCAGACTTGTCCTCTGTTATTTGGGGCAGCGTGCACCTTGGAGGTAAGGGATTGTGGCAGGCCGGTTCCTGCTGTATTGTAGAGGACGCGCGACTGCTCGTGCACATCCATCATGGCGGACCCTTGGTCTCGCAGGGCCTCGGACTCGGAACCGAAGCAGTCCCTGAGGTCCCGTTGTCTAGGAGACGGTCATTGGGTTTTCGGGGTCCTGTCGGGGTCCTCTTAGTTCTCTTGCCCATGATTTTTGGAGGTAAGATTGGCTGCCTCCTGGTTTTGTGTGGTTTGGAGCCCTTAATCCCTGTGTCCGTTCAGAGCAACATCCAGACCACGCCCCCCAAATGGCAACCACTATTAATGGTTGGGATAAAGGTGCTCGCTTGCAAGTCCTTAGCCTTTTGCTTAGTGGTAAAACCAGGCAGGTATACCAAGGATTTACTGTAATACTGAAATATCAGTTATTAAAAATTGCTCTGGAGCAACTTTTTTTTCAATTAGATCTGTATATAAGAGTATATGAAAGATAAATCCATTTCTTTAGGTAAACTGGGAATAAGAAATGTTTGTTTATACGTTAGATTATTAGGGCAATGCCATTACAATAACATGATGCTGTGAGGTACCTTCTGTTATAATATATGAGGTACCATCACCACTTGCCGTGGTGAATACTAATAAGTATTAACCTAGCATGTTTAGTTTCAACCACAAAGTGTGGCAGGATTGCCTGGGTCTACGCTCAGACCTGCAGGATTATCCTTTTTGGTTCCTCTGGAAGCTGGTGACTGTCTGAGTAACAGTTTAAAATATACCTGTGTAAAGATTCTATAGCCACTATATCCACACATAGCAAAACACACACACACATAATTTCCATTCTGCACCAACGGGCACAATTTTGCTAGTATTCCAGTGCCATAATATTGTGCATCCCTTATACAGGGTTCATATTATGCAATGGTATATAGTGCATCATATAACAACCATTTGGGTGTACAGTATTTAAATAATTTATCCAATAGGTCTCTCGTTGTAATAAGATTTTAGAACTATTACCGCCTTTCCATAAAATGGTCAATCTGCCAAAATTGAAAGTCTGAAACAGGGTGATGTATTTGATCCGAAGCCCTTGCAATTTATATTACGTAGGCAAAACAGACTTGATGTTGAGGATCAGAATGGATGGACATCGATCCACAATTAATACAGCTTTTCGTGATTGTAGAACTGTAAAACCTGTTGCTAAACACTTTTTGGAAGCCAAGCACCCTGTTTCAGACATTTCTCATTCCGAGTTTACCTAAAGAAGTGGATTTATTCTTTATATACTCTTATATACAGATCTAATTGAAAAAAAGTTGCTTCAGAGCAATTTTTAATAACTGATAACTGCTTTTTATTTCAGTATTACAGTAAATCCTTGGTATACCTGCCTGGCTTTACCACTAAGCAAAAGGCTAAGGACTTTCAAGCGAGCACCTTTATCCCAACCATTATTAGTGGCTGCCAATGCAAATTGTTCTAGCCAATCAGTCCACTCCCTAGTTACCCCATCAAATGGATCAGATTTAAAAATAGGTTTGGCAATTGGGCCTGGTAGAGCTACTGAGTCTAATTGGGGCATTTCATCTGCAGGTTCAAGGACAAGAGGATTTAAATCAATACTATTAGTAGCAGCCTCCATAGCTAAATACAGAGAACATACATAGAAAGAAAACAGGGAGAATAAATGGTATTACCAGCATCGCTGCCACCAATTTGTACCAGATCACTGCTTTATGGAAGGGTTATGGGTAGCATGGCACACAGTGATTTACTCTGGTGGTCTGGCACAAAACAGACAGTGCACATAAACAGGTTCCCACATAACATGTGCAGTAATCAGTGGTGTCCCTGCCTATGGTGCACCACTTTAAATATTGACCAGGCCTGTATATTGTGTGTCCTTGTAAGTTGGTGTACACTTATCTGTTGCCTCAGAGTTTGTATCCAATAAGGTAAATTGTCTGTCCAATGATTTGTCCTAACAACAGGTGGTAACAGGATCTTGTGTTGCAGTCAATATCACTCCAAAGCACACACCACAATCCACTTTCACTCCTCCTACCATAGAGAGCAGGGATATCTTGTATTTTATTACTCACTGACACCACTGGCAGGCTGGAGGTGGTATATAAGGAGCCTTGGTGTATATGTTCATTACAATACACATCACATCCTGAGTAGCAGATAGAAACTTTTTATGGATTATACTTCCTTTCATATGGAGCAGACACATGGGTGTGGTTTAAGCTGCCATTTGACCATTCCATTTTAAAATAGGGATCTCAGCTCTGTAAGTAAGTTTATGTATTTTGTATATTTTGTGTTGTACCTAATATAAGTCAGTGCTAAATTTTATATACATTTACTGAAGGTCATTTATATGGTAATAGTGAGATAGTACACACATACATATACACCTTTCCTATGTGTAATATCCTATACCCCCCACCACATTGGTAGCTCCTAAAAACTCAATGCAATCTCCTATGAAGATATAAATATATTTATATAATATAAGGGATGTATATGGCTAACTTGGCTAACTGCAGATTCTTTAGCACTTCTGGCAGTGCAGTGTTTCAAAGAACTGGTTACACACCCCAAAGGCTGCCCTGGATCTAGGTTGTTTACACAATTCTTTATTGAAGGAGGGATAAATGATCAGATACAACACTACAATAACTTGGGAAATAGTGTTATACTTAGAGGCCTTCTAAACTACTTGGCTCAGAAAATCACACAATATAGAGATTATAACTATCATATACATAGAAACCTTCTGCAATTAAGATCAACTGTTCTATATCAGAGGATTAAAGGATATGTACCGGTACTCTGGGAAATTTGCCCCTTACAGGAAACTAATGGGCAATTTAAAAAAATTAAACTATCACTGTACCATTTTTTTGTTGATCTGTCCCCTATTTCTTCAGCTATCCAGTCTGAAACATCTTAAATTGCAGCTGTCAATCAAGTGACTTAGTATCGTAAACTCTTCTGTAATGTATGGTTTTGCTGTAGCTGGAACGGTGACAGTTGGTACTTGAACTGCATGGTGGGAAATTCCCTCTCCCAATACTGCCTCATAGGGATTACTGAGCATGCTTACCCTCTCAAAAAGTCAGATAGTCTGGCAGGGGGACTAAGGGACTAAGCTTGAGCAAAACATGTACTGAATTTTAATAAGTGCTGCTTACATGTATTCATTTATAGATTGAAAAGTCTTTTTTTTCAGTGTACAACTCCTTTAAAATAGATTTTATCAAACCAGACTTCACTGCACTTTTCATTTGCAGGGATCGCTTTCGGAGCAGCCTGTAGCTTGTCCACCTTGGAGAAAGTGCTCAGAAAGGCAGTAGGCGATCTTCCATTGTACAGAACAGAAGTGTTCAGAGGAGCCTTGGAGCAACTAAGGTGGTTTGCTGGGCAGCAGATCCGTAATGTTGCAGTAAGTTCCACGAGACACAAAAGTGGGTGGGGAACTGAGACCTCCTAAACTTTTCCCTATCCCAGGGGCTCTTGGTGAGTTTCTTTTTGTATCTTCCCTCTCTGCATTCATAGAAAAGCTCCACTTCATAAGCAGATTAATAGAAGTTTGCCCTGAGGTTCTGTAATAAGAGGGTTGCACTATGGGTGTCCCAATGCAAGACTCTCTGTCCCTATGAGAGTTCAATACTTTGTATATCAATGACCTTTTTTTAATCATAGCATTAATTGTGTCCTCACATGCTCTATGGCTAGCAAAACGTTCTTCTCTTGTTTCTTTATTAGTTACTCTAATACTCATGTTGCTTAACATCCTGCAGGCGATTGGAGGGAACATTATGACAGCTAGCCCCATATCAGATCTCAATCCTGTCTTCATGGCTAGTGGCAGCAAACTGTGTTTACTCTCACAAGGTAACAACCCAACAGAATAATTGACATGATCTTGATTTTCTGGTTCTCATGGGAGTTGGTTCAGTTTTCTATTAAATAAATGGCAACAGAAGAACACCATTCAACCTTAAATCAAGTTATGTATGTCAATAGGAAGAAACTTTCAATCCAGTATTTCAGCTAAAGAATATAATATTGGGACGTATATAAACTGTAACACTGTGAGGGTTATTTATCTCATTACCTGCACTAAATGTACGAAACAATATGTGGGGAGGACCACACGTCCATTAAAAGAACTAATAAGAGAACACCTCCATGCTATCAGGACCAATGCCCACAAATCCCCAGTGGCTAGACATGCTCTTCCAGGAACCTACATTGTAAGGTACAGGGTATAGAGCGGGTTTATAGAATATCAAGGGGTGGTGATGTTATGGGTTATCAATAAGCGTGAAGCGTTCTGGATACTGGAATTGGACATTAGAATCCCCAAAGGTTTGAATATTAAATGGGACATTGCACTCATCATTTAACCTCTAGGCTCCTATGGGTTACAACATGTATTAGAGTGGATTTCGTATTATGTTCCAATGATTTGTTTGTATGATCTGTTATCATGGTATCAAGATGCATCTGTTACTTTTTTACAACCTAATAGCAACATTGGTTTAATTGTAACATTTGTTTTATCAAATGGATGATTAACTGTGATATTTAGTATAACCCAATAGCAACAGTTGCCAAATTGTAACATTTTGTTGTAACAGCTGCCTAGTGACTATTGAGTGATACACACCAGGTTTACAAATAAGCTATATGTGTCATAATGATATCCTCTATATGTTTGCTGGTATAGGAATTGTGGAACTGTATATATTATATACATTTTTTGTACATTTTTTGTAAGTTCTACTGTTGTGTTTTGCACTTTTCTAAAAAGAGGAAGAGCTCTGTTGAAATAGGAGAAGGAAGGGTTAAGGGAGGTGTGGTTTTGCACTGTGGATGAACTTGTTTGGAAGTGGTAACCAGTACTTACCCTATGATTAAGGACACTATGGTTGTCCGGAAACGCATCAGGGGGATCCTTTCCTTAACCCTAGCATATTGCTGTGACCCATTTGACAGAGATTTTTTAACAGCTATCTAATAAGTTATGTTTTAATCATGACATTTTGTGGCGCTGCAGCTTTTTCTTTTCTCTTGTACCATAAATCAAGTTACCTGCTTTTTATTATATTATAGTGAATTAGTGCCCCATTTGTACATAGATAGAGAATCGGTTGATCGAGTGGTGGAGCTACATCTATGTGGGCTAAAGTGGAGTGCCTCAGGGTTCTGTACTGGGGCAACTTCTTTTTAATCTGCTTACCCAGATTAGAAGTGGGTATTTAGAGCAATGTCTCTTGGATATAGGCATTGCAGAAAAAGGACCATTTCTATGGTACCAACTAGAGATGAACTAAACAGTGGCGTAACTACCACCCCCACCACCCCCGTGACCGCGGGGGGGGGGGGGCAGAAGGTAAGAGGGCCCGTCTGAAACCTCCGCGACCAGCTGTTTTTAAACAGCTGTTTGCGTGTATGTTTACTTCATAAGCACGATCAGCTGTTAAATAACAGCCTATCGTGGACCACTGGGAAGGGGAGGGGGTGGGTCAGGGGCCCGGAACCCAAACTCTTGGGGTGTCCTGGGCCCCTGTAGTTACGCTCCTGGGACTAAAAATTAACTCGAACGCGAGTTCGACCTGAACTTTCGTAGTTTGGACAAACTCTGATTTAGAACTTCCCGAACAACAAACTAGTTCAGGTTTTCCGAACTCGTGGATAAGTTTTCGTACCGTTCGATACCCCTCAATTTTGCCTATAACCCTCGCATGTACCGTTTTGGTGATAACCCTCAAATGCAGCATTTCAGCGATAACCCTCGAATGTACAGCTTCGGTGATATCCCTCTAATGTTATGTTTTGGCAAAATCCCTCAAATGTCCAGTTTTGGTGATAGCCCTCGAATGTATCATGCTGTAACCCTCAAATGTAGGGTGATTTTGGTGACCTTTTAATGTATCGTTCGGTAACCCTTGAATTGGAGATAACCCTTGAATGTAGCCCGATCGTGGGGGAAGTGAGTGTTTAAACAACTTTTCATGATATGTACATGTTACCCAGACCATTTCCCAAGTTACCATTGATATTTTTACTTTAATAAACTAGTGAAACTATATGACTCCCATTAACTTTAATGGGTTTATTTCTGAACTGTAGAAATTACTTAAGTAATATAGTTTGGAAACTGAACTTCAGGAAGTTTGGCCATCTCTAGTATGGGATGGGCCCTTTCTTGGTAATGTGTGTACCCAGCTTTAGTGGCAGTTGTTGTCTGACATTACAGGGGGATGTTACGATTGCAACCAAGGAATTCTGGGAGTCTTAGTTTTCAATAATCTGGAGGGCAGCTAATTAGACATCCTTAATTTAGGGAGTGAACAGAGTTTTAAACAGGCCCAGTTTAAAGTCCACCAAAATATGGTGTTAAGAGCCCCCCACAATGCTTGATCATTTGGAACCTGTGGTTTGGGGCCTCTTTTTCACAATTTGATGAATGTATTGATGTTTCAAAATCAAACAAATATTTATTTTCTTTTAGATAATTTAATGCTTTGTTAGCAGCCAGATGGTTCACGACCTTCCATTTTTGAACAAACTGTCTCACACTGACCTGCTTGTTGTTTTTATTATAAATGGATGAAAATATCTGGATTTGGTTTTGATTTACAGAAAGTTCTAGAACTATCCAAATGGATGAAACGTTCTTCACTGGATACAGAAAACAGCAGTAAAACCACAGGAATTTTGCTTTCCATTGAGATTCCATATTCCAAGAAGGTGAGAGCTGTATAGTTAACAGTACAATATACATGTACTCATTCTGTTTAATGCGCCTACATACCCAAATGTTAAACCTCCCAAATGCCTCCTGACTATGTTCAGTTTCATTCATTAAGGGGTGAGAACTAAAATATTATTAACAGTTTTTATAAATCTACATTTTTAAAAAGTAAATGAGATGCGCCTTCTAAAGAAACATTTACTTCTTTTCCCTTGTACACACATTTATCTTGGTCCAATGGGAAATTGCATGTCAACCTAGCATATAGTGCACAGGATCCCCCAGCATCCTTTAGCCATCTGTCCTATTGTATTACTGTATGTCATGTGTGTTATTCAGAATTCTGTGAATACACCACTCAGTAGTATTGCAAGTAAGTTTTGTAGGGTTAATCTCCTGTATTCATTGGCAAGTAATACAGTAAGAAATATTATCTCCATAGTGGGAGTATTTCTCGGCTTCAAACGCATCAAGACGAAGGACGACATTGCTATAGTCAACAGTGGGATGAGAGTTTTGTTCAAACGGACAGTCATCATGGGAGAGCATTCAGCTGTGTTACGGAGGAATGGCTCCCATCACCGTGCTGGCAAAAGAAACAAGCAAGGAGCTTGCTGGGAAGTAAGAGGCCAAATTATTTATGCAGTTAAATGGAGATTATGATACATTTGCCTAATGCAGGGTTTCTCAAAGAGCGTGGCGTCACTAATAAATTAAATAAGATAGGGAGAGAATAAGGCTTTGCAGCTCCCCTTCAGTATATGCAAATAAGGAACAGAGACTTCTGGGTAATTTCCATGATTCCCTGGCAGTTCAAAGAGTGTGCCGGGAGACACCGGGTGCCTTCAGAGAGTCAGTTGTGCCACAGAATTTTGTCAGTAGAAATATTTTCTTTAAGTTGTCATATACATGGGATAATATTTTAATGCAGCCCATGTAGTGTATTTGATTACAATATACACAATAATCTGACATGAAATATGGGCTATTACAACATTATGTCCAACATTACGAACACGTGTGCCAAGAGAAGAATTTGGATTGCCAAGTGTGCCACGGTCTGAAAATATTAAGAACCATGGTCTAATATGTCACCTCACTTAAATTGGGAGGTTACTGACCATGGTGTCTATAGCAGTAGTTTGTCAAATCTCATTGATGTTGTTTTCATTCCCCATATCTTGCCATTAGTCTGCAAATTCCATCAGATCCAACAGGATTTGCCAAGTATTGCCCATATACTACGCCCTAATTAAAGAGGTGCCCCTGTATATACATGTTCCAGTATTCTAACACGTGCACAATTTATGTCATAACATAAACCTTAAATATAAATACAGTATTATGTGTGTGTGTGTTATACGATATTGGATGAAAACTCCTGCAATCAGCATGTCGGCTCCTTGCCAAAGAGATGTCTCTGCAGCCAGTGCACCAGGAGGGATGGTGGAATTCCGACAGACTCTGACACTCAGTTTTCTTCTTTAAATTCTACTTGATGGTACATAAGAAGTTAGCCCTGGATCTAAATGGAAAGGTGAGTATTTATCGCTCTCTGTCCCACCTACAAATATAAGACTGTTAAATATAGAACCCACTTCAAACCGAAAATAATATAATACTTACTTTTACTTTTCTAGAAACAAAACATTTCGGGGAAAGTTGTAATATGTGAAATATTAACACCTGGTGGAACATCCACCAACTAGTTAGGTCAATTGGCAAATGTTCAGTAAAGTAACTGTGTATTAACAAAGAAGTAGCAGTGTATAAGCAGTATTGGCGCATTGTCTCATCTGCTTGTGTGCAAATATACAGAAATACAAAAACAATTCTGTGCTTTGATAGGAATAATAGATTATAAGAACTGCCATTGAAACACTAATAAATAGATGGAATTTATGCTGATCCATGGGTTTTGCTTTTTCCCATCTCAGAATAACTTTACTTGAGGATCCCTCCGAAATATGAAAGTGCTGCAGAATTGTACCATAAACTCCACCCAACCAGTGTCCAGCTCTATCAGGTGAGATGGGGAAATCTCTCTTCTCAGTCTCATTATAAGACAAAGGTTTTTATTCACTCCTATTTAATCTGTTTATTAAAGGGAATGTCCACCACTTTTTCTAATTTTAGATATATAGTATGCTAGTTCCCCCAGCCCCAACCGCTATAATATATTTTCCAGAAAGTCCCCCGATCGTTACTTACCTTCCCTCTCTCCTCCGCCGCACTGCCCGGCCTTTTTGCTTGCATGGAACTGCAAGCAGGGAGCCGGACCGGCAGCCGCGCCCGTGATTAGCTGAGAGGCAGCCAATCAAGGACGCAGCTGCCGGCACTTTTCTGACTTTCTGAAAAATATATTATAGCGGTTGGGGCTGGGGGAGGAAGCCCTACTATTTGCCTAAGGGGATTTACACTAGGGGGAGGGAGAACAAAACAGGTGGGAGAGGGAGGGGGGAAGGGGAGGGAGGGCTGCTCTGAGCAAGCCAAAAACCTCTGAGAGGACATCTCAGAGGCAGAAACAATTTTTCCTGGTTGCCAGGCTCCTGGGACTTTGGGGGGGGGATTACTGGAGAACCATTTGGAGCTGGGAGTAAGGTAAGGATTTTATTACACTACAGAGTGGGGCCAGAGTGGGGGAAATTATAGTTTGGGGGTGGACATGCCCTTTAATTATTGGAAGTGGGTATTGTCAGCAAGGTTTCTGCGTTTGCTGACGACACAAAAAAATTGTTGACCATTAAAAGCTTCAGAGGATGTGAAATATTAAGGTAAATCTAGATAGATTCTAATAAACCCTGCATTGGTTATTTAACAAATTTGATGCAAAGCAAGAAATGTGCAAGGTCTATCGATGGTTGACAATAAGAGATTAACTCTTTAAATCTCATGACAAAAAAAAAATAATAATGAAATATCTAGACAGCAAACTTAATGTTGGGGCTAGTAACCCCACAGCGCGCACCCCAAATCCCCCATGCACGCGCACCCCCCCATCCCAGCACGCGCACTTCACCCCATGTGCTTCTCCCCTTTACCCCCCCGACCTACATGTGGGCATCGGTTGGATGACTTCACGTGTGCAAGCAAACGGGACCGCCATCCATGCATATTTACACCTCGTATAGTATATAGGATAGGTTAGTAACAGGAATGTCCAAACTACATCAGCCTGGACTAAACCCTATAAATTGTTTTTATTTTTAAATCCTTGTGTATTAGAAAAATGAACATAAAGAAGGGTTTATGATGTAATGTAGTGGGAAGATATGTGATTTATTTTTTAGGAAATTCCGGAGGGACAAGAGGTAGAAGATATGGTTGGACGACCCTTGATGCACCTTTCAGCCATGAAACAAGCTACGGGGAAGCTGTGTACTGTGATGACATGCCGCATTATGAGAAGAACTTTACCTGTCCCTGAGAAACAGCACCAAAGCTCATGCTAAAATAATGTAAGGGCCTTAGTGGAACCACATGCTACCTCTGTACCTCTTGGCAAAAACTAGGCTTAAATGGCAGGTCCCATGCCCAAAAATACTTTTCTTGTACATGTAGAGCACCCTGTAACCATTATAGCCAGGGTTGACAGATCTTGGCCCCCCCAAGCGTGACATCACAGTGACGTTGTGGTGGGTGGACATGGGGCATAGCAAAGGAGGGGCTATTGGTGGGTCAAGTTTGGAGGTGGGGTTAGGGGGTAACTGGGCGGGGAGTGGGCATAACTGGATGGGGCTGCCAGAGTCTCTGGATGGTATTTCAGCCCTGACTGTGGGACTCAGGATTTTGTCCCTGCAGTCAGGGCAATGCCATGCCAATAGGGACGCCTGGCACCATGATTATACCCATACTGCTCTCAAGAACTGCAAGATGGAGTTATTAAGCCCAGTGATTGCTGTCCTTGTCATTGATCTCCTGGCTGTTCTAAGTAGGCCTGTCATGCACGATTCCTCCACTGAACATGCACAAAATGTATCTGAGCTTTTGCTGCAGTCAGAGGAGGAGGGAGGAGGTCGGGACAGGCATTGAGCTGAATGACTCAGTTACAAAGTTACTTTAAAGTTAAAACAAGAGAACAGTCTATTTCAACCCCTTCACAACTCAAACCCGCAAAACCCCAGCCCAACGATAAACAATCGCCATTCTGGCGGTACTTACCCCAATCAGAAACACTCGCCACCTAATTCCTTCTACTACTTGAGAGTAATGTGAGTATTATTGGGAGGGAGCTCTATATGTACAAGAAATAGTTTGGGGGTCTTATTTCTGATCTTACAGAGACCCATACATGTGATTTCTCTCAATTGTTGGACATCATATATCAAACTGTTAGTTCATTTATGTTCCTCTTTAAACTAAGCTCTAAATCTATGGGCCAATGTTAGGGTTACAGGATTCCTTTTATCCATGGGGCAATGTCTGAACTATTTTAGCAATTGGATAGTGAGCAGTTTGAAAATTCACTTTAATTGAGTCAAAATGTCAAACACAGTGGCTGGTTTCTGAGCCGTTGCCATACCTAGTGTTGTCAGGAATCACTGGGATTTCAACAATAAACAATTGTAGTTGCATATCACACATTTCAGATGATTCAAGAACCTTTTCAGGTGTATACAGTATTGTCCAACCATGTTCAGTTTTTATGTAGCACACTACAGAGAGGCTTGTCTCCTCCTAGTGGAGAGATTTGCCAGTGACACATAAGGTTTGAACATTGTTGTGCAATGTACTACTGAGCATCAGGGGTTCTTTAGGGGGTCTATTGTAATATGCAGTATTTGAGTACTATCTTCTTTGAATGTGTGTTCACAATTGTTTATTGTTGCTACTATATTGCTGACACCTGGATAGCACAAGGTCTGGTAAACTGCACACTAGTGCATTAGTGCAATCATACCTGATGCAGTTTGAACATGATTTTAGCAATATAATCAGTGACACAATTAGTAACAAAATCAGTAATATAATCAATAAAATAATCAGTAACAATCGGGAACATAATCAGGAACAATCGGAAACAATCAGTAACATAATTGGTAACAATCAGTAACATAATCAGTAAAATAGTCGGTAACATAATCAATAACATAATCAATAAGACAATCGGTAACATAATCAGTAACATAATCTGAAACAATCAGTAACATAATCAGTAGCATAATCAGTAACACAATCAGTAAAATAATCAGTAACATAATCGGTAAAATAATCAGTAACATAATCAGTAAGAATCAGCAACATAATCAGTAACATAATCAGTAACAATTAGTAGCATAATCAGTAACACAATCAGTAACATAATCAGTAACAATCATTAACATAATGAGTAACATAATCAGTAGCATAATCAGTAACATAGTCAGCTACATAATCATTAACATAATTAGTAACAATCAGTAACATAATCAGTAACAATCAGTAACATAATCAGTATATTTATTCCAATATTAATGAAGATTTCTATGGTTTCTCCCTGTTTGTTAGCCAGCGATTGAAATTGTTGTTTTTCTTTCAGCTCAATTGACACAGCGGAAGCTGCACTTACCCCCGGATCGGTTTGTTTCCTATTTGCCGAAGATGTTCCAGGCTACAATGTAACAGGACTAGGAGAGGATGAAACTGTATTTGCCAAAGATGTGGTAAGAAAAGGCCACTCTGCCTTGACATTCACTAGTCTGTGCCCCCTACAGGTTAAAAAGTATGTATCACCTGGTATAAGCTTGAACAGGCTCAAAACTTTTGCAGGTTTGGGTTTTACCTTTGAAAAATCATTTAAGGGGTGAACTTGTCCTTTAGAATGCTCCACTCCATTTTACTATGTATCTTCCTTTGTTGCCCAACAATCCCACTAACAATCTCTGCCCTGCAGGTAACTTGCATTGGACATGTTATTGGTGGAGTTGTCGCAGATACTAAGGAAAACGCACAGAGAGCTGCCAAGCTAGTGAAGATCTCATACGAGGAGCTCACACCTATAATTACAATTCAGGTGGTCTTTCTGTTCTGCTTTCCATACATATGGTAGGGGACAATAGAGAATTCTCCAGTCATCTTTCATTGTGGGTGATTTAAAGAAGAACTGAGATAAAATATAATAGATTCAATGGGTGAAATCTGCACATGCTCAATGAGTTCTCTAACCTTTCCACGCTTGCAAAAAAATTGCATTCAGAGGTAAATGCTTATTTGCCACAAACTTTAAAAGCATATTCATGTTCTCAAATATATGACCTCTTACCAGTATACGGTAAATTGTAAATGTCTATAGCAATAACTGGGTAAAAACACAGGACTCTGGAAAATCTACACATTGTTTCATTGCTTGTACCCTAGCACAATAAGCAAATAATGCTTTCCCAGAATCCTCTGCTTTAGTAAGAACAAACGGCAAAACTAACCCTAGACGATAGTGGTAGAGATGAATGAAATCAGTTCTGTGATTTTTCGATCACAAGTTTTGAGCTTTGATCATTTTATAAATTCTGGCAGATCTGTGGATTTTCAAAACCACCCATTCCACATTGAAACCAGGTGAGTTTCAAACCCGGACTCATTATTAAATGGTGGAAAATAGATTCTACTTCCCCTTTACAAAGTATTTCTGTATTGTTTAATGGATTCATTTGTAAAGAGATTAAATAATCTATTTTTCTCTAACACTAGGAAGCAATAGAAAAGGAATCATTTTATAAGCCCATTAAGATGATTGAAGATGGAAATATCCAAGAAGGGTTTAAAGAAGCAGATCACATTATAGAAGGTGATTCAAGACCAATAAATTGGTTATCACAATTAAATGTGATGCGTCTCTGTTTACAGTTTTTAACTCCCCCCCCCAAAAGAAAAACATAAAAATTCATCAAATATACAGTATGTACACAGAAAGAATAGGAAATAATCACAATGACAGTGTACACAGAAAGAATGAGAATTAATCACATATACAGTATGTACACAGAAAGAAAAAGAATTAATCACATATACAGTTTGTACACAGAAAGAATGAGAATTAATCACCTATACAGTATGTACACAGAAAGAATGAGAATTAATCCCATATACAGTATGTACACAGAAATAATGAGAATTAATCACATATACAGTATGTACACAGAAAGAATGAGAATTAATCACTTACAGTTTGTACACAGAAAGAATAAGAATTAATCGCCTATACAGGATGTACACAGAAAGAATGAGAATTAATCCCATATACAGTTTGTACACAGAAAGAAGAGAATTAATCACCTACAGTATGTACACAGAAAGAATGAGAATTAATCACATATACAGTTATTACACAGAAAGAATGAGAATTAACCCATATACAGTATGTACACAGAAATAATGAGAATTAATCACATATACAGTATGTACACAGAATGAATGAGAATTAATCACATATACAGTATGTACACAGAAAGAATAAGAATTAATCGCCTATACAGTATGTACACAGAAAGAATGAGAATAATCCCATATACAGTTTGTACACAGAAAGAATGAGAATTAATCACCTATACAGTATGTACACAGAAGGAATAAGAATTAATCACATATACAGTTGTACACAGAAATAATGAGAATTAATCACATATACAGTATATTACACAGAAAGAATGAGAATTAATCCCATATACAGTATGTACACAGAAAATAATGAGAATTAATCACAATACAGTATGTACACAGAATGAATGAGAATCACATATACAGTATGTACACAGAAAGAATAAGAATTAATCGCCTATACAGTATGTACACAGAAAGAATGAGAATTAATCCCATATACAGTTTGTACACAGAAATAATGAGAATTAATCACCTATACAGTATGTACACAGAAAGAATAAGAATTAATCACATATCAGTTTGTACACAGAAAGATTGAGAATTAATACCTATACAGTATGTAAACAGAAAGAATGAGAATTAATCCATATACAGTATGTACACAGAAATAATGAGAATTAATCACATATACAGTATATACACAGAAAGAATGAGAATTAATCCCATATACAGTATGTACACAGAAATAATGAGAATTAATCACATATACAGTATGTACACAGAATGAATGAGAATTAATCACATATACAGTATGTACACAGAAAGAATAAGAATTAATCACATATACAGTATGTACACAGAAAGAATAACAATAATCGCCTATACAGTATGTACAAAGAAATAATAAGAGTTAATCGCCTACGTATGTACACAGAAAGAATAAGAGTTAATCGCCTATACAGTATGTACACAGAAAGAATAAGAATTAATCACCTATACAGTATGTACACAGAAAGAGTAAGAGTTAATCGCCTATACAGTATGTACACAGAAAGAATAAGAATTAATCGCCTATACAGTATGTACACGGAAAGAATAAGAATTAATTAACTATACAGTATGTACACAGAAAGAATAAGAATTAATCACCTATACAGTATGTACACAGAAAGAATAAGAATTAATCGCCTATACAGTATGTACACAGAAAGAATAAGAATTAATCATCTATACAGTATGTACACAGAAAGAATAAGAATTAATCACCTATACAGATGTACACAGAAAGAATAGAATTAATCGCCATACAGTATGTACACAGAAAAATAAGAATTAATAGCCTATTCAGTATGTACACAGAAAGAATAAGAATGAATCGCCTATACAGTATGTACACAGAAAGAATAAGAATTAATCGCCTATACAGTATGTACACAGAAAGAATAAGAATTCATCGCCTATACAGTATGTACACAGAAAGAATGAGAATTAATCGCCTATACAGTATGTACACATTAAGTACACAGAAAGAATAAGAATTAATTGCCTATACAGTATGTACACAGGAAGAATAAGAATTAATAACCTATACAGTATGTACACAGAAAGAATAAGAATTAATCACATATACAGTATGTACACAGAATGAATGAGAATTAATCACATATACAGTATGTACACAGAAAGAATAAGAATTAATCACATATACAGTATGTACACAGAAAGAATAACAATTAATCGCCTATACAGTATGTACAAAGAAATAATAAGAGTTAATCGCCTATACAGTATGTACACAGAAAGAATAAGAGTTAATCGCCTATACAGTATGTACACAGAAAGAATAAGAATTAATCACCTATACAGTATGTACACAGAAAGAGTAAGAGTTAATCGCCTATACAGTATGTACACAGAAAGAATAAGAATTAATCGCCTATACAGTATGTACACGGAAAGAATAAGAATTAATTAACTATACAGTATGTACACAGAAAGAATAAGAATTAATCACCTATACAGTATGTACACAGAAAGATAAGAATTAATCGCTATACAGTATGTACACGGAAAGAATAAGAATTAATTAACTATACAGTATGTACACAGAAAGAATAAGAATTAATCATCTATACAGTATGTACACAGAAAGAATAAGAATTAATCACCTATACAGTATGTACACAGAAAGAATAAGAATTAATCGCCTATACAGTATGTACACAGAAAGAATAAGAATTAATAGCCTATTCAGTATGTACACAGAAAGAATAAGAATGAATCGCCTATACAGTATGTACACAGAAAGAATAAGAATTAATCGCCTATACAGTATGTACACAGAAAGAATAAGAATTCATCGCCTATACAGTATGTACACAGAAAGAATGAGAATTAATCGCCTATACAGTATGTACACATTAAGAATAAGAATTTATTGCCTATACAGTATGTACACAGAAAGAATAAGAATTAATTGCCTATACAGTATGTACACAGAAAGAATAAGAATTAATCATATATATATACAGTATGTACACAGAAAGAATAATAAATAATCACCTATACAGTATGTACACAGAAAGAATAAGAATTAATTGCCTATACAGTATGTACACAGAAAGAATAAGAAATAATCGCTTATACAGTATGTACACAGAAAGAATAAGAATTAATCACATATATACAGTATGTACACAGAAAGATAAGAAATAATCGTTATACAGTATGTACACAGAAAGAAAGAAATTAATCATATATATATACAGTATGTACACAGAAAGAATAATAAATAATCACCTATACAGTATGGACACAGAAAGAATAAGAATTAATTGCCTACAGTATGTACACAGAAAGAATAAGAAAAATCGCTTATACAGTATGTACACAGAAAGAATAAGAATTAAACATATATATATACAGTATGTACACAGAAAGAATAAGAATAATCACCTATACAGTATGTACACAAAAAATAAGAATAATACCTATACGTATGTACACAGAAAGAATAAGAATTAATTGCCTATTCAGTATGTACACAGAAAGAATAAGAATGAATAGCCTTTACAGTATGTACACAGAAAGAATAAGAATTAATCACATATATACAGTATGTACACAGGAAGAATAAGAATTAATAAGAATTTATCGCCTATACAGTTTGTACACAGAAAGAATAAGAATTAATCACCTATACAGTATGTACACAGAAAGAATAAGAATTAATCACCTATACAGTATGTACACAGAAAGAATAAGAATTAATCACCTATACAGTATGTACACAGAAAGAATAAGAATTAATCACCTATACAGTATGTACACAGAAAGAATAAGTATTAATCGCCTATACAGTATGTACACAGAAAGAATAAGAATTCATCGCCTATACAGTATGTACACAGAAAGAATAAGAATTCATCGCCTATACAGTATGTACACAGAAAGAATAAGAATTCATCGCCTTACAGTATGTACACAGAAAGAATAAGAATCATCGCCTATACAGTATGTACACAGAAAGAATAAGAATTAATTGCCTATACAGTATGTACACAGGAAGAATAAGAATTAATAACCTATACAGTATGTACACAGAAAGAATAAGAATTAATCACCTATACAGTATGTACACAGAAAGAATAAGAATGATCACAATACAGTATGTACACCAGAAAGAATAAGAATAATCACACCTATACAGTATGTACACATACAAAATAAGAAATAATCACCTATACAGTATGTACACAGAAAGAATAAGAATTAATCACCTATACAGTGTACACATAAAAAATAAGAATTAATCACCTATACAGTATGTACACAGAAAGAATTAGAATTAATTGCCTATTCAGAGTACACAGAAAGAATAAGAATGAATCGCCTATACAGTATGTACACAGAAAGAATAAGAATTAATCACATATATACAGTATGTACACAGAAAGAATAAGAATTAATCATATATATACAGTATGTACACAGAAAGAATAAGAATTAATTGCCTATACAGTATGTACACAGAAAGAATAAGAATGAATCGCCTATACAGTATGTACACAGAAAGAATAAGAATTTATCACATATATACAGTATGTACACAGAAAGAATAAGAATGAATCCCATATACAGTATGACACAGAAAGAATAAGAATAATCACATATACAGTATGTACACAGAAAGAATAAGAAATAATCACCTATATAGTATGTACAGAGAAAGAATAAGAATTAATCATTATACAGTATGTACACAGAAAGAATAAGAATTAATCGCCTATACAGTATGTACACAGAAAGAATAAGAATGAATCGCCTATACAGTATGTACACAGAATGAATAAGAATTAATCACATATATACAGTATGTACACAGAAAGAATAAGAATTAATCACATATATACAGTATATACACAGAAAGAATAAGAATAATCCCATATACAGTATGTACACAGAAGAATAAGAATTAATCACTATACAGTATGTACACAGAAAGAATAAGAAATAATCACCTATATAGTATGTACACAGAAAGAATAAGAATTATGCATTTATACAGTACAAATAAAGAATGATCAATGTACCTTCCTACTCACCACTCTCTTACGGTGACGCCCGGGTGCTAGACAGTCAACATCAGACGAAGTTCAAACTGGAGCACTCCAAGGTCTTTTTTAACAATGTTTAAAGGGGTCTACCCCCAAAACTATAACTAAAATCCTTACCTCACATCCCAGCTCCATAAGGTTTCCTGTGGTCCCCCCCAAAGTCCCAAAAACTGCCCACCAGCAGTATAGCAGAGTCCATATAGGACTCTGCCTCCTATCTGGCCTCAGGGAGAAGTTTGGCATGCGCACTGCAGCCCTTCTCCCCCTCCCTCCCGTTTTGCTATCCCTCCCCCTAGCATAAAACCCATTGCCCATATAATAGAATATGTTCCCCCAGCCCCAACCGCAAAAAAATTATTTTAAGAAAGTCCCACGAACTCTACTTACCTTCCTCTCTCCCGGGCATTCTGAGAAGCCGGCAGCCGCGTCCGTGATTGGCTGCCTCTCAGCCATCACGGACGCGGCTGCCGGTCCCGCCCCCTGCTTGCAGTGTTGTCGCAAGGCCGGGCTGAGCGTCGGAGGAGAGAGGGAAGATAAGTAAACATCTGGTCACTTTTTAAATTATTTTTATAGCGGTTGGGGCTGGGGGACTGTATAGGGGAAAAGTTCTTAATAAGGATGGACATGCCCTTTAATTTGATCCTCATTGTACTGACAATAAACATAATATATATATATTATATATATATCACTTGTCTGGTAAGAATGGAATAAAGATGAATTAAAGGGCATGTCCACCCCCCAAACTATAATTTAACCCACTACTATGTAGTGTGTGTAAAAATCCTTACCTCACATCCCAGCTCCATATTGTTCTCCTGTAGTCCCCCCCCCAAAGTGGCAAAAAACTGGCCAGAGGAGGTTAGCAGGGTCCATATAGGACTCGCCTCCTGTCTCCCCTCTGCTAGAAGTTCGGCATGCGCACGCAGCCATTCTCCCCCTCCCTCCCTCTCCCTACGATTTGTGTCCTCCCCCTAGTGTAAAATCCTTTCATATTATGTACTGCTCCTTCCCAGCCCCAACCGCATAATTTTATTTACAGAAAGTTCCACGATCTTTACTTACCATGCCCTCTCTCCTTTGCCGGTCGAACTCCCGGCAACCGCATCCATAATTGGCTGCTCTAAGCCAATCACGGATTCGGCTGCTGGTCCCCTTGCATTTCTGTGCAAGCAGAGGGGCGGGCAGTGCGGCGAAGGATAGAGGCATGGTAAGTAAAGATTGGGGCACTTTCTGTAAATAAAAGTTATGCGGTTGGGGCTGGGGGAAGGAGCAGTACATTATATAAAAAGTTTATTACAAGGGTGGACATGCCCTTTAAACATCTTATGTAATAGTTGGAGGACCAAATAACACATCTGAGTTTTTCCTCTGAGTCAGTCTGTCTTTGCAACCTTCCATAGTCCAGCCCATGTCCGATGAGTAGACACACTCTGCAGGAATCACTTTTTACCAGAGGCCAGATCAGTAATACAGAACTTGAAAGGCTTTAATGAGGGGTATTAAGGTACTTTTAGGGGAGGAGGGTATTTGAGAAATATAAATTGTTCTTTAAGTGCTTACTAAGTGGAGCACAGCTGGGAAATCTTCGAAGAGATCTACAACCAGGCTGCACCCCTCCAAGCATTAATAGTGTGCACTGTGTAGTTACTGTTAGAATAAATATCCTGCACTAGCCACGCCAGACCCTGATGCTGTCTTAGACCCACTAAGAGACCCTTCAGCACTGGGAGAAAGAATTACACCACAAGTTAGGTGCAGTAAAACCCAGTTTCTCAGTTGTATTCATTTCGTACATTGGAATATATCAAACCAAAAAAAGGGGCTTTGCCAGAGGAAGGGGCTGCCAGACTTTGTGTCTACAAGATGAGGTAATAAAAACATCTATTGGAATGCGAGGATAGAGTCAGGTTGACACACAATGTAGGAGGCAAAAGACCTTGAGATAAAATTATCTACATCATGAGACAAGAGAGAGAACATTAGTGCATTTCGAGAACAACAACATCTGAATAATATGAACACAAAATGGAGTCAAAGAACAAAATGGCGCTATTAGGCTTAAATTAGGCATAGAGATATATAAAAACCTAACAGTTGCCAATAATAAAATAGTAGTGGACATTACTATAATTAACCCTTTTTACTTGATCAATGATGTCTGGCTAACAGTTTATCCAGTTTAAGGCAGAAAACAAAATGTGGAGGGGGAACCCCCCCCAGAATAACTTACATATCAATACCAGTAACCAGGAATGTCTATGCATAAAGTAATGTACGGTGTGGTGGGTTACAGGAGAGATCTATATTGGGGGCCAAGAACATTTCTATTGGAAACAAACTGTGCTATTGCAGTTCCCAAAGGGGAAGATGGAGAGAGGAACTGTTATCTCCACCCAGAACACTACTAAGTCACAGGTAATGTAGCCTTTAATTTCGCTAACCCTCAATGTATCGATCGGTAACCCTGAATGTAGCGGTCCATTTAGTGAAAAGTTTGAATGTATTGGTTAATTTCAGTTACCCTCAAATGTATTCTTTGAATGCAGTCGTCGATTCCTGTAACCCTTGAATGTATTGTTCGATTTCTGTAACCCTCGAATGTATTGTTCGGTTTCGGTAACCCTCGAATGTATTGTTCGATTTCGGTAACCCTCGAATGATTGTTTCGATTCTGTAACCTCGAATGTATGTTCGGTTTCGGTAAACCTCGAATGATTGTTCGGTTTCGGTAACCCTCGAATAGTATTGTTTCGATTTCTGTAACCCTCGAATGTATTGTTCGGTTTGGAACCCTCGAATGTATGTTCGGTTTTGGTAACCTCGAATGTATTGTTCGGTTTCGGTAACCTCGAATGTATTGTTCGATTTCGGTAACCCCGAATGTATTGTTCGATTTCTGTAACCCTCAAATGTATTGTTCGATTTCGGTAACCCTCGAATGTATTGTTCATTTCGGTAACCTTGAATGTAGTGTTTGAATTTGGTAACCCTCGAATGTAGTGTCCGATTTTGGTAACCCTCAAATGTATCATTCGGTAACCTCAAATATAGCGCCCGATTTCAGTAACTCTCGACTGTATTGTTCAGTAACCCTCGAATGTATCGTTCGGTAACCTTCAAATGTATCATTTGGTAACCCTCAAATATAGCGGCCGACAGGGGTGTCTCTAGGGTTTTTGCCACCTGAGCCAAACTTTTGAATGACGCCCCTATGTACTACTAGAGCACTATGTTTCCTTTCCTTCTGCACTGCCTGCCACCTCTCTGATACTTAGCAGGGGTGCTGCCTGATTGTGGGGGAAAGAAGTATTTAAAGAGGTTTTGGTGCTATGGACATTGTCACAAGACCATTTCCCAGGTGCCACAGTCATTCACAGTAAATACCATTATTTTAACTGTATTTAATCAGAACTTTTTGAACAATTCCCTTCCATTGACTCTAATGGGTTAGTTTCCGAACTTTTACTTAAGTTCGGAAACAAGCCAAACTATAGGAAGATTGGCCATCTCTAATACTGTGCAGTGAGGAAGCTATAGCGCACAATTTAGTTTGGGTCCCCCTAGAGCATCAGGAACCAGTTTAATAACCCTATTTCAACAACCTCCCCATCCTGTGAGCTAAATACCAAGAAAAAAGAGACTCTCACCATATTCATTAAATGGGGTCAAATTATAAATCAGCACACTCATCATGGGCATTACTGGGATACATAATTTACATTGGCTGCTGGGGTGGTGCCTTGTGTCGTAGGAGTCACCCCTTGTAGCCCTTAAACTGTATGGCATGTGGTCCATCATAGTAGTGATCTATTTGAGTGTTGAATTGACAGAACCTTAATTGGTCAGGTCAAAAAAAAATTACATACAGAAAAATTACATACAGATCTGTCTGATTTCTGTATAATAAAAGTACAAGCAAGAGCACTTGATGAATATTGAATACAGACTCACCATATATAGATGACTATGAGTGGTTGTGCCATCAGTTGGCTTTGTTTCAATTAATAGTTTTATCAAACAAGATAGAGTAACTAACATGTAAATGGATTGAAGTGTATTTTGTATGGTCACCTTTCTATTCCCTGTGTAGAAAGTTTTAAACAATAGATGGCAATTCATCCATGGCAATTCAATTCAGGGCGTAACATTAGGAGGGGCCAGAATAAGGAAATCCTGATTTCATGCCTCTAATATCTATGATTTTGGTTACAAGAACAAATGTCTACCATTCACAAGGAGTACCCTATAAACTCGAGTATAAACCAACCCGAGTATAAACCAAGGCACTTAGTTTTACCTGGAAAAACTAATTAAAGTGATTGACTCGAGTATAAACCGAGGGTACAAATTATCACCACTACTGCCTTCTGATTCTGTATTGTTTTGAGGCTTTAGTTGCCCTTTAATGGACAGCAGAAGTCCCATACAGTAATAGCCATACTATCTACACCCTCACCCTCCCATCCAGTTAAGTGGGTACCTTCTGTTTTTTTGGGCTTTCTTCTGTGTTCATCTATCTGTGGGCTCTCTTGCTGGTACTCTCTATCCTGCAGTCAGTCACTAACTTTAGCAATCGGCAGCTGCTGCTCATTCTCTGTACTTGCGCGCCGGGCAGTGAAGCCCGCTAGCGTGCCAGTACAGGGAGTGAGTGAGCGGCTGCTGAATTGCTAAGGTTAGTGACTGACCGAGTATAAACCAAGGCTGAGTTTCAGGGTTTTCGAGTATATACGGTATATATAATGAGCACCCTCTTCTAATATAAGCCATAGGCCGGGTTTATACATTATTTTACAAGTTACAAGTTTTACAGTTTTGTTGTTTGTAACTTTTAGAGTTTGCTGCCAGGCTCTGGGGGTCTCAGCAAACAAGATTGTGGTGCGAGTGAAACGAATGGGAGGAGGATTTGGAGGGAAAGAGTCGAGATCCACAATTATATCCCAGTCTGTGGCCTTGGCTGCACATAAGTAAGTAACAGCCCATAGAAATGGGACAACCTAAAATATAATATGAATAATCACTGGTCTGTTTAAGAATGTGATCAATCTTTTAGCAAGGCTAAGGCTTTATTGATAACCACACCATTTAGAAATTGAGTTTACTGTGGATAACATTGAGTGTACTGGGGAGAGCATTGAGTGTATTGAAGACAGTATTGATTGGAATGTGTACAGCATTGAGTAAATTGTGTACAGCATTGAGTTTACTGTGTGCAGCATTCCGTGTACTGTGGACAGCATTGAGGTACTGTGGACAGCATTGAGTTTACTATGGACAGCATTAAGCATACTGTGGACAGCAGTGAGTAAATTGTGTACAGCATTGAGTAAATTGTGTACAGCATTGAGTGTAATGTGGACAGCATTGAGTAAATTGTACAGCATTGAGTGTAAGTGGGACAGCATTGAGTAAATTGTGTACAGCATTGAGTAAATTGTGTACAGCATTGAGTTTACTATGGACATCATTGAGTGTAATGTGGACAGCATTGAGTAAATTGTGTACAGCATTGAGTAATTGTGTACAGCATTGAGTTTACTATGGACAGCATTGAGTGTGTGTGGACAGCATTGAGTAAATTGTGTACAGCATTGAGTAAATTGTGTACAGCATTGAGTTTAGTATGGACAGCATTGAGTGTGTAAACACAGTGAAAAACACTTTAATTTATAAAGGAGAAAATGCTCACACTTTTTATCCGAGACTCTGTTCTTCACCCCTCCTATCTGCAGCAGGCACAGAAACTTCTTTTAAAAGGTCTAACTGACAACTTAATAAATCCAAATAGCTTCTAGACAGTATGATGCACTTGGTTTTTTGGCCATTTAATGAATGTGTTATACCGTACAGAACCGGATACCCAGTGAGATGTATGCTAGATCGCGATGAAGACATGTTGAAACCGGTGGCAGACATCCCTATCTTGGACGCTATAAGGTACAAACCCATCTTATTTGACATCTAATTGATGGTAAGATGATATTATCTTACAAGGATCCTTGTGACTTACACAGGTCGGATTCAAGAAGAGCGGGAAAATCACAGCTCTCGATTTCTTATTACTCAAATGCTGGCAACTCCATGGATCTTTCACAGCGTAAGGTAGTGCATGCTTGTACTAAACCAGTATAGGCTGTCAACCTGTGCAGTCATACATGGAACCTAACGGCAGGGTGAGGGATATGTTAATACGTACGTGTCTCAGCATTCCAAGCAGAGTGAGCTGTAGTGTTGAAAGGAAACACCCCCTTCTGCTGCCTGCCCAACAGAGTAAGGTGTGCACACTCAAGTACCCTTAAGGCTCGTACACACGTACGTGTACGAATTAACGTTTCGGGTGATAATCGGCCCATGTGAAGGGCTTATCGGGCGAAACGGTTGTTCGCTTGGAGATCCGCCCAAGCCGGTCGTTCAACGATGGCCAATAAAGCGCCTACACACCGGGCAGATTATCGCCCAAAACGTTCATTCCTAAACATCGTGCGTTGTGGGTCGGGAGCCTTTTGTGTGGGGTAGATTTGATGGTGATAATCGAGTAGGAGTCTCCTATAGTACAATCAGGTACACATTTAAAGTAAGGATTAATATTGCATCTCCATGTAGGTACAGTAAGTGTTTGAGAATACTAATGGCTATGAATATGTTTGCTGGGATTAGCGAGCCTTGAAGAATAATTCATTAATGAGAATAGTGTTAAATTGTAGAGATATTCAGGGTTATCAATAAAAGTTCTTATCGTTTAAAATGGTGCAATAGATGTTAGCTTTCAAAGATCTGATTGGTTGGGGCTAAATAAGCACCATTTTAAATGATAAGAACTTTTATTGAATCTCCTTGATTGGAGCTAGGCAATTGTGAATCTTGGGAATGATGCATGTGGGTAATGGTGGGACGGTGTAACCATGATAAATGCTGGAGAAGGTGAATTCTGTGAATTCGAATTGAGTAATGGTTTAGGGGAACACTGGGAATTCAGAGATTGATCAGTTTGGGGGATAGTACCGTATGCAGTGGTTAAGGGTAAAGGGCTGGATTGATGCTCAGATACGTCTAAATTAAACATTCCATGCTTAGCAGAAACAGGGATGTACCAATGATGTATTACAACGGTTAATTATTTATTGTGTCTTCCTCTGTTCTAGATAATAGATAGGACGTTATTCCACATGGACAATTCTTACAAAATCCCCAATATCATTGGCCGTGGATACGTGTGTAAGACTAACTGCTTCCAACACTGCATTCCGAGGCTTTGGGGGTCCACAGGGGATGTTGGTCACAGAGGCCTGGATAAATGATATTGCCCAGACTTGTGGCCTACCAGCCGAACAGGTGAATTCCATTAAAAGGACAGTTTACTCCCCATAATAAGTGTACAGTTTTCCTTTGATTCTAAGAAAGTGACCTCTGTGAATGTCCATTTGTGAATAGGTGAGACAATTGAACCTGTACAGTGAAGGAGATCTCACTCACTTCAACAGAAGCTGGAGGGTTTGCACAGTGCGCGAGATGCTGGAGGAATGTATGAAACAGGCAAATTACCAGGAGAGAAAGATTTCTATAGAAGAATTTAACAGGTACCAAGGCTATTCCCTCCTTACAGCTTGTTTAGGGCCATGCAATGAGTTAAAAAGAGAAACAAGATCTAAAAATGGGCAACAAAAGTCACAAGACAACATTGTTCCAATAGACAGGGCACATTACAAACATACAAGTTGTTTCTCACCTCTCCCTTTGCAGTGGCAGCTGGGTGTTGTATGAAATTAAACTGTGGGTATAGGGGTCAGCTCCCACAATGCACCAGTTTGTTTTGGTCCTGATCAACTGCAGCCTTGTCCCCTAAAGGCTAACAGCCAATCATATTGCAGCTCAGGGATCCTGAATCTTTGTGAAACAACAGGGATTAAGTGTATTTTTTTTTTGTAAACATATTTAACACTCTGGTCCCTGAGAATTATGCATTCATTTGTTTTTCATACAAAAAAGAAGTAATCTTTGCAGTTTATATTTTAGCCAGCAAATTTCAGTTAGGGGCGTCGCTACCATGAAGCAAACTGAAGCACTGCAAATGGTACGCACCTTTGAAGAAGTGGAGAAAGGCGGCTGCCTTTCTCGTTCTAGGTCGTCTGGCTTTAAAAAAAAATAAAAAATGAAAAAGTACTCTGTTATTTGCGCCTGGCATGTGCAAAAACACAAATGAAGGACAGAGGGGACAAGGGTAGTGGTGGTGGCCTCTGCTTTGCCGTGTTTCGTGTAGATCCAGGTCAGTGTGGGCTTCATTCAGGGATGTTGTATTTACCAGTCATTGTGGTATCTATACCTTCACTGTGGGCATCAGATATACCAGTCACTGTTAGCTCATTATAATAGTCACTATGAGGGATCTTAGTATACCAGTCACCGTGGGAATCTTTTACAGCGCTGCATACCCAAGTGGTGCATTATAAATAAATTATACTACATACCGTGGACATCAATTACCAGTCACTCTGGGCATCTTATACCAGTCACTATGGGCATAATTTACCAGTTACTTTGGCATAATTTATCAGTCACTGTGGGCATCATTACCAGTCATTATATCAGTCTTATACCCCCCCCTTGTACTTTTTACTTGGAATTTTTACTGGTTTTGTGCCACATAGAACAATAGAAACAGCAAAGCCGGAATGGTTTGCCCTATTAGGTATAATATGAAATAACATATGTCATGAACAGGGTGTGGAGTAAAAGGGCATTTTCATCCTCACAATGATATTCATGATATGTAGAGAAACCCTCCCAAACCATGGAACTGCAATCCTTGCCCAGAATAATGTTATTCTACATGAATCAGGGATGACACTTTATTTGATTCAAGAACGACTGCTGGGGAAAGAACAATACACTGGAACATTCAATGTATTTCCCTCATTTAAATGTTTTCCTTTTTATTTTAGGCAACACAGATGAAGAAAAGAGGAATTGCAATGATCCCAACCAAGTTTGGGATAAGTTTTACACTTACCCTTTTAAACCAGGTTTGCCTTACGTTTCATTTTAAGTTACAAAACTACCAGATACAATATATTCTACCTCTGCAGTATTTTGAGGTGTGTGCATAGGACAGATCATTTCTGTTACACAGAGAAGATAAGGCCAATGCCATCCAATGAAAGGAGAGACATTTCAGTTACCATTGGTTCATGGGGACAATTAAAGGCTATTGAAGTTCTCAACTTACCGTATATACTCGAGTATAAACCGATTTTTCAGGCTGAAAAATCAGCCTGAAAACTTGGACTCGGTTATACTCGAGTCAGTAGCTTACCTGAGCATTCCGGCAGCCGCACGATCTTTTCTGTGTACTGGTTTGCCGGCCTGGCGTCACTGCCCGGCGCCAAGCAGTGACGTAGCGGCATGCCAGTACTGGAATGAGCGCGCGGCTGCCGGAATGCTCAGGATACCGTACCTGCCAGGAAGCCCTGGATGTAGCAGAGCCCTTGGATGTAGCAGAGCCCTTGGATGTAGCAGAGCCCTTGGATGTAGCAGAGCCCTTGGATGGAGGAGAGGGGAGAAGAGCCCACAGGTAAAAACTGAACTGGGTGAGGGGGGCATTCAAGATGTTTGGGAACTAAAACTCCAGCATGCTTTATTAGCTGGGAGTTGTAGTTCCAAACATCTTGAATGCCAAGTGAGGGTGGCATTCAAGATGTTTGGAAACTACAACTCCCAGCTAATAAAGCATGCGGGAGTTGTAGTTTCCAAACATCTTGAATGCCACCCTCACTTGGCATTCAAGATGTTTGGAAACTAAAACTCCAGCATGCTTTATTAGCTGGGAGTTGTAGTTTCCAAACATCTTGAATGCCAAGTTTCTACCCTCGGTTTATACTCGGGTCACAAACTTTTATTAGGATTTTTAGCTGAAATTGGGTACCTCGGTTTATACTCGGGTCGGTTTATACTCGAGATATAACGGTATTGTAAAAATTTTTTTTTTTTTTAACTGCTTACCGCTCTGGCAGAAATAAGTTTCACAGGCAACATTAACCTATAGTCCTTCTGCAAGTAAAGATCTGCTTTATTGTATCCCTAAGGTGGGTACACAAAGACAAATTTTCGTTCTCAACCAACCGTTTGCCGTTAGGAGCCTTAGGAGAGCTGACAATGTATCGACATGTCCGGTCAGTGACAAGGAAAGAGATTTTTCGGCTCGTCTGACCGATACACAGAAATATTGATCGGTTTGGCCGAAGAATCTTCTCGTGTGTATCCAGCCAGGGGCCCCCCATCTTTTACTTTCCCTTTGACAGATACAGCCTCCCCCATAAAACCTCTGTGATGATGAAGAGGGAAGGGAGGCCTAGTTACACCACTGGCTAAGGTGGACATACACATGCTGATATTGCACAAATCAGGTGTGAATTTGGGACCACAATTTGTTGCCAATCGGCTTTCTGTTCTTTAAGTAGATGGGATTGTTAGGCTGGGTACACACAGGACAAATCACTGTCGTTCTTGCGAAAAGTTTCCTCTGCCCACGCCCATACAATATTTTCAGCCGACCGATCCATGATAATATCGGTTGGTTATGGTGTGTACTAAGCCTTACATGGATAGGGACCCAAACAACCAATCCAAATGCAGAGTGTGGAAGATTGGTTGGTTTTGTTGCCACCGCATATTGTCGAGAGATATATGATGATAGATAACATGTGTATGGGGGCCTTAACAATACTGAAGTGTTAAAAAGAATTAATGCTTTGTTGCTGGGAGTTTCAGTTTCTAAACATGTGAGTGGCAATGTTCAGTAAACTTTTAATTAAGCTTACCATCATTTACAATTCTCTGAACCCCATATTGTAAAGGGCCCTCTGACCCCATATAGTAAGGGCCCTCTGGCCCCATATAGTAAAGGACTCTCTGACCCCAATAGTTAAAAATGTCACCTGAGAGTTGTAGTTTCAAGCCGTCATTTGCACTGTACTAGCAGCTGTTTTTTGCCCCAAACTGAGGAGACCCATCAGATTTACAGCATCCAGATGAGCAGTGACAGTGCTGAGTAAGTCAGCAGCACAGACTACAGGAAGCAGGAGTAGGAAAGGCAGATCAGCTCCGTAACTTTCATGCAGGTTAACAGCCGCCACCTACTGGCTCCACCACTGACTTGACCCGAGTATAAGTTGAGGTTAGGTTTTCAGGCTAATTTTAAAGCCTGAAAAATTTGACTATACTCGAGTATATACGGCACCTTATTTTTATTATTTAAAAATAGCCTAACACATTTGGTGTTTTTTTCAGCAAAAAATTTGATAAATAGTGTAAAACTCAAAGGCGAATTTTCTCTATTTTTTTCTGTACTAGGATATGATAGTATAAAACTCAAAAGGCAAATTTTCTTTATTTTAATAATAGGACAAGTTTTTTAGTATTGCTTATTTTCAGCAAACTGCAGCTAATTATCAAACTGTTCCATTAATATGGGAACATCCCATAGTGCTGTGTAAGAAATAGTCATGTTAAGGAACATTCCAGTAAGTTATGATGTTTGGCGAAAATTCTGGTAAAACTGCAAAAAAAGTTAACACAAGGGAGAAAAGGGGGCAAAAGGCGAAATTTGACCTATTTATAAATAGCTTTAAATTTAAAAAATTATAGTCTGAATTAGTCTGAATCTTTTGTAGTGATACCACACTTAATGCATGAATAACTTGAAAACTACCGTCACATTGTCACAGCGATACTTTTCTGCAAAGGCGAAATCGAAAATGAGTGGTTTTATTAAATAAGACAAAAATTGCGCTATTTGTCATTGCGATGTCCTGCGATAGCGAAATGGCGAAAATAGCCATAATTTCTAATATGTCCCTTGGTTTTTGTTTAAGTTTAAAAAACTCCCTCTATTCATGTCTACCCTTAAAACAAAAAACTGGCTATATGTCTATTCACCTGCCCCAAACCCCAATGATATATTTTGCACTTTATGTATTACTAACCAGATATTTAAGGATAATTATGTCCAATTCTGCGAGTAAGTAAGCTGGCCCTCCCTCCCATGCAGTCAATCAAGGCTGTGTGACTACTGACATCAAAACCAATGACTGACTTCTGTAAGCAGTTTGCTGTAGCTGGAATGGTTGACAGTTGGTGTGCCGTATACTGTATGCAGTTTTGACAGTTGGTATGGGGGAAAATAGTCAGGTCAGTGGTCAAAGCCTGAACAAAACAAGTATTGTATTGAAGGAAGCAGCAACACACACACCTCAGACAAGTGCTACTTACATGTATTATTTATAGATTAAGATGACGCAAAGTCATTTTTCAGTATACATACACTTTAAGCTTCAAAAAAGCTCTGTGAACCAAGGATGGTGGCAGATAACTTTTATAACGGAAAAAAAATGTATGAAGAAATATCTGGTGACAAATGCATGTAATATCTGGTAAAAATAGCAGTTGGGGTGTGGGAAGAAACGGACAAGTCACCAAGTTTTGGTTTATGGGTGGACATGCCCTTAATGTTAATTCATTTAATTTTATTTTTAACTTCAAAGTGCATTTGATGTAAACATTTTTTTTCACAGGGAGGAGCTCTGGTCCACATTTACACAGATGGGTCGGTGTGTTACTGACGCACGGCGGTACCGAAAGGGTAGAGGACTTCACACCAAAATGGTCCAGGTGCCCACAACTTTTTTTTAGAAAACCAGATTTGTGGTTAACTGTGAAAACTTTGCATAATCATTTCCTTAAAATTTAAGTCAATTCACAAAGAGTTTGTTAGAAATATAATAAATAAATAATATGTAGAACTTGTTTAAAAAAGGTATAGAATATCTGTAAAGCATTAAAGAAACAAGGCCAGAAATCTAAAAGGGATGTCAAGCCTCCGAAAACAACATTGCTAGAAACTCCACACATTATTATTATTAAAAACACGTAAAAATGATATTTATTTATGGTGAAAACAGTTTGGAAGGCTGTAATTGAAACTGCAGTTAAATGGAGCTTCGATTTCACTAAAGGGCAAGTCAGAGAAAATACAAAGTGCAGAACATTACTAAAACATTTAATAGGATACAAGTTTCTTTTTCTCCTGGAAATGCTTTTTTGTAAGCATATCCCTTTAAACATAGAAATGTAATTATTGGGAGCAAAGTAAAGTCCCATCTCCTAAAAGTGATATAGGTTGATACATGCAGTGAATCAATGGCAGAAAAGACCAAATGCTGATATCAGTGCCACCTATAAATGTTATTTTGTCTAATTGCAGTCAGTGTCAGAAATATGAAAACTTCATCTTAATGGGGTCTTTATGGTGATCAAAGTTTTACTAAGGTGTTATAATAATAGTTCTTATTAGGTTCTAAATCCTCAACAATTCCAACCCATAGGGGCTTAGAGATAGTTAATGTTGTTGAGGATAAACCCGTTTTTAGAGTTTTTTTTTTAGTTAGCGATTGGTTAGAGAGGTCTTGGGCTTTTTTAGTTTTTTAGAGTGTTTATAGTTTAGATTAGAGTAGAGATTTTAGTTTAGAGTTAGAGTAGAGATGGTTTTAGTTTTAGAAGAAGTATATATTAGTAGAGTTGATTAGTAGATTTTTAGAGATAGTTTAGTGTAGTCTTTTTTTAGTTTTTTAGTAGAGATTAGGTAATTAGTAGCTTAGAGATTTTTTTTCTTTATTCTTAGATAGGTTTTATTTTCTTTAGTAGTAGTTTTTTAGAGAGGCGGCTAGAGGAGAGATTTAGTAGTGGGCTTGTATAGAGATGTAATTTCTCTTTAGATATTTTTAGTAGAGATTTTTTTTTTAGTTAGTTGTTTAGTAGATACGCTGGGGCGGCTAGAGATAGTTTAGATTTATTAGTCGTCTTAGCGTTTTTTAGTTCTAGTTTTAGTAGAGATCTAGAGTTCGAGATCTTAGCTGGGGCAGATTTTAGATTTTGTAGAGAGATTGAGATTAGAGTTTTTATAGAGCTATTAGAGATGTAGAGATAGAGTTTGCTAAGATTTTAGGCTAGAGTTTTTCTAGAGATTTTGTTAGTGCTTTAGGGCGGATTTTAGAGTAGCGATGTTTAGAGAGTAGAGGACTTAGTTAGTAGTAGAGACTTAGTCTTAGATTTTTTATTTTTATAGTTTTTGCTAGTTTTTACTTAGTTAGTTTTTTGCTCTGAGAGTAGTTTAGTTTCGCTAGTTAGAGGGCGCTTTAGTATATTTTTTTTTTTTTGAGTTTTTAGTAGTTAGATAGTTTTTTTTTTTTCTTTTTTAAGTCTTAGTTTGCTTTTGCTTAGCTTAGTTGTTAGGTTTTATGCTTAGTGGGGGGCTGAGTTAACAGATCAATAACAGTAACTCATTCTGTTTAATGCGCCTACATACCCAAATGTTAAACCTCCCAAAGCCTCCGTTACTATGTTCAGTTTCATTCATTAAGGGGTGAGAACTAAAATATTTAACAGTTTTTATAAATCTACATTTTTAAAAAGTAAATGAGATGGCGCCTTCTAAAGAAACATTTACTTCTTTTCCCTTGGACACACATTATCTTGGTCCAATGGGAAATTTGCATGTCACTAGCATAGTGCACAGGATCCCCCAGCATCTTTAGCCATCTGTCCTATTGGATATACTGTATGTCATGTGTGTTATTCAGAATTCTGTGAATACACCACTCAGTAGTATTGCAGTAGAGTTTTGTGAGGTTAATCCCTGTATGCATGTGGCAAGGTAATAACAGTAAGAAATATTATCTCATAGTGGGGAGTATTTCTCGGCCTTCAAACAAGCATCAAGACGAGAGGACGACATGCTATGTCAAAAGTGGGATGAGAGTTTTGTTCAAAGCGGACAGTCATCAGGTGGAGAGCATTCAGCTGTGTTACGAGGAATGGCTCCCATCACCTGCTGGCAAAGAAACAAGCAAGGAGCTTGCTGGGAAGTAGAAGGCCAAATTATTTATGCAGTTAAATGGAGATTATGAACATTTGCCTAATGCGGGTTTCTCAAAGAGCGTGGGTCACTAATAAATTAATAGTAGGGAGAGAATAAGGCTTTGCAGCTCCCCTTCAGTATATGCAAATAAGGAACAGAAGACTTCTGGGTAATTCCATGATTCCCTGGCAGTTCAAGAGTGTGCCGGAGACACCGGGTGCCTTCAGAGATGCAGTTGTGCCACAGAATTTTGTCAAGTAGAAATATTTTCTTTAAGTTGTCATATACATTGGGATAATATTTTAATGCAGCCCATGTAGTGTATTTGATTACAATATACACAATAATCTGCATGAAATATGGGCTATTACAACATTATGTCCAACATTACGAACACAGGTGTGCCAAGAGAAGAATTTGGATTGCCAAGTGTGCCACGGTCTGAAAATATTTAAGAACCACTGGTCTAATATGTCACCTCACTTAAATTGTGAGGTTACTGACCATGGTGTCTATAGCAGTAGTTTGTCAACATCATTGATGGTTGTTTTCATTCCCCATATCTTGCCATTAGTCTGCAAATTCCATCAGATCCAACAGGATTTGCCAAGTATTGCCCATAATTACTGCCCTAATTAAAGAGGTGCCCCTGTATTATACATGTTCCAGTATTCTACAACGTGCACCAATTTATGTCATACATAAACCTTAAATATAAAATACAGTATTATGGTGTGTGTGTATACAGATATTGGGATGAGAAACTCCTGCAATCAGCATGTCGGCTCTTGCCAAAGAGATGTCTCTGTCAGCCAGTGCACCAGGAGGGATGGTGGAATTCCGACAGACTCTGACACTCAGTTTCTTCTTTAAATTCTACTTGATGGTACATAAGAAGTTAGCCCTGGATCTAATGGAAATGTGAGTATTTATCGCTCTCTGTCCCCCCTACAATATATAGACTGTTAATATAGAACCCACTTTTCAACAGAAAAATATATAAATACTTAATTTACTTTTCTAGAACAAAACATTTCGGGGAAAGTTGTAATATGTGAAATATTAACACCGGTGGAACATCCACCAACTAGTTAGGGCAATGGCAAATGTTCAGTAAAGTAACTGTGTATTAACAAAGAAGTAGCAGTGTATAAGCGTATTGGGCATTGTCTCATTGCTTGTGTGCAAATATACAGAATACAAAAACAATTCTGTGCTTTGATAGGAATAATAGATTATAAGAACTGCCATTGAAACACTAATAAATAGATGGAATTTATGCTGATCACATGGGTTTGCTTTTTCCCATCTCAGAATAACTTTACAGTGAGGATCCCTCCGAAATATGAAAGTGCTGCAGAATTGTACCATAAACTCCACCCAACCAGTGTCCAGCTCTATCAGGTGAGATGGGGAAATCTCTCTTCTCAGTCTCATTAATAAGACAAAGGTTTTTATTCTACTCCTATTTAATCTGTTTATTAAAGGGAATGTCCACCACTTTTTCTAATTTTAGATATATAGTATGCTAGTTCCCCCAGCCCAACCGCTATAATATATTTTCCAGAAAGTCCCCCGACGTTACTTACCTTCCCTCTCTCCTCCGCCGCACTGCCCGGCCTTTTTGCTTGCATGGAACTGCAAGCAGGGAGCCGGACCGGCAGCCGCGCCCGTGATTAGCTGAGAGGCAGCCAATCAAGGACGCAGCTGGCCGGCACTTTCTGACTTTCTGAAAAATATATTATAGCGGTTGGGGCTGGGGGAGGAAGCCCTACTATTTGCCTAAGGGATTTACACTAGGGGGAGGGAGAACAAACAGGTGGGAGAGGGAGGGGGAAGGGGAGGGAGGGCTGCTCTGAGCAAGCCAAAAACCTCTGAGAGGACATTCAGAGGCAGAAACAATTTTTCTGGTTGCCAGGCTCCGGGACTTTGGGGGGGGGGTTACTGGAGAAACACTTTGAGCTGGGATGTAAGGTAAGGATTTTATTACACTACAGAGTGGGGCCAGTAGTGGGGGAAATTATAGTTTTGGGGGTGGACATGCCCTTAATTATTGGAAGTGGGTATTGTCAGCAAGGTTTCTGCGTTTGCTGACGACACAAAAACTTTGTTGACCATTAAAAGCTTCAGAGGATGTGAAATCATTACAGGTAAATCTAGATAGATTCTAATAAACCCTGCATTGGTTATTTAACAATATTTGATGCAAAGCAAGAAATGTGCAAGGTCTATCGATGGTTGACAATAAGAGATTAACTCTTTAAATCTCATGACAAAAAAAAAATATAATGAAATATCTAGACAGCAAACTTAATGTTGGGGCTAGTAACCCCACAGCGCGCACCCCAAATCCCCCATGCACGCGCACCCCCATCCCAGCACGCGCACTTCACCCCATGTGTTCTCCCCTTTACCCCCCGACCTACATGTGGGCATCGGTTGGTGACTTCACGTGTGCAAGCAAACGGACCGCCATCCATGCATATTTACACCTCTGTATTAGTATATAGGATAGGTTAGTAACAGGAATGTCCAAACTACATCAGCCTGGACTAAACCCTATAATTGTTTTTTATTTTTAAATCCTTGTGTATTAGAAAATGAAACATAAAGAAGGGTTTATGATTTAATGTAGTGGGAAGATATGTGATTATTTTTTAGGAAATTCCGGAGGGACAGAGGTAGAAGATATGGTTGGACGACCCTTGAGCACCTTTCAGCCATGAACAAAGCTACTGGGGAAGCTGTGTACTGTGATGAATGCGCATTATGAGAATGAACTTTACCTGTCCCTGATAACCAGCACCAAAGCTCATGCTAAAATATGTAAGGGCTTAGGAACCACATGCTACCTCTGTACTCTTGGCAAAAACTAGGCTTAAATGGCAGGTCCCATGCCCAAAAATACTTTTTGTTACATGTAGAGCACCCTGTAACCATTATAGCCAGGGTTGACAGATCTTGGCCCCCCCAAGCGTGACATCACAGTGACGTTGTGGTGGGTGGACATGGGGCATAGCAAAGGAGGGGCTATTGGTGGGTCAGTTTGGAGGTGGGGTTAGGGGTAACTGGGCGGGGAGTGGGCTAACTGGATGGGCTGCCAGAGGCTCTGGATGGTATTTCAGCCCTGACTGGGGGACTAGGATTTTGTCCCTGCAGTCAGGGCAATGCCATGCCAATAGGGACGCCTGGCACCATGATTATACCCATACTGCTCTCAAGAACTGCAAGATGAGTTATTAAGCCAGTGATTGCTGTCCTTGTCATTGATCTCCTGGCTGTTTAAGTAGGCCTGTCATGCACGATTCCTCCGAACCTGCACAAAATGTATCTGAGCTTTGCTGCAGTCAGAGGAGGAGGGAGGAGGTGGGACAGGCATTGAGTGAATGACTCAGTTACAAAGTCTTTAAAGTTAAAACAAGAGAACAGTCTATTTCAACCCCTTCACAACTCAAACCCGCAAAACCCAGCCCAACGATAAACAATCGCCATTCTGGGGTACTACCCAATCAGAAACACTCGCACCTAATTCCTTTACTACTTGAGAGTAATGTGAGTATTATTGGGAGGGAGCTCTATATGTACAAGAAATAGTTTGGGGGTCTTATTTTTGATCTTACAGAGACCCATACATGTGATTTCTCTCAATTGGTGGACATCATATATCAAACTGTAGTTCATTTATGTCCTCTTTAAACTAAGCTTAAATCTATGGGCCAAGTTAGGGTTACAGGATTCCTTTATCCATGGGGCAATGTCTGAACTATTTTAGCAATTGGATAGTGAGCAGTTTGAAAATTCACATTTAATTGAGTCAAAATGTCAAACACAGTGGCTGGTTTCTGAGCCGTTGCCATAACTAGTGTTGTCAGGAATCACTGGGATTTCAACAATAAACAATTGTAGTTGCATACACACATTCAGATGATTCAAGAACCTTTTCAGGTGTATACAGTATTGTCCAACCATGTTCAGTTTATGTAGACACTACAGAGAGGCTTGTCTCTCCTAGTGAGAGGATTTGCCAGTGACACTAAGGTTTGAACATTGTTGTGCAATGTACTATGAGCATCAGGGGTTCTTTAGGGGTCTATTGTAATATGCAGTATTTGAGTACTATCTTCTTTGAATGTGTGTTCACATTGTTTTTGTTGCTACTATATTGCTGACACCTGGATAGCACAAGGTCTGGTAAACTGCACACTAGTGCATTAGTGCAATCATACCTGATGCAGTTTGAACATGATTTTAGCATATAATCAGTGACACAATTAGTAACAAAATAGTAATATAATCAATAAAATAATCAGTAACAATCGGGAACATAATCAGGAACAATCGGAAACAATCAGTAACATAATTGGGAACAATCAGTAACATAATCAGTAAAATAGTCGGTAACATAATCATAACATAATCAATAAGACAATCGGTAACATAATCAGTAACATAATCTGAAACAATCAGTAACATAATCAGTAGCATAATCAGTAACACAATCAGTAAATAATCAGTAACATAATCGGTAAAATAATCAGTAACATAATCAGTAAGAATCAGCAACATAATCAGTAACATAATCAGTCAAATTAGTAGCATAATCAGTAACACAATCAGTAAAATAATCAGTAACAATCATTAACATAATGAGTAACATAATCAGTAGCATATCAGTAACATAGTCAGCTACATAATATTAACATAATTAGTAACAATCAGTACATAATCAGTAACAATCAGTAACATAATCAGTATATTTATTCCAATATAATGAAGATTTCTATGGTTTCTCCCGTTTGTTAGCAGCGATTGAAATTGTTGTTTTTCTTTCAGCTCAATTGACACAGCGGAAGCTGCAACTTACCCGGATCGGTTTGTTTCCTATTTGCCGAAGATGTTCCAGGCTACAATGTAACAGGACTAGGAGAGGATGAAACTGTATTTGCCAAAGATGTGGTAAGAAAAGGCCACTCTGCCTTGACATTCACTAGTTGTGCCCCCTACAGGTTTAAAGTATGTATACATGGTATAAGCTTGAACAGGCTCAAAACTTTTGCAGGTTTGGGTTTTACCTTTGAAAAAACATTTAAGGGGTGAACTTGTCTTTAGAATGCTCCACTCCATTTACTATGTATCTTCCTTTGTTGCCCAACAATCCCACTAACAATCTCTGCCCTGCAGGTAACTTGCATTGGACATGTTATTGGTGGAGTTGTCGCAGATACTAAGGAAAACGCACAGAGAGTGCCAAGCTAGTGAAGATCTCATACGAGGAGCTCACACCTATAATTACAATTCAGGTGGTCTTTCTGTTCTGCTTTCCATAAATATGGTAGGGGACAATAGAGAATTCTCCAGTCATTTTCATTGTGGGTGATTTAAAGAAGAACTGAGATAAAATATAATAGATTCAATGGGTGAAATGCCACATGCTCAATGAGTCTCTAACCTTTCCACGCTTGCAAAAAATTGCATTCAGAGGTAAATGCTATTTGCACCAAACTTTAAAAGCATATTCATGTTCTCAAATATATGACCTCTTACCAGTATACGGTAAATTGTAATGTCTATAGCAATAACTGGGTAAAAACACAGGACTCTGGAAAATCTACACATTGTTTCATTGCTTGTACCCTAGCACAATAGCAATAATGCTTTCCCAGAATCCTCTTTAGTAAGAAAAAACGGCAAAAAAAACCCTAGACGATAGTGGTAGAGTGAATGAAATCAGTTCTGTGATTTTTCGATCACAAGTTTTGAGCTTTGATCATTTTATAAATTCTGGCAGATCTGTGGATTTTCAAAACCACCCATTCCACATTGAAACCAGGTGAGTTTCAAACCGGACTCATTATTAATGGTGGAAAATAGATTCTACTTCCCTTTACAAAGTATTCTGTATTGTTAATGGATTCATTTGTAAAGAGATTAAATAATCTATTTTTCTCTAACACTAGGAAGCAATAGAAAAGGAATCATTTTTAAGCCCATTAAGATGATTGAAGATGGAAATATCCAAGAAGGGTTAAAGAAGCAGATCAATTATAGAAGGTGATTCAAGACAATAAATTGGTATCACAATAAATGTGATGCGTCTCTGTTTACAGTTTTTAACTCCCCCCCCAAAAGAAAAACATAAAAATTCATCAAATACAGTATGTACACCGAAAGAATAGGAAATAATCACAATGACAGTGTACACAGAAAGAATGAGAATTATCACATATACAGTATGTACACAGAAAGAAAAAGAATTAATCACATATACAGTTTGTACACAGAAAGAATGAGAATTAATCACCTATACAGTATGTACACAGAAAGAATGAGAATTAATCCCATATACAGTATGTACACAGAAAGAATAAGAATTAATCACATATACAGTTTGTACACAGAAAGAATAAGAATTAATCACCTATACAGTATGTACACAGAAAGAATGAGAATTAATCCCATATCTAGTATGTACACAGAAATAATGAGAATTAATCACATATACAGTATGTACACAGAATGAATGAGAATTAACCACTATACAGTTTGTACACAGAAAGAATAAGAATTAATCGCCTATACAGTATGTACACAGAAAGAATGAGAATTAATCCCATATACAGTTTGTACACAGAAAGAATGAGAATAATCACTATACAGTATGTACAAAGAAAGATGAGAATTAATCACATATACAGTTTATACACAGAAAGAATGAGAATTAATCCCATATCAGTATGTACACAGAAATAATGGAATTAATCACATATACAGTATGTACACAGAATGAATGAGAATTAATCACATATACAGTATGTACACAGAAAGATAAGAATTAATCGCCTATACAGTATGTACACAGAAAGAATGAGAATAATCCCATATACAGTTTGTACACAGAAAGAATGAGAATTAATCACCTATACAGTATGTACACAGAAGGAATAAGAATTAATCACATATACAGTTTGTACACAGAAATAATGAGAATTAATCACATATACAGTATATACACAGAAAGAATGAGAATTAATCCCAATACAGTATGTACACAGAAATAATGAGAATTAATCACATATACAGTATGTACACAGAATGAATGAGAATCACATATACAGTATGTACACAGAAAGAATAAGAATTAATCGCCTATACAGTATGTACACAGAAAGAATGAGAATTTCATCCAATACAGTTGTACACAGAAATAATGAGAATTAATCCCCTATACAGTATGTACACAGAAAGAAAGAATAAGAATTAATCACATATACAGTTTTGTACACAGAAAGATTGAGAATTAATCACCTATACAGTATGTACACAGAAAGAATAAGAATGAGAATTAACCATATACAGTATGTACACAGAAATAATAGAGAATTAATCACATATACAGTATATACAACAGAAAAGAAGAGAATTATCCCAATACAGATGTACACAGAAATAAGAGAATTAATCAATATACAGTATGTACACAGAATGAATGGAATTATCACATCATACAGTATGTACACAGAAAGAATAAGAATTAATCACATATACAGTATGTACACAGAAAGAATAACAATTAATCGCCTATACAGTATGTACAAAGAAATAATAAGAGTTAATGCCTATACAGTATGTACAACAGAAAGAATAAGAGTAATCGCCTATACAGTATGTACACAGAAAGAATAAGAATTAATCCCTATACAGTATGTACACAGAAAGAGTAAGAGTTAATGCCTATACAGTATGTACACAGAAAAAAGAATAAATAATCGCCTATACAGTATGTACACGGAAAGAATAAGAATTAATTAACTATACAGTATGTACACAGAAAGATAAGAATAATCACCATACAGTATGTACACACGAAAGAATAAGAATTAATCGCCTATACATATGTACACAGAAAGAATAAGAATTAATCATCATACAGTATGTACACGAAAGAAAAGAATTAACACTTACAGTATGTACACAGAAAGAATAAGAATTAATCGCCTATACAGTATGTACACAGAAAGAATAAGAATTAATAGCCTATTCAGTATGTACACAGAAAGAATAAGAATGAATCGCCTATACAGTATGTACACAGAAAGAATAAGAATTAATCGCCTACAGTATGTACACAGAAAGAATAGAATCATGCCTATACAGTATGTACACAGAAAGAATGAGAATTAATCGCCTATACAGTATGTACACATAAGTACACAGAAAGAATAAGAATTAATTGCCATACAGTATGTACACAGGAAGAATAAGAATAATAACCTATACAGTATGTACACAGAAGAATAAGAATTAATCACATATACAGTATGTACACAGAATGAATGAGAATTAATCACATATACAGTGTACACAGAAAGAATAAGAATTAATCACATATACAGTATGTACACAGAAAGAATAACAATTAATCGCCTATACAGTATGTACAAAGAAATAATAAGAGTTAATCGCCTATACAGTATGTACACAGAAAGAATAAGAGTTAATCGCTCACAGTTGTACACAGAAAGAATAAGAAATAATCACCTATACAGTTGTACACAGAAAGAGTAAGAGTTAATCGCCTATACAGTATGTACACAGAAAGAATAAGAATTAATCGCCTATACAGTATGTACACGGAAAGAATAAGAATAATAAACTATACAGTATGTACACAGAAAAGAATAAGAATTAATACCTATACAGTATGTACACAGAAAGATAAGAATTAATCGCTATACAGTATGTACACGGAAAGAATAAGAATTAATTAACTATACAGTATTTACACAGAAAGAATAAGAATTAATCATCTATACAGATGTACACAGAAAGAATAAGAATTAATCACCTATACAGTATGTACACAGAAGAATAAGAATTAATCGCCTATACAGTATGTACACAGAAGAATAAGAATTAATAGCCTATTCAGTATGTACACAGAGAAGAATAAGAATGAATCGCCTATACAGTATGTACACAGAAAGAATAAGAATTAATGCCTATACAGTATGTACACAGAAAGAATAAGAATTCATCGCCTATACAGTATGTACACCAGAAAGAATGAGAATTAATCGCCTATACAGTATGTACACATTAGAATAAGAATTTATGCCTATACAGTATGTACACAGAAAGAATAAGAATTAATTGCCTATACAGTATGTACACAGAAAGAATAAGAATTAATCATATATATATACAGTATGTACACAGAAAGAATAATAAATAATCACCTATACAGTATGTACACAGAAAGAATAAGAATTAATTGCCTATACAGTATGTACACAGAAAGAATAAGAAATAATCGCTTATACAGTATGTACACAGAAAGAATAAGAATTAATCACATATATACAGTATGTACACAGAAAGAATAAGAAATAATCGCTTATACAGTATGTACACAGAAAGAATAAGAATTAATCATATATATATACAGTATGTACACAGAAAGAATAATAAATAATCACCTATACAGTATGTACACAGAAAGAATAAGAATTAATTGCCTATACAGTATGTACACAGAAAGAATAAGAAATATCGCTTTACAGTATGTACACAGAAAGAATAAGAATTATCATATATATATACAGTATGTACACAGAAAGAATAAGATTAACAACCTATACAGTATGTACACATAAAAAATAAGAATTAATCACCTATACAGTATGTACACGAAAGAATAAGAATTAATGCCTATTCAGTATGTACACAGAAAGAATAAGAATGAATAGCCTTACAGTATGTACACAGAAAGAATAAGAATTATCACATATAACAGTATGTACACAGGAAAGAATAAGAATTAATAGAATTTATCGCCTATACAGTTGTACACAGAAAGAATAAGAATTAATCACCTATATCAGTATGTACACAGAAAGAATAAGAATTAATCACTATACAGTATGTACACAGAAAGAATAAGATTAATCACCTATACAGTATACACAGAAAGAATAAGAATTAATCCCTATACAGTATGTACACAGAAAGAATAGATTATCGCCTATACAGTATGTTACACAGAAAGAATAAGAATTCCTAACTGTATAGGTGATTAATTCTTATTCTTTCTGTGTACAAACTGTATAGGCGATAAATTCTTATTAATTCTTATTCTTCCTGTGTACATACTGTATATATGTGATTAATTCTTATTCTTTCTGTGTACATACTGTAAAGGCTATTCATTCTTATTCTTTCTGTGTACATACTGAATAGGCAATTAATTCTTATTCTTTCTGTGTACATACTGTATAGGTGATTAATTCTTATTTTTTATGTGTACATACTGTATAGGTGATTAATTCTTATTCTTTCTGTGTACATACTGTATATATATATGATTAATTCTTATTCTTTCTGTGTACATACTGTATAAGCGATTATTTTGAAGAGATTGAGAAGTTTTTGACAAGCCCAGATCAGGCAACCCCGCAAGACAACTGCTCGAGAGGACCGTTTGTTGCTCAACAAAATCCAAGCAAGCCCATTTTCCAATGGGAGACCTGGTCACCTGAAATCGCTGTGTCAACCAGAACATTTCGTCGGATTCTGTCTCGAAATGGCCTCCATGGTCGATCGATGCCCATAAGCCAGCATTAACCAGACAAATTGAAAAACTGTGTGCATTTGCCAAGTCCCACAGCCTGTCTAAAAGGATGACGCTGGAAAAGTGGCAAAAGGTGGATTTTTCAGATGAATTTCTGTTGAATTACACCCACAGTCGCCCAAATATTGCAGGAGACCTACTGGAACACCGCATGGAGCCAAGAAAACAGCGAAGTTTTGGTGGAGGCAAAATCATGGTCTGGGGTTACATCCAGTAAGGGTGTGCGAGGGATCTGCAGGTGGAAGGCACATCAATAGTGTAAAATAACAAGAAATCTTAGCTACCTCAATATATTCCAAACCATAAATTCTGTAGCAGGATGGTGCTCCATCGCATAATTCCATCTCTACATCACAAGTTCCTAAGGCAAAAAGATCAAGATGCTCCAGGATTGGCCAGCCAGTCACTTGACATGAACCTCTCATTGACATATGTGGGGTAGGATGAAAGAGGAAGCTTGGAAGACGAATCCAAAGAATATTGATGAACTCTGGGAACATGCAAGACTGTTTTCTTGGCTATTCCTGATGATTTCATCAAAAAAGGTTATGAATCCTTGCCAAACCGCATGGATGCTGTCCTTCAAGCTTATGGAAGTCATACAAGTATATTAAATTTGGATCTCACAGCACCACTACTTTTGCTGACCTTTTTGATTGGCTGTAAAGTAGATCATTTTCTGTATAGGCGACTACACTTTTGTCTGCAACATTTTGAACATTTCGGTCTTGATTAAATGACAATCTTTTTTTAGTAAAACTATTTTTTACCAGTACATTTAATATAATTTGGGAGGGCTTTAGCTTTCATATGAGCTATTCTAAACACCAATTGATCAATTAAAATCAGGTTAATGTCAGGAGCACTGCAAAATACACAGGCGACAAGACTTTTGTGCAGAAACTGTTATATTACCTGTTTATGCAACTGTTTGTTGGCACTTGTTTTGTTTCCATGTACTGTTAAAATGTACAGTGCTGCATGCTGTACCTGGGTGGCCCTATATACAAATTAGAATATACATACATTAGGGAACTAAAGACTCCAGACAACAATGTCCCAATAGATAGAGCACATTCACAACAAACAAAACGCTGTGTCTCACCTCTCCCTTAGCTGTGGCCATTGGGTGATATATTAAAATCATCTGTGAGTACTAGGGACCCAGCTCCCACAATCCACCTGACAGCCAATACCATTAATGCACAGAGTCCCCCTCTCCTGACACAGAACAGGATTTCAGTTTTGTTTCAAACACATTCAATGCTACTGTGCTAACAATTATATATCCTTTAATTTTCATACAAAAAAAAATTAATCTTTGCAGTCTATTTCAAAGATAGCATGGAAATACTTATTTCAGCAAAAATAATAATAATATATTAAGTGTACATTTACTCTGTCTTGCTAAAATCAGAGCTCTTACCTCTAGATAACGAGATACTATATGGAACACTAGTACATGTAGAATATTGTATTAGGAACATAATGGAAACAAAAAATAAAGTAAGTCTGGGGATTTGTGATCTTCTGAACTGGTTCCTAAACCTGGCATCTTGCCAGGTTGAGCCACCACTGAATAAGCTACAAATTAGGTACATTTAGAAGCTTTATCTTTGCATGGTACATAATAGAAACAAAAAAGGAAAGTCTGGAGTATTGAAACTTGTGACCTTCTGAACGAGTGTATTTTTAAACCTGGTGCCTTACCCAGTGGCACCAACACTGAATAAGCAGAGAATCCAGCTACATTTGGAAGCTTTATCTTTTGCTAGAAAAAATTATTTAAAAATGGAATAGGAAGTGCCTAATAAACTTTGAAAGCGGCTTGCTACTCTGCAGTTTTTTATTTTCCAGCAACTCACACTGACGTGGTAAATAAATTGCAGGGTAAAAAGCAGCTTTCAGGGACTTCTATATTGGTGTGGAGACACCGGTATAGAAAACACTCTGCGTATAGAGACAGTGAATACTGGGGTCAGGGTGTGGTTTCTTTGAGACTTCATGGGCAGGGTTCTACTGGCAACATGAAAACCTTATTTACAGAATCTTTTTCCACATGTGCTAAATGCAACTTACTAGAGAAGATCTTAAAATGTATAGGTGTACTGGGGAGAAACATTTTTATATAGGTTTTTAAAAATTTAAGTTTAAAGCAGGCACTTGTTTTATTTTAATCTTTACCCATTCCTCAGACAGAACTTACACCTCAGGATTACCTAACAAAAAGTAACAGTAACCAATCTACATGGACAGAGATAAAGTATTTTACGACTCACACCATCAAGGATATTAATAGCCAATAAAGAGCCATGTCTTCCAGGAGTTTTATACTTACATACATACTTTCCAGTATGTATGCAAGTATGTCATTTATATAGCACCACTTGGGGATGCGCGCTGGACATATCAAAATATAAAGAAAATGTCATACAGGAGGGCACAATATATAAATATTCTGGTGAGAAACCAATGTATAGACCATCGTTGCACTTAAATCAGGGATTTGCCACCAGTGCTACAATGGCAGGTACCTAATCAATGATGGTCTCTCTGAAAAATTAGTAAGCCCATAAATACAGTCAAGTCAACTTATTGCTTGCTAGGCCACGGTTTTCTTCTGCAACAAATTCTCACATTTCCCTAACCATTTAAGTGGCTTTTAATAAAGATTATCAGGATTAGTTAAAGGCTTTATTTAATTAATTTCTATTTTAAGAAACAGACCTAGCGGCAGTCCTTGTTGCTTTTATTGTTAAACTATATCTAAGCACCCTCCATACATTCCCATTTAATTAATGCCAAAAGGCTGGCCCAAAAACCTTTCTGAACTGAATACTCCATGGAAATAAATCCAAATAGACAGTGACAAAGAATACTCAAACCAGAAGCACATGCAGGTCAAGGTCATTAAACCACTGACCATGTTAGGCAAACAACAGACTATTTTATTATGATTTGCCGATTATATTATATTCCAGATTGTAAAATATAAAAAACAACTGTTTTGATGCCAGAATCCAAATAAAAATGTAGAATACACCTAGTTATCTATACTAATAAAGGCAAAGCCCTGACTCACTCACCACTCATCACTAATTCTCCACACTGCCGTGGAGGCAGACGGCTAAATTTGGCAGGCTCATTCATTGCACCTTACTTACAAAAGTTAGCAGTTTCGTTTCGAAATTCCACCTGTAACGGTGAGTATCTACATTGCACAGACTTATGGTTCACCTAGCTTACAAGCTATACAATCCTATATGGTTGGTCCGATTTCAACCAAATTTTTGTATGCATATACTCCTTTACCAGTAAAAGGTTAACAAAATTTTTTTGGTGTGGGGGGAATGTGGGGGGGGGGAAGAATTTGAACTCCTGCACACTAATGGCTGGACCGATTTTTACCAAAATTTCAGGTGTGTGCGGGGACTGGCTGAGGTGTAAGGGGAAGGCAGTGTCGTGTGGCATGAAAAAGTAGCTGGGTGGGGTAGGACAGGGAAATTTGGTGTAGGTAAAAATGTGCACTGCATCATGCTCATTATATAGATCAGGGATGTCTAACTTTCATCCCACTAGATGTTTGAAAACTATAACTCCCAGCATTCCGTGGTTGTAGAATGCAGGGAGTTGTAGTTCGTAAACATCTGCAGGGAGTTGTAGTTCTGCAACATCTGAAGGTAACCATGTAACATAGCAGCCACAAGCACATGTGACACCCTTTTTGTGGCCTTGGAGATCTTGGAAAAGCTAGTTAACCTGCCAAAATAATCTTGCAAGTGTAAAAAAGGGGTCTGGACTGAGCAGTTTTTGGCAGGAGTTTTTAACTGACCTATTGGTACACCTATTAAACCTACTTCTAATTCTTTTAAATCACAAGTGTTCTCTCAAAATTTTTTCAGCCAGGTGGATGAAAAAGTAGCCGGGTGGGCCGCCCGGCTAAAGACCCTAGGGAGAACACTGGAAGGGTTTGGAGGGTGGACGAGGGAATAGTAGGGGGTATTGGGGGCGGACGGGGAGGGGTGGTGGGGGTTATTTTCACCAAAATTTTCGTAGTGAATAAAAATATAATATTAAATTAAAGTTAATGAGTGTTGCATTATCGAAAGCTTATTGAATTGTCTTTCTTATATATCGAGTGCCGAGTGATTACAGCAATCTTGATACATTATTGCTTTCTTACTAAAAAGGTTATTTGATACATCTCCGATGCGAAGGCGCGCTATTTTGCTAGTGTGCAATATAGTTGATGATCTTAACATTTTTTTCCCACTAAAATAATTTCAGGAAGGAAAATGTTCCCTATTCATAGGAAATCTGTATTTTATAGCAACTTACTTGCTGAACATTCTTCAGGTTTTCCGTCTGAAATACAATTGGAAGGATGTTGACAAACGTGTTCAGAAAAAGCTCTACAGTCTTGCAATAAAGCAATTGTTCAAATGTATAAAAAAGAAATAGCCAAAGGTCTATTAATTGTGCCTGGTATAAGGGAATATTAATATGCTACACTTATTTCCTCTCTATGCGAACTCAAGGTAATCGTGGGGAAGTTCCCTACCCTTAACTCAAAGCTATTTCCCAATAGTACCATTAATTCTAAACACATCCAAAATGATCTGAAGCCACACCTACCTTCTCCTCACTTAAAGAGAAAAGATAAGTTTGCCTTTGGGAGAAAAAAAAAATCTCTCAGCAACAGTTAGCAAAATCCTGCAAATGCATAGAATAACTTTTTAATTTAATATTTTAATAACTAAAGCAAAGGGGTTATGATAGGGTTTTCCTTTTTTAGCTAGGAAAGCTAGAAAACCGTGTGAGGACAGATTTAACCTAACAGATTAAACTAATTAACTAATAATAATAAATCAGGCTTTATAAACCAGGCCGGGATAAGCCAGCAAAGTTGCAGAAAAAAAAAAGCAGCAACCAAAACAAATCGATAGAAAAGGGAAAGTGTTATCTTGAACCCTTCTGACTCTTGCTCTGTCAACCGCGCAGTCAGACTGCTAATAACCAGAGACAGTACAGAGAGTGAACCGAAAAGAAAGCAGAACTGGAAAAGGAAGATCCAGCAAATTGAAATATGTGCTAAAAGAGCCATCTGGACACGTACAGCATGCATAAAACTACTTTTTAACTCTCTATTTCAACCCCTGTAACGGGGTTAATACATTATGTTTTAAACATGCAGACAATTCCCTGCCTCAACACCATAGTAGTCTAAGAGCAAGATGGCCAAGGTCACAGAGACTGAAGACACTTTTTTACTTATAAAGGCAGAGAAGACTGGTGTGATCTAAGAATCAGTAACATACTAACAAGATATCCGTTGTATTCAGTTGGATCAACTGGACAAAGTTCGTTTTCTTGAAGACGTTTTGCTAGTCCCCCGACTGGCTTTCTCATTCAGAATGACTTGTACAGAATCTGTGACATTATGTACCCTGGAAAGTCCCAATTATCATATAACAGCCAGATGTGTCAAAAAAAGCAACGTAAACAGGTAAAGTGGTCAAAACGCAACGTACATGGCAGACAGTTGGTGTCAAACCCCCACCTCTATTCAGGCTTGGTTTCTTATTTTCACATAAATGGCCTCCTTGACACCTCTCTTGAACCAGTCCTGTTCCTTTGCCAAGATTTGACATTACAATCTTCAAAAGGTATGCCCCCTTTCCTTAAGGTGCAGGTACATGGCTATAGCTGGGTACACACAGTAACAATAAAGCCCCGATACCGTCGGATCCGACGTTTCAGGGCTTTATCGCTACTGTGTGTACCTTCGTTTTCCGAACGAGCGCGTATAGAGGAGTCTGCCAGGGGCGGGAAACACAAAGCACTGAGTGTTCTCCCTATGATGTGTAAAGGGAGAACGCTCGGGACTGTGTGTATGCAGATCTTTGAAAGGTGAACGACAGGATCTTGCAGATACTGTCTGTCATCTTTCCATGATCTGTACAGGTTGCACCCAGCTTAAGTCCTGACCCAGGAATTCGCTCTTCTGTGCTGGGCCATACGTTGGTGCAGCTGCTGTTTGGTCTCCAATACATACAAATCAGAGCACTCTTTACTGCATGAACTGCATATATGTCGCTCTTATGTCTCGGTATTGGGTCTTTTTTGAAAGCACCAATTGCTGCCTCAGCGGGTATTTGGTTTAAAGCAGACAGGGTATGGTGCTTTTCTTCTTAAATTTCTCAGAACCTCTGCTACATATGGAATGACCATGTTCTTATTCCTGTCTGCTTCCCCCTTTTTTACTGTTAGTATTTTTTCTTTTCTTTTGACAAAGGCCCAGTCCGATATCCACAAGTTTTAAGGGCTACTTGAGAGGTTTCATTTCTTTAGCCTTCGCCTCTGTGTGGGGATGTTCTCTGCTCTGTGTGCAGGATTCTGATGACACCCAGTTTGTGATCTAAAGGTGGTGGGCGTCAAACATCAAATACTGGTCTGTGTGAGTTGGTAAAGCTCTACTTTCAGTTTACCATTCTCACTGACTTCTGCCAAGCAGTCCAAGAAAGCCAGTGTGTTTTTTACCTCTTCATTTGTAAATTTGATGTTTTGGTCTACGGCATTGAGTGTTTCTGTGAAGGCTTGTACTTCCTTCAGGTGGATTATAACCCAGGTCCAACCACATATCTGAACCAGTGGCTGGGTGCAATGCCCTTGAACAAATACAGTCATTCTGAATTGAGAAAGCCAGCTAGGTGACTAATGAAATGTCTACAAGAACGAAACTTCACAAGCATACTAATGAGATCAGCACTACTTCAAACATTTCGGAAAATATCACAGGGCTTTAAATCCTAATCTACTTGAGAATGGCTCCTTAGGGCAAGCCCCACTAGGGAGCATGCAACGCAGCAAAATCGTAACTTTGTGCAATCCATCCGCTGCGATCTCTGATGTACCAAAAATGGTGATCGCTCGCGCTGCAAAAAGGGTTGGCACGCACCACAGGGCATCGGACGTAATGGGCCCATCCCCATCTTCTTCTATTGTGTGCGGTGGTGCTATAGCAGCGCACAACAAAAATGGGCTAGTGGGCGCCTACCCGTACGAATAATGACAATAATCATAGACCAGATTCATACATCTGCTAGATTCCACAGTGTTAATTACTAGTGGTTTGCTAAAAACATCTTACCCCAACACCTTGCTAAACAGATTTTTGTACCACTCCTTTCTCCTCATATAACTAACCGCACCCCCTCCAACAGCACAAATGAACAGAACAAAACAAAGAGCAGCAGGCTAGTTTGCTTGGTCGATCTCTCCAGCTAAAAGTCATGGTCAACAAAACAACCATGTGAGTTCAAATGAGAAAACTGAAGTAAACCACAATCCAAACAAAAACAGCAGTATAAGTTTCCTATCATAATATCAACTGTTTTTCCTGAGCCAGATAAAATATTGTCATTATTTGTAAATTGAAACTCGTCAAAAAATCAATTTCACTGGGTTTCAAGTTCTCTCACACACCCAAGACAGACTAAACTGGTTTCCATATGGCACGTGGTGTTGCGAACAAATAATACACCCTGCAGAGATTAACAATGTCATGCTTGGTCTTTAAATTTAACTAGATAAGGGATTTCTCTGCTTCACTTGAACTGAAATTTGTCCCCTAAAAACAGCTCAGTAAAATACTTGTGCTATCTTCTTATTTTACCCAATGACAGATATAGCCCCCATTCAGAAAAACACTGCAGATGAAACAGGGATAGGGTGTTTGCTGGGAGGGCAGTAATTCCTAGTTATGCCACTGCCTTTACCTTGAAAGCCTTAACTTGCCTTCCCACAAACATGCCACTTTCCCTGCCCTTGCTCACCACTCCCAGATATGTAACTGGGTTGGGGTGGGGAAATATTCATTAACCTCATTTAAACACCCAAAGAACTTGTCAATTTCCTCGTACAAACTTTCACACAAATACCCCACAACAAATGGATTAAGATTGAATTGGGCCCCAGACAGAATGACATTTGGGGGGCCCTAGTTCTTTTATTGAATGGCTGTAGTACTGAAGCAGGGACCACTGATTTTTACTGGGCCCTATGCTATGCCCCTGCACTCACCCAGACACCCCACAGACCTGCCCCTGCACTCACCCAGACACCCCACAGACCTGCCCCTGCACTCACCCAGACACCCCCCAGACCTCCCCTGCACTCACCCAGACACCCCACAGACCTGCCCCTGCACTCACCCAGACACCCCACAGACCTGCCCCTGCACTCACCCAGACACCCCACAGACTGCCCCTGCACTCACCCAGAACACCCCACAGACCTGCCCCTGCACTCAGACATCCCACACACCTGCCCCTACACTCACAGACATCCCACACACCTGCCCCTGCACTCACCCCAGACACCCCACAGACCTACCCCTTGTTTTGTTGTTTCCACTTTATTCCTTCTGGGAAAGTGATGTCTCTCCCCCTAGCTCCTAGGGCCCAGCCCCCTACTTGATCAGCCCACAACCTAGTCACTCCCTGCATGGGACCGGGATCATCCCTTTGGAGAACTAGATCCTCCTACCCGTGCTGAGGAAGCTCCGAAGTACGCAAACACCAATCCCCCCACGGCCTCTACTTCTCCTTCTTACATGCGGTCCTGGACTCCTGGCTGTTTACCACCAGCGCGCACCCCCCCCAAACACCACAATATCCCGCCCCTCGAATCCTCATTGGCCTCTTCCTTCTATACGAGTGAAAGGTTTGTCTGCGTGACCGTCACTCTAGATATTAGCAAATGATCGAGCAGCATTATTTTGTGGGGCGCGCAGGCAAAGCGGCAATAACACGTTGTTAAGCCAATGGGTTGGGGAAATGGGCGGGTCTCTTGGAAGCTAAAACTTTCCAAACATCAACAAGCTGGACGGATCGGACTGTGCCCCCTGCAGGACATCAATTACTGATACCCGGAACGCCGCCAACAACTCTATGGAACAGGGAGTGTTCCATACTACACAGACCATTCTTGCAATGCTGCCAACCATCTCTATGGTTATTATACCTGTATTGTACAGGAAACAGTGCCCACAGCTCTATGGTTATTATACCTGTATTGTCACAGGGATACCAGTGCCCACGCTCTATGGTTATTATACCTGTAGGTGTATTGTACAGGGATACAGTGCCCACATCTCTATGGTTATTATACCTGTATTGTACAGGGAAACAGTGCCCACAGCTCTATGGTTATTATACTGTGGTGTATTGTACAGGGATACAGTGCCCACAGCTCTATGGTTATTATACCTGTAGGTGTATTGTACAGGGATACAGTGCCCACATCTCTATGGTTATTATACCTGTATTGTACAGGGATACAGTGCCCACAGCTCTATGGTTATTATACCTGTAGTGTATTGTATAGGGATACTTGCCCACAGCTCTATGGTTATATACCTGTATTGTACAGGGATACAGTGCCCACAGCTCTATGGTTTTTACCTGTGGGTGTATCGTACAGGGATACAGTGCCCACATCTCTATGGTTATTATACCTGTAGTGTATCTTACAGGGATACAGTGCCCACATCTCTATGGTTATTATATCTGTAAATGTATCGTACAGGGATACAGTGCCCACATCTCTATGGCTATTATACCTGTGGGTGTATTGTACAGGGATACAGTGCCCACATCTCTATGGTTATTATACCTGTGGGTGTATCGTACAGGGATACAGTGCCCACATCTCTATGGTTATACCTGTAGGTGTATCGTACAGGGATACAGTGCCCACCTCTCTATGGTTATTATATCTGTAAGTTTATCGTACAGGGATACAGTGCCCACATCTCTATGGTTATTAAACCTGTAGGTGTATTGTACAGGGATACAGTGCCTACATCTCTATGGTTATTATATCTGTAGATGTATTGTACAGGGATACATGCCCACATCTCTATGGTTATTATACCTGTGGGTGTATCGTACAGGGATCCAGTGCCCCACTCTCTATGGTTATTATACCTGTGGTTGTATCGTACAGGGATACATTGCCCACATCTCTATGTTTTATACCTGTAGGTGTATCGTACAGGGAAACAGTGCCCACACTCTATGGTTATTATATCTGTAAGTTTATTGTACAGGGATACAGTGCCCACATCTCTATGGTATACCTGTAGGTGTATCGTACAGGGATACAGTGCCCACATCTCTATGGTTATTATATCTGTAGATGTATCGTACAGGGATACAGTGCCCACATCTCTATGGTTATTATACCTTGGGTGTATTGTACAGGGATACAGTGCCCACATCTCTATGGTTATTATACCTGTGGGTGTTTTTACAGGGATACAGTGCCCACATCTCTATGGTTATACCTGTAGGTGTATCGTACAGGGATACAGTGCCCACATCTCTATGGTTTATATATCTGTAAGTTTATTGTACAGGGATACAGTGCCCACATCTCTATGGTTATTATACCTGTAGTGTATCGTACAGGGATACATTGCCCACATCTCTATGGTTATATATCTGTAGATGTATCGTACAGGGATACAGTGCCCACATCTCTATGGCTATTATACCTGTGGGTGTATTGTACAGGGATACAGTGCCCACATCTCTATGGTTATATACCTGTGGGTGTATCGTACAGGGATACAGTGCCCACATCTCTATGGTTATACCTGTAGGTGTATCGTACAGGGATACAGTGCCCACATCTCTATGGTTATTATATCTGTAAGTTTATCGTACAGGGATACAGTGCCCACATCTCTATGGTTATTAAACCTGTAGGTGTATTGTACAGGGATACAGTGCCTACATCTCTATGGTTATTATATCTGTAGATGTATTGTACAGGGATACAGTGCCCACATCTCTATGGTTATATATACCTGTGGGTGTATCGTACAGGATACGTGCCCACATCTCTATGTTTATTATACCTGTGGTTGTATCGTACAGGGATACAGTGCCCACATCTCTATGGTTATACTGTATGTTCTCGTACAGGGAAACAGTGCCCCATCTCTATGGTTATTATATCTGTAAGTTTATTGTACAGGATACATTGCCCACATCTCTATGGTTTATACCTGTAGGTGTATCGTACAGGGATACAGTGCCCACATCTCAATGGTTATTATATCTGTAGATGTATCGTACAGGGATACAGTGCCCACATCTCTATGGTTATTATACCTGTGGTGTATTGTACAGGGATACAGTGCCACATCTCTAGGGTTATTATACCTGTGGGTGTTTTGTACAGGGACAGTGCCCACATCTCTATGGTATACCTGTAGGTGTATCGTACGATACATGCCCACATCTCTATGGTTATTATATCTGTAAGTTTATTGTACAATACAGTGCCCACATCTCTATGGTTATTAAACCTGTAGGTGTATTTTACAGGGATACAGTGCCTACATCTCTATGGTTATTATATCTGTAGATGTATTCTACAGGTATAACCATAGAGATGTGGGCACTGTATCCCTGTACAATAAACTTACAGATATAATAACCATAGAGATGTGGGCACTGTTTCCCTGTACGATACACCTACAGGTATAACCATAGAGATGTGGGCACTGTATCCCTGTACGATACAACCACAGGTATAATAACCATAGAGATGTGGGCACTGTATCCCTGTACGATACACCCACA